>JANVCC010000021.1:56848411-57308436 GCA_025345505.1 Todiramphus chloris collaris | reverse complement strand
TCTTTTCTCTTTCTTTTTTTCTTTTCTCTTTCTTTTTTTCTTTTCTGGAGGAAAATGTCATTGTTGTTTCAGAGGGGAAAACTTTTTTGATGTTTGAAGGAAGAAAATTTTTTAGGATTCTGAGGGTAACTGAGGAGTTATTGTGAAATGTTGCAATTAAAAAGTATTATTAGGTCATTCACAAATTGAATTACTTTATGAGGAGTATTAAATAATCTAGGCTTATTCCACAGAGTCACTGAGAATGTCAAAATGCAGTGTTAAAGAGTGCAAAATATTTCCCTATTTTTTGGTGGTTGGTCTATATTTGGAACAAGTAGGCAAAACGGAATAAAGAGTAGATGGTAAGAAATACAAGTGTGTGTAAACACAAACCTACATTTTTTGTTGAAGCAATATAGAAGATTGATGAAATGTTTTAAGCAAATATTTTGTGTACATTATAATATCTTATGACACCATTGTATCACAGTACATTTATCTCAATTGAATAGTTATTGCTACAAATATTTTCTCCATGATAACTTTGTTTTCCAACTTTATATAGCTCACTTATGTGATGTTTCTTCATTTCTCACTGATGCCATGGAAAAATTGGTGATTAGACCTCAGACTGTAGAGGAAATAGCAGAAGACAATTTAAAATATTTAAACCTATGTGAACGAAAAGAAGGGGTAAGATACGATTTTATCATATCACAACAGCTATCAAAAAATGTAATTGCTTTCTGGTATGGAAACATATTTAATATAACTGGTTTATAATATGCAGTGGCCATATGTAATCAGGGCAGTGATCCATGTAGTAGAATATTTTGTCTCAAACAGTAGAATAAAGTGTCTGCCTGAGGGAAAATATAAAATCAGGGAAGCATATTTAATGCTTTCCCAACCAGAATCTTTTTGAGTTTTATGTGTTTCCTGTAGGAGCATTCAGTGGATTTCTCTTCCAAAACCTTACCTTGTCTCTTCTTGAAAACAAATACGTCTTTGACATCCAAAATATCCTCTGATAAAGTGTAGATTGAGTACCTATTTCATGAAGGACCCCTTCTTCCAAATAGTTCAATAGGGGAAGGGAGAAGGGAAGGGAGAAGGGAAGGGAGAAGGGAAGGGAGAAGGGAAGGGAGAAGGGAACTGGAGAAGGGAAAGATGTCTAACCTGCCTAAGCCCCACTCCACTCCATTTCATTGTTGAGCATGACATTATGAAGAAGTTGAACTCCATCCCAGATAAAACCAGCACACATATACATATTTACTGAATTCTGCTTCTATTCTTGAATCTGATTGAGTGTATCTCTGCATATAAAGAGGCACTTAACTGTTTCATAGTAAGCATTCACTTCTGTATAGCTCATGTCAATATTAAGATTTAGAATTTCTCTACATCAGATACAATTTTTTCCAGTGTTCTAATGTTATTCTATAAAGCATCTGTATATGATCATATAATCTGTATATACACAGTTGATGATTTCTATGTATTTGCTTATAGTTTAGATAAACAGGATTTTCTGAATTTTTACACACACATATTTTTAATCTGTTGCAATTTAGATTTTTCTCCTGTTTCAAGAAGCTGAAGATAAGAACAAACTTTTGCGAACTGTGGCTGGTGCAGGTTTGGACACTATCAGTAACCTGAGAGCTACATGGGATAAATTTGAATTAATGATGGAAAGCCACCAGCTTATGATTACAGAACAGGTAACAATGAAAAATTAATTTTATACCTATGTTGAAATTGTTGAATTTATTTTGAATAAGTCTGGGGAAATATTCTTTTCTTAGGTTATATCCATAAATGTTCTTAGTTCAGTGTTAACACCAACATTACTAGGTTGATGGAGAGCCTTTAAAGGAAGAATACTTAAATTGTTTGAACACTAGCCAGGTGAAACTTCTGTTGAACTGACGCTGAAGTGAATGTAATGTTGCACTTCTGCCTCAAACAACTTTCAGATGACAAAGGTGGCTTAATGAATGCAGTGGTTAACTGAGGAATAAAGAGTAACAGTTAAAAGAGCATTTTTATTACTTCATCATGTTTTTAGTACTGATACTTGTTATTTTCTTTTCATACAACTTTGCTAAACTATGTGCAGTCCTGTAATTCCAGTACGTTGGCAAAGTGCTAAACTCCTTTGAAGTTCTACTGAAGGTATCAACATGCCATACAAATACAGCAATTTTTCTATCTGCTATAAGATGCAGGCTAAATCATTAGCATAGACCAAATAAATAGGTCTACCAGCATGCCCCCTTTAAAAAAAACCCAAACAAACAGAAGAATAAAAATTAACTATTTCTTAGGATATTGTAAACATTTTTTGAGTTTGATTTTGATCAAGTTATCAAGTTTTGATGAGGTTTTGAAGTTGATACTTGGATCATAACTGTAGTTGCAAACCATTGAGGGAATTTAATTTTAACTCTTGGTTTACAGATTGAAATGATGAAAGGAAATGTGATTTCACGTATTAATATATATCTTCAAGACCTGGAAAAGTTTAAAGCTCGCTGGGATCAGCTAAAGCCAAGTGATGATGTCATTGAAACAGGTGATCAGGATGTGCTTGAGAAAAGTGCTCAGATCATAAAGGAAAAGAAAAAAGAATTTGATGAACTTGAAATTGTGAAAGAAAAGCTCATGTATGTATGTTTATTCCTCTATATACCTTATTCACTAATATATGGATCTTATACAGCAATAGTATCTGAGAAAATGTTAACTAATTTTTATTACAACAGATAAAAAATATAAGTAATTTAATTTTATTTGTATTACATGTTTTTAATTAGTTTTTGACGATCCATTTTGTTGCTTTTAGATAACATGTATTTCTAAAGCTAAGTTTTTCTAGAACTTTTTTGGAATGAAAAATTGAAGAAGTCTCTTAGCCTTTTACATAAAGGAGTCTGTTCACTAAAGGCTTGATTGTGACTTCTGAAGTTCTCACTAAGAGAATGCTTGGATATTAGTCCAAGAAGGGGTTGTTATTATTTCAGTCCTCTTGTAACCTAAGTGTCCTATCTGACAGACTGTTGTGCAAAAGAAAAGTTTTTTTGCTTCAGGTGCCAACTTTCAATAAGCTCATTATAGCAGATCTTAAGTGGACAAAGTTTGCTGTTTACATTCTTAGCTTGGCACTTAAATATGATAGTGAATAATATTAGCACAATCTTTCTAACTAACAGGAAGAGACAATCAATTGACAGTTATTTTCTTTCAAGCTTTGTTTTTGGGGGCACAAAGTAATTCACCTGCCTCATAAAAGAGAAAGAAAGTAAAGTTTATGAAAATTAATTGTGAATACAGGAGATCTCTGTGTAGGAGAGTTATCCCTTGTATTCCCTTATTAATTCTATTAAAAAAGGACACTATAAGGAAATTGCAGTTGGCAGCAATGTCCTTCAATGAAGCCATGGCTTTTCTTAAAAATATTATTTCCATATGATACCATCTCTTAAATCATAAATGTGTAATGTAATAATGTAATGTACAATACAATTAAATTTTTATTCAGTGAAGAATGCCATCATTTTAAGTTGGAAGAACCTGACTTCTCATTGTCAAAAGCTGTATGTGAAGATATTAAGAGTTGTGCAGAAGTCTGGGAATTGTATGAAGAGTTTTATCAAGGTTTGCAGGACAAAGCCAAAGAAGACTGGATTACTTTTAGGTATGATTTTGTTACTTTTCTTTTTCATGGACATATCTGTGTGGTTGTAGTACTGTGTTGTTACAACCTCTTTATATTTGATTTTCATGCAGGAGTAAAACATACCTATTTGAAGAATTTTTGTTTAATTGGCATGAAAAAATGAGGAAGATGGAAGAACATACTGTAATGACAGTAAAGTTGCAAAAAGAAGTGGACAAATATAAAGTAAGATGCTAATTACAAAAAGGGGTTATAAAGTAAAAAATGTGTTGGTGTTACTGGGTAATACACTTCCTTCTGTAGCTCACTGTTAATTTCTTATAATAAAATAAGTTACAATTTAACAAAATATTTTTTGTTAATGTTTTGTACGGTTCACTTAGTTTTGTGAACCTTTTAGTTCCTTACAATGAACAGGAGGGTCACTGCACTTAGCACAGACACATTTAGCAATAAGTTTTCCTCACAGTTATACTCCTAAACATTAAATCCAGGAATTGAAAAAAAAAAAAATTCAGTTTAGGAATGTAAATTTTTTTTGTGTGTGAATAGTGTGTCATACTGTAATCAAACAGGTACAGTTTTCTTATAGACTAGATGGATTCACATATGCATTTTTCCTATAGATGATAATTCCACTTCTAAAATATGTAAGAGGAGAACATCTTTCTCCAGACCATTGGCTGGATCTCTTTCGTCTTCTGGATCTTCCCCGTGGCACTACACTTGAGGGCTTGTTATTTGGAGATCTGCTAAAAGTGACGGATGCCATTATAGAAAAAGCAACGGAACTGAAAGTATGAATGATTTCAAATAAATGCACAATATTTTATTTTATGGTTTATTTTATGTAATATATTTTGTTCTGTATGCATATTTATATTTTCATTACTGTAGTAATAGAATTTGTGTTATATTTTTAAATGGAAACTTTACTTCAAGCTCTGTAGTTTCAAATGAAATCTATGCTTTTGTATAGGATTTAAATTGTCGGGCCCAAGGTGAAGTCACAATCAGAGAAGCATTACGTGAGCTTGAACTCTGGGGAGTTGCAGCTGTCTTTACATTAACAGATTATGAAGATAGTCAAGGCAAGACTATCAGGCTTGTTAAAGACTGGAAAGACATAGTCAACCAAGTTGGAGATCATCGCTGTCTTCTACAGTCACTCAAGGATTCTCCATATTACAGAGGTTTTGAAGATAAAGTGTCCATCTGGGAAAAAAAGCTGGCTGAGTTGGATGAGTACCTGCAAAATTTAAACCAAATTCAAAGGAAATGGGTCTATTTGGAACCAATATTTGGTCGTGGAGCACTGCCCAAAGAACAAACTCGTTTTAACAGAGTTGATGAAGACTTTAGGTTAGTGTTAAGGAATGAAACTTATTTTTTATAGTGTCTTTGACACTTTTCTTCTTGTTGAAAATATATGGAACAATTGGAATATGTATGGAAATGAAGGTCAGCAACAGGAATTCACTAGATATAGATGTGTGGCAGTGGCAGATATGAATAAAGGTGGTAATGTAGATTTAATTTAATGGGGTACATGTGAAGAAGGGAATCATAAAACATCAAAGATCATGAACAAAACAAACAAACACAAGATCAATCCTATGAACAGAAGCAGAAGCGGAGGTGATAGAGTTATTTTTTTAAGAATCATTTCCTATTGAAGACAAGCACTTTGTTCCCTAAGAAAGGGAGAAGCAGATGGTTTATTTGTTCCAATCAAGTCCAGGAGATAAAAAGGGTGATTTTAGAAACATAGAAAGGTATGTACCTTCACTGTTTTGATTTGAGTTAAAATGACTTCTTAGAAGGAAATACAAGTCAATAATTGAATTTTATTGTGTTTGGGTAGAGAAATTTTAGCAAGAAACTGTTATTAAATTACATTGGAGAGACATTGATGCAAAATCTGAAATATTTCATCTTTAATACTGAAAATGGAAAGTTATATATCAGATGACCTACCTGTGCTTTAATTCTTATTTACATAAGTACTTGTATATCATATTCAGATTAAAATTGTAATGATTGTTTTATGAACTATTCCTTTTTTTTCTTTTTATTTCAAGATCCATTATGTCAGATATAAAGAGTGACACTAGAATAACATCACTGAATGCCCGGACAGGAATACGAAATACCTTAATTACCATACTTGACCAGCTACAGCGATGTCAGAGGTCTTTGATTGAGTTTTTGGAGGTAGAGCTGACATTAATATAGTTTTCTATAAAGAAAGTCTGTAAGTTTGAATTTAAGTCAACAAAACTGATTTATTTTGCTTTTATGTAGGAAAAACGCTCAGCGTTTCCAAGATTCTATTTCATTGGAGATGATGACTTACTAGAAATTTTAGGACAGTCCACAAATCCTCTGGTTATCCAGTCTCATCTTAAGAAACTTTTTGCTGGTAATGTGTTAATATTAATTTGTGAAATGTACTTATTTAGACATAAGGTTCTTCAAAGCTGAATAATCTGCTGCAGACTTTTTTTTTTTCTCTCTCTTTTCACTACTAGACACTAAGGAATTAATGTTTGACTTTAACAATATTCGACTTCATTGCTGTTTTCTGATTAATAGGCATTAATAGTGTGAGCTTTGATGAAGAATTTAAATACATAGTTGCCATGAAATCTGTTGAAGGAGAAACTGTCCCACTTAAAAATAAAATTCTTCTGTCAAATGATGTGGAGGTAAGAAAATCACATCCAAGTACAATTCAAGTGTCTTTGAGAAATTATGTTGTAATGTAACTTTTGAGGTTTTTTTCATCTCTTTGTCAGGTGTGGCTAAACAGTTTGGCTTTGGAGATGAAGGAGACCCTGAAAAAAATGTTAATTGACTGTGTCGATGCTGGAAAAAGATCACAAGGTTCAATTGATCCATCGCTTTTTCCTTCACAGGTAGCAGTTGTTCCAGTAATGTCACTGTGTAGTCTTAGATTTACCAAAGAAGTTATGTTCTGATGTCTCATAAAGAAGCGTACATATGGATTTGGACTAAAATAACCCCAAACCAATTTTATTAATTTATACTGTAGAAAAAAAATCTTAAAAATATATGTTCTTATAATTATTTTATAAACCTATGAAATACTCAAGTCAAGGCACCTGATTTAACATCCATCTATTTAATAAATTTGGTATAGATCTTGATCTTAGTTGGTAGTGAATGTTACATGCAGAGCTGCTAAAACTTAGTAACAGAGGAAAGCCCTTTTTGAATCTGATTATAGTTTCTAAAGCTTAGCTGTATAACTAGAAACAGTCATAAACATGAAATTATTGTATGCAATTTTGACCAATAACACAGAGAATCAGATAGAATCATGGTATGGTTGTGGTGGGAAGAGACTTCTAGAGGTCATATTATCCAACCACCCCCGCCCTGCTCAGCCATGGCCACCTATAGCTGGTTCACGCAAGGCAACTTTTGAATGTCGCCAGGGATGGAGACTTCACCACCTCCCTGGGCAACCTGTTCCAGTCTGTCATTCACTCTCAGAGTAAAAAAGTTTTTCCTAATGTTCAGACAGAGCCTTCCATGTTTCAGTGTGTGCCCATTTCCTCTTGTCCAGTCACTGTGCGCCTCTGAAAAGAGCCTGACTCTGTCTTCTTTGCACCATCACTTCAGGTATTTATAGGTATTGATAAGATCCCCCCTGAGCCTTCTCTTCTTCAGGCTGAACATTCCCATCTCTCTCAGCCTTTCCTGTAAAGCACCTTTTGTCATTTGGCTCCATTATCACTTGAAAAAGGAAGTTGTCATTGATGGACTCCAGGAAACCTCCTGTATTGGTTATGTCCTGCTATGTTGCCTCTCTAGCAGGTATTAGGGTGGTGGAAGACCCCTATGAGGAACAGGGTTGCTCCTATCTGTCTGTAGAGGGCCTGGTCCTTCTTCTTCCTAGTCAGGTGGCCTATAGCAGACACCAACTATAATGTCACTTTGACCTCTCCTCTCTTTAATCCTAACCCATAAACTGTTTGTCTGTTTCCTTATCCATCTGCAGAGAGAGCTCCATGCACTCCAGCTGCACTCGTACATAAAGGGCAACCCCTCCCCCTCGTTTTCCCTTCCTGTCCTTCCTAATGAGCCGGTGTCGCTCCTTTATAACACTCCAATCACAGGAGCCATCCCACCACATCTGCATGATCCCAGTGGGATCATAACCATGCAACTGCACACAGATCTCTAATTCACGATGTGTATCCCCATACTGTGTGCATTAGTGTACAGGTGCTTTATAGAGGCGCACCAGCATATCTCCATTCCTGGAGAGGGTTTGGGGGACTTCTTCATAATGGTGCCTTATAGGCACTTTCTTTCTGGCATGCAAATGTTGAAGGTGACCCTGCTTAATCTTCATTTTATTGTTTTATGTGGTTCCTTCCTGTCACATCACTCCATGCCCTTTGCTCAGCAATCATATCTGTCAGACCCTCACAGGTCTGCTGGTTACTCTCTTCCCTCCCCAAAATGTAGTTATTGTTACAAGTCTTCAGATTGACATGATTGATGGAATTTTTTGTTACAGACCTTTCTGGTTCCAAGTTTGACTGTAGTTCCCATTAGACACATCATTTAATGGGAACAGATATTTTTTTGCTACCTCATGCTGTAGAACAGCTAAGGGACTTGCTGTATTAGATTACTTTGCAAGTTTTCGCTACATTTTGTTGGGTTTTAAGATGGCTGTATTTGTTCTTAAGGGTGTAGCAAAAGCATGGTGTTGTTTAAAAAAGATACAGTAAAATACTTTATCAGACAAATAAGCAATTACAAATTAATTGAAAATTTTTTTATTTCTTCAGTATTTATAAAATGTGTTCTGAACTTTCTCTTCCAAAGATTCTTTCCTTGGCAGAACAAATTCAGTTCACCGAAGATGTTGAAAGTGCTATCAAAGACCATAATCTTCAACAATTAGAAATAGAACTCATGGCTAAACTGGAACATTATACTAGCATTGATACTAGTATAGAAGATACCGAGAGTACAGGTATACAAATTATGATTAATATATAATTCTTTATAAAGACTATTGTAGTTGTATAGTATTTAACATTCTGTTTATTTAAACAGGAAATAATAAAATTCTGTCTTTATTTGAGTTCATAAAGTTCCCCACCTAGTACTGACAGATTAGTATATTTAATATTTAAGAGTGAACAACAGATTTTTAGTTAGATTAAAAATTATCTTGAAGCATTTCTATATTTGCAAACCTCTTTAATTAATTTTTAATAACTTCTTTTGTTTTTTGGTTTATATGATTACTGATAATTTGTCCTCACCTACTGAACTTTGATGTAGTGCTATCTTTCACAGGAACTGACCAAACAGCATTTGATGCTGTCATGCTAATATATTCTCTACATCTGTGTAGGTGATTGTCTTTTTCTGTCTTGGACAGAATCATAGAATCATTCTGATTGAAAGAGGCCTTTTCAGATCGTCAAGTCCAACCATTAACCCAGCACTGTCAGGTCTTCACTAAACCATGTCCATGAGCACTACGTTTACACATAGTTTAGAAACCTCCAGGGATGGTGACTCCACCACTTCCCTGGGCAGCCTGTTCCAATGCCTAATATCAACCTAAACCTCCCCTGGAACAATTTGACACCACTTCCTCTTTTTCTATTGCTTGTTATTTGTGAGAAGAGACTGACCCCCACCTCACTACAACCTCCTTTCAAGTAGTTGTAGAGAGCAATAATGTCTCCCCTGAGCCTCCTTTTCTCAAGGATAAACAACTCCAGTTCCCTCAGCCGCTCCTCATAAGACTTTTTCTCTAGACCCTTCACCAGCTTTATTGCCTTTCTCTGGACATGCTGCAGCACCTCAGTGTCTTACAGTGAGGTGCCCAAACCTGAACACAGTATTAGATGTGTGGCCTCACCAGTGCTGGGTACAGTGGAACAGTCACTTCCATACTCCTGATGGACACACTGCTTCTGATACAGGCCAGGATGCTGTTTGCCTTCTTGGCCACCTGGGCACACTGCTGGCTTGTGTCCAGCCAGGTGTCAACCAACATCCCCAGGTCCTTTTCTGCCAGGCAGTTTTCCAGCCACTCTTTCTCAGGCCTGCAGCATTGCAGGGAGTTGTTACCGAAGTGCAGGACCCGACACTTGGTCTTGTTGAACCTCATACCATTGGTCTCTGCCCATCAATCTAGACTGTCCAGATGCCTCTGTAGAGCCTCAATATATATACATCTGCATCTGAACTAATAATTCCTGAGTACCTCTGTAGTAGAACAAGTCAACTAGTTATTCTCAAGACATGACTGTTCTGAATCTTATATAGTCTGAATGGTTAGAATAATTATGCTGTTGAGTGCTTATTCCTCCCTTTTGACCAGAAGGAGGGCTTTAAATGACTGCCTCAGATGTAAAATTCTGTAGTGTAAGTTAGGTGAGTTGGGTCTTGGCCTATACATTCAATTAGACATGTAATTGACAGTTTTCCACCACATTTGTATAGCTGCTTACTATATTAAATTCTAGTTTAGAATTTATGAACTGTTAACATCTGATGTATTAATTAGGAAAAGAATTCATATCACATATGTTCAAGAGTCTGTAAGTTTCATTCTATATCTAAGCTCCCTTTCTGTGCTCTTTCTGTAGCCATTGGAGAAATGTCATCAGTTACAGAAAAGAGTTCATTCCATTTATTGTATAACACGTTTACAGTAACTTTTTAGTTTGAATAATAGGTATGATTTTGAAGTGAGTTGCCTGATTATCCCCATTTACTTAGGTATAATTCCCATCATGGAATGGTATAGCAACACACCAACTGGATTTATTTCAAATGAAACTAAATTAAACAACATGTTCTCAGAGTACTCTTAATGCACACAGTCTGCTAATGGGCATTCATTTTACATCACCCTAATTAGTCTGAGTAAAATCTCCAGAGTGTGTTTGTGTAGTATGGTTTTCAGATCCTTAGCAACTCAATTAACAGATTGTGCCACACTGATTACTGAAGTGGACATAGATGTAAACACTCCTGGAATAAACTGTTTTCTAGAAAAGCCTCTCTCTCTTTCATTATAGTGTACAGGCAGACAAAGTCCCTCCTAAATGACTGGATTTAGATGATGATTCACATTCTCAGTCAGGAACTCATTTTATGCTGCTTGCTTTAGATAATAAATAATATTTTTATATATAATCGAAACAAGATCTGACTAAAATCTGCTGATAATAAAAAGCAGAACAATGAACTTGAGAACAAGTAATGTCTATCATCCTTACTACACTGTTGTGGTGTTTTGTTTTGGTTTGGTTTTTTTTGTGGTTATTTGCAGAATCAGGGATCCTTGAGCTCAAGCTTAAAGCTCTGATTCTTGATATCATTCATAACATTGATGTGGTGAAGCAACTGAATCAAGCTCAGGTTCACAGTGTTGAAGACTGGGCTTGGAAGAAGCAGCTGAGATTTTACATGAAGGAACAAAAATGTTACATTCAGATGGTAGATGCTGAACTCCAATATACTTATGAATATCAGGTTTGGTATTTTTAATTTATACATGATGGCTTTTTTGTGTTTGTCAAACACTTTAATTTCACATATTCTGCTGGTTCACTCCCAACTGTTGCAATTTTTTCAACTTTGTTGTGTCCTTAGCATGCTACTTCATAGAAAATACTAAATGATAGGGTAATCATTTTCTTTGTTGATATTTATGGGGTAAATGTAAGTTATATGGAAAGCAGCTACATTGTAATGTAAATATTTTTTTAATATGCTTGCTATTTCTATGTATATTGGACTGTAGTTTCATTTGACTCCTTTTCTGTAATTCTACAAAGAATCTGCACAATACTTTGACATTTTGATATAAAATCAGGAAAAAGTTATAACTGTAGAAGTATTAATATATTTAATGAGACATTAATCTTGACAGAAACATTGTATTTTCAAATTAATGATTTATGAATGAAATTAATGAAATTACATCATCAACAATTTCTGTCTGCCAATCAACATTATTTGCTTTGTTTCTACAGGGTAATTCTCCTAAACTCGTTTATACACCTTTGACAGATAAGTGTTACCTAACTCTTACTCAGGCTATGAAGATGGGCCTTGGAGGAAATCCCTATGGTCCAGCTGGAACTGGAAAGACAGAATCAGTAAAAGCCTTGGGTGGACTTCTTGGAAGACAAGTATTAGTCTTTAATTGTGATGAGGTGAATATGGTTCTGTATAATTTAGGATAAGGATGAAAAATAAGGGTACCTCTGCCCATACTTTATAAAGTAATATCATATTCTAGAAATAATTCTGATAATTTCTCAGTTTCCATTAGAAGTTTGTGGATATTTCCGATGACATTTTTTAGTAGATGAGAAAACAGTCTTCCATTATTTTCTTGTTATTTGAATTTTGATAGTATTGTCTTTAATTTTAAGGGCATTGATGTGAAATCAATGGGGCGCATTTTTGTGGGCTTAGTGAAGTGCGGTGCCTGGGGCTGTTTTGATGAATTCAATAGACTTGAGGAAGCTGTATTGTCTGCAGTATCCATGCAGATTCAGACAATTCAACATGCATTGAAGAAACATAGTCCTGTATGTGAGATGCTTGGCAAAAAGGTACAGAAAACTTACTTTTTTTTTTTCATATAAAAATAGTTTTTAAACAGCTATGTCAAACTTAAAAACTGACTATTGTAACTAACCATAGTCCACCCAACATTTGTCAATACTGTTTCATATGACAATATTCTACTACAATGCACTTCTAATGCTAGGTTGAAATGGATCATAATTCTGGGATTTTTATCACTCTGAATCCTGCTGGAAAAGGTTATGGAGGAAGACAAAAACTGCCTGATAACCTCAAGCAACTTTTCAGGCCAGTTGCTATGACTCATCCAGACAATGAACTCATTGCAGAAGTTATTCTATATTCAGAAGGCTTTAAGGATGCTAAAATACTTGGTAGAAAATTAGTGGCTATTTTTAATCTAGCAAGGTAAGCTGTTTGGTAATTTTATTTTATTTTTTTTGTCCTTTGTCATGTTACCTTTCTAATTCTCTTCCCTCCTGCTTTTATTTTAGCATGGATCTTTGTGGTTATCTCACTGCCATCTTGTTTCTTCTCCATCTAGTCTATGCCAAAACATGACTGTAGGGATACAACCGATACAACCTACACATACTTTCTGTTAATCTTCTGTAATATTTAATGATTCGGATATTGTGGAAAGCTATGTGTCAGGAACAAAAGCAGACATAAAAACCTGGATTTGGAGTCAAGACAAAGCTTTCATTTAATACAGCTCTCTAAATCTGTTTTGGTCTACCATGCAAAACTCTGTAGATACTAATTTAACTTATTAAAAAAAACACAATATATTGTGAGGTTTAGGTGTAAAACCATCTAGAATATAGTATAATCTGAAGATGGCAAAGTACTGGCCCCCTATTATGTCCGCTAAATATGAATGTAAGCATATGAATGCTCACAAGCATTGTGTTGAATTTAATCTCTTGAAGTTGTTGAAATGGAAATGACTATTGGAGAGAATAAAGTCCACAGGTTTTAATGATTGCATTTTGGGGCAATAATAGATACATTAGCTGTTGAATATACTCCTAGAAAATTTCAGATTGTCATTGTTTACATCTCTGAAATGCATTTGAAATGTTGCTGCAAATTATCATTAATTTCTCTTTTGCCCAAAACCACATAATAAACATACTCGTTCACGAAAGAAAAATTTAATGTGCTGTCACCTAAAGCTTGTTACAATATTGCTATTTTTAAATTTAGAGAGCTTCTGACACCTCAGCAGCACTATGATTGGGGTTTACGAGCATTGAAGACTGTTTTGAGAGGCTGTGGCAGTCTTCTTCATCAGATGAAGAAAAGTGAAGGAAAACAAAAAAGTAAGGTTGACCATGCCAAACTTCTGATTATTTAAGATATTTTACATATATCATTTGCTACAGCTTTCTTGTTCACTGGAATTTTAAGAAGCTGTGGCTTGGATCTGGAGGCAATTAAAAAAAGAAAAAAATACTAGTGAAAGTTGTCCTTCATTAGGAAATCACAAAAGACTGTTGTCATATTCTGTTTTGAGCTTTTGTATGATAAGAACATAGATACCAAACTTTATTGGGGTGATATTGAGTGATTCTCAAAGACTCTTGTTTTCACTTGTCTTAGGTGATCTTCTGATGCTCTCATTATCCATCAATCATCAGACCATTTTGATTCTACTTGAGCTTTGCTAAATTTGTCACATGGAATTAGGTTATGATTGGTAGGCAGACAAAGATAAGGGCAGGTAGAAATGATAGAAATGTATTGGACTAGACTGGGTCGCTATTTTTTTTTAAAGATTTTTTAAAATGATTATTGCTTAAAAGTTAAATGAATGGGAATTAACAGTGTGGGATGGGTGAGCATTTCACATCTTTAGGACACAACTACTGCTTCTTGTTCACTTAAATGGCATATATCTGAAAGTTTTTAGAAACAACATAGGTTTAAAAATCTTAGTATAACAAATGGTCTGACAAAAAAATTTGTAATTGACTTTAGTTTGGATATGCCAAAGAAGATCTACCAGCAGTGTGTTTTATGGCACATTCTTATAACTTTTGCTTGTAATGACATTTTTAGCTTCATGTTTAGATGTGTGAAATTTGCTGCAATTTATTTAGTCTGCTTTGAAATATAATTTTCAGTAATGCTGCAAAAGGCAAGATGTTGGATTTAACTTATGATTTAAACCCACAAATTTTGTTTGTTTTTTTCCTGATTTTGCTTTTTATCCCTTGGCTTGAGAGGTTTAAGATATTTCCAGCAAATCTGATACCCTGTTTCTTTATGTTGGCTTGTGTTGTTGAGTCAAAATCCTTTGGCATATCAAAATGTTGGCCATGTTCTTAAATGCTGCTTATATTTTGTATTACTTCCTTTAGTAAAGCTGTTCCACCTTTCCGAATCAAATTCTTTAATGTTGATGTTTTTCCTCTTAAACGTTTGTCATACTATTTAGAAAATTTGCCTGTAGAAACATTTACATGTGCATTTAAGAGATTGTTCAGGATGAAAAACCTTGAACTCGTTCCAAATTCTAGAAGGGGTACTAATCCTTAACCTTTGAGGAAAAAGCCCCAGGAAAATGTGAAGTTAGGGAATGGACACTTTCTGTCCTTTGTGTTGAATTTGGGTTAGAGTGAATTCTGGTTTGGGGCAATCATGCATTTAGTATAAAAAACCAGGATAATTTTCACCTGTAGTTTCTAGTCCCGCTCTCTGAAAACTTACACGTTTTACATGAGAAAGTAATTTGATTAGAAAAGCAAAAAAACCCAGAGATCAGAGCTCTCTGCCTTTCCCATTATAAGTATCTTTATTTGTCTAGCAGTGTAAAGCTTTCTTATGTCTCTTTTCATTCTGGTCCCAAAACAAACAAAAAACCCAGTAAAAATATAAACCAAAACACCAGTGCATTTCCATGGTACTTCAGATTCAAGAAGAGCTGTGGAGAGTGATTGCTTCTGGAATATTCATAGTTAATTGGGATTCACTTGAGAGATGTGACTTGAAACTGCCTGTGGCAGAGTAAGGTCTAGAATCCAGGTCTTTACTTACTTTAACGAGTGCTTTAACAAGCTATTGTGCTGCTCTTAGTCCCACTTTAATTATTAGGCTAATATGTATTATCTGGCCAGCATTATAACCGTGTTGTCTCTGTATAGAATGCATTTGTAAGCATATATGATACTTACAGTAAGACACTCATTAACTTTCAAGTAGAGTGTTGCATGAACTGGAATGTTTTCTGTGCTGTGATTCCATCTGCAATGTCTTAGTAGTATGGGATGAAGTGCTTGTATATTCCAAGAAAAAAAAAAAACAAAACCAACAAACAAAAAACCCAACAAACATCCTAAACTCATCTGATTTCTTTGCTTTTATTTCCAGTTAATGAAAGTCACATGGTGGTTCAAGCTCTACGGCTTAATACCATGTCAAAGCTTACATTTGCAGACTGTGCACGTTTTGATGCACTGGTTAAAGATGTATTTCCTGGCATTGACTTTAAAGATGTCGAGTATGCTGAGTTAACTACAGCATTACAACAAGTCTTTGAAGAAGCAAACTTGGAAGTTATAAACACCCAGGTGAGCAACAAAAATACAAGTTATTCTAAATTGAAAGTGATTAACATTGCATTCACTTAACTAATTTCTGTTTACTTTTGAAAGAAATCTTTTAATAAAAAAGTGAAAATAACTGATAGACTTTAATTACGTGTGTATAAAAATAGATGTGTGTGAGGCTCATAAATCAGTTATTTAACTGAAAGAAAATTAATGCAAGGAAAATGAAGGTGTGAACATGTGATGGTTTTATTCAAGCCAGGTACAAATGCCAATGAATGTTTTGTATAGTGGAAGAGTTAAATATGTGAATATTTGGTTTTATCAAGCAGTTCTATGTTTTATTTATATTCATTTATGGTAGTGCTAGATGAAGTTTTGTGACTGAAGATTCAGTAAAAAAATACCCAAAGAGGACTGAGATTTTTATATTAATAATTGAGTAAAATGCTTCTAACACGCAAAATAAGTTTATTGATACTCTTTATTATTATAATTGTAATTACTTCTGCAAATATCTATTGTTTCAAAAAACTATTATACAAACTAAGTGACTGCACCCAAAGTAACTGGAAAAACATTTAGAAAAGAACGTGGTTGATTTAGCTTTACAACATCACATAACCATTATCTCTTTTGTTCTCTAGATCAAGAAGGCTTTGGAATTATATGAACAACTACGTCAAAGAATGGGTGTAGTTATTGTAGGTCCAAGTGGTGGAGGAAAATCAACACTTTGGCGGATGTTAAAGGCAGCACTTGGTAAAATTGGCAAAGTAGTGAAGCAGTATACTATGAATCCCAAAGCTATGCCTCGACATCAGTTGCTAGGCCATATTGACATGGATACCAGAGAATGGTCTGATGGCGTGCTTACAAACAGCGCTCGACAAGTGGTACGAGAACCCCGAGGTATGTTTACGATGAAGTTATACATCATTATGGCTAAATTACTGACATTGTTTATTTTCAGTTAATTTTTATGTTGTGTTATTGTGTATAGCATAAAGTAAGAAAAACTTTTGTTGACAATCATAGTGAAGAACACTGATATATACTTTCCAAACTTTGTAATACGAAAGCAAAAATAGACAGCAGAAGGTAAAGTACATAAGGAATATCTTCGTAGAGATTATATTTAAGTTATAATGAAGGTAGAGTATTAAACATTGTTGAAATAGCAAGGGTGATATTCTTTAAGTATTTTCCTTGGGTTTGATATTTTATTTTTGTGACTGGAAATAGATATTACTTCATGGATCATTTGTGATGGTGATATTGATCCGGAATGGATTGAGTCTTTGAATTCTGTTTTGGATGACAACAGATTGTTGACTATGCCCAGTGGAGAAAGAATTCAATTTGGCTCAAATGTCAACTTTATATTTGAAACTCATGACCTCAGCTGTGCCTCTCCTGCTACAATATCTCGAATGGGAATGATCTTTCTGAGGTAAGTCACAGGAGTATGACATGCTTTTAAAGTAAGCAAATACTTATTTTTCTTGAAAGATAGTCTAAATGGATGGCACAATTTAATTACTTGCTTACACTTATGAAGCAGATCACTGGGGAAGTTTTCTTTAGATTGCATGTTCCTTTTGCGCTGTCATGTTATAGTCATTTGGTTTATATATCTCAGACTTTTTGAAAGAGATGTGGCAAATTCTTTCTTTGTTTTCTTCTTCCTCGGAGAGACCAAATACCGGTTAGAAATTCTTGTTAAAGTCTTTCCTTGAACTTCCCTGGACTTTTGTTGTTCCTTTGAACTTATCTAAGTGAAGATGCAGATGACTTTTATTTGTTTGAATCTTGTTTTGTTTTTCTTTGACTTAGTGATGAAGATACAGACCTTAATTCTCTGATAAAGTCTTGGCTAAGAAGTCAGCCTGAAGAATGCAGATACAATCTTGAAAAGTGGATCGGGGACTATTTTGAAAAGGCTTTAAACTGGGTTGTGAAGAAGGTCAGTAACTGAATACTTAATAAAATTTCAGCTTCTGTTAAGGATGATCCTTTTTTCTAGTTTAACACTGAAGAGATCATTCATATTAATTTGTAAATTGTAAGAAAAAAAAAATCTTAGTGCTTTTTGGATAGCTGTTTTCTTAGTAAGATTAATACTGAAACTATTCTCATCAGTTTCCAAAAACTGATTGCTGTACTTGAAGTTTTGAAATATTTAATATAATTTTAACTAATGAAATGCATGTGTTTCTGTGAAACTTAGTATCTGTCTTTAATATCCCATACTGGACATTTTTCTGTATGTTTTCAAAGATCTGAAAGATCTGAATGGCTAAAATAAAAAATTGAAAAGTGAAGAAATTGTTCTTTCAGATTTAAGTTATTATCTCTAACAACGCAAAGTAAAAAGCTAAAATTTTAAAAGCTGCACAGTGTGGGCTGAAGCCTGTAATAGGTTGGGAAGATATGTAATGCTAGATACCTAAAAAGATTGATAGAGGCATATGTAAAAAAAGGAGTCTGATCAGAATTCTAAATTTTAACAACTTCCACAAATCTCTCCTTAAGTATATAACTTTAGCTCTTTAACATTCTACTCAAAACCTTAGCTGGAAGATGCTTTAATAAGCAAAAGGCAATATGTAATTACATTATTTAAAAAAAATGTAGTCTAAACCCTTTTATCTGGATTCTGTGATCCTGGGATGTACATCAAGATAACTGTTTTGCATATGCTGGATTTTCTTAAGGATTCTGAGTGCATCCTTGCCTCCCATTCTTATGAGGGAGTTGTATTTGCATTAACAGGTGCCTTATATTGCGCAAAACATTATTTAGGAGAAATCCCCATTGCTGTATCCAGTAAACTGGTGTTTGGGAGACCTGCATTACCTCCCCATGGGTAACATAAGTGATCGTTTTGTGATTTTTGGTTTTAACATTAATTCCCCTTTTGGTTCTTTCACCCATGGAGATTTTTATACTTTTAAAGTACCTTCAGTTAGATACAGAGGTAAAACCATGACATGGATCCTGAGTCTACAAATCCCCTTTGGTGCTGAAGAGCACAATCCATAATGAATCCATTCATGAACGGATTTCCAGTATACAGTTATGTTAATTTCTTATAGATTCTCAACATTTGTAAAGAAAGTTCTGATTGCTTTTTCTAAATTACATCACTATGTAGTCTTTCACTAAAACTTACAAATCAATGCTTAATTTCATGTTAAGTGAATTTTCTAGAACAACAGCAGTGTTGACATCTTGCATCATTTATGGAAGTGTCAAAAAGCAATGAGTAATAGTCTGCTAGCAATACATCACATTTCTTTTTATGAATGTATTTGAATCTACTACAACTTGCAATTTACAGAATGACTTGGTGGTAGAAACAAGTTTAGTTGGAACAGTGATGAATGGACTGTCTCATCTTCATGGCTGTACTGATCGTGGACAGTTTATTATTAACTTGCTACGTGGTCTTGGTGGCAATCTCAACATGAAATCACGACAGGAGTTTGCAAAAGAGGTAACAATCTTTTTCAGCAAGTTTGTTAAAATTTTCTAAGTATATGTAGTAGGCATAGTGACTTTCTTTTTTATTTTTGCAATGCAAGTGTACTGTAACAGAATATCTGTGCTCTAATTTTTGTGCAAACTCGGTTGTCTATAGGGAAATAGCTGAGAGATAAAGGAATGTTTCATATGTCACTGACAGGCTGCTAAGTGCATCCAGCCCAGCTAACAATCCTTTGGTGCTTGCACCAAGAGGCACAGAATAGCCTCTGTTCATACTGTTTTATGCAAGGACCCACTACAGCAGAGTCTATGTGTGTATATGTAGTGCATATATCAAATACAGATTTATTGAGTGGGATTTTTGTTGTTGTTGTTTGTTTTGTTGCTTTTTGTTGTTGTTTTGGTGGTGGGGGATTGTGGTTTGGGGTTTGTTTTTTTTTTTTTTTTGTCGGTTTGTTTTGTTTTAATTTATTTTAATTTTATTTTTTATTTAGAATGATTGCAATGATATTGTGAGTGATTTGTTGCACCTCACCAGGAAACTGTACTTCCAGCATTATTTTGAAGCTATGTAGTGTTTGCATTAACTAGCATGTGGTCCTGTCTTTGTGTAGATACTTGAGGGAACGAGGACTAGGGAATAGTTTTGAAAAACTATGTGGATATACTGGTCCATAGTGTCTACAGAAGACTGTCCCTTGAGATTGCTAGTTCCATAATCACACTTGGGTTTTGTGTTGGAGAGAAGGAAACAGTTCTTTCCTAAAGACAGCCTGTAGCTATAACATATATACAGGGCAGATGGTAAAGGTTTAGATTTAGCTTCTGGAAAGAGCCATTGATGCATATGAAGGAGTTATCTTGTTCTTACACTTATTATTATGTTGCCTATTATGAGGAAAAAAAAAAGTTTTATAAAGCTTTGCTAAATACATTTTATTTTATGTTCTTTATATTATGAAATAATAATTTGTGGAACAGGAATATGTTACTGGTTAGTTAACAACTTAGTCATAAAGCATATGCATAATATGATAGAATTTTCAAAGGCAGCCTTAAAATTATCAAATGGAAGAATTAAAAGTTTGATTTACAGAAGTAGTCTTTGAATATTGTTTAGATAGGCTTGAAATTGTAGATCTTGTCATTAGGCATTTGGATTTAACAGAAGCTTTGTTTTTTTTAAAGATCTTCACTTGGGCAGAAGAATCTCCACCAGATCCAAGGAAACCCCTGGACACATATTATGACACTGACATTGGACAGCTAATGCTATATCAGCTGAAAAAAATGGAAAATCTAGCAGCTGATGACTTCAATAATCTACAAAAGCTTCCTGTCATCCAAACCCCAGACATGCAGAGAGGTTTAGATTACTTTAGACCCTGGCTGGATTTTAACAATAAGCAACCATTTCTTCTTGTGGGTCCTGAAGGATGTGGAAAGGGGTAAAAAATATTTCCTACTTTAAGTAAAATATACGTCTAGCTATTTGACAGTGTTTGTAATATTTTGTTATAATTGTTTTATCATATGGCTGTCTGTTATTAGTATATGGCTTGTTTGCTAGAATATCACTTGTTTAGGTTGCTAATGAAACAAACCTTGTGTAGTGACAAGTAGGTAAATTCTTTTTAAGATCTACAGGGAAAAGTATGAAAAGTTCAGGCTTCCACTGTGTGTCTAAGACATCTGAATGAGGCTTTTAGATATGAAACAGGACCTTTGGAAAGCCTGTGCCCTCATGGAGCAACAGCTGAAAGGCACATGAAAAATCCAGTCTAATCTCAAGAGGCACTAGATGCCTATGTGCAGGCGATTGAGTTTAGTTCATCTTGTTGCCTATCTTAGTTTCATTACTTAGGTGGGGTGGATGAATATAAACAAGATATTCAGGCTAAGTATTTATTTTGTAGCTGTATGCTACATTTATAGAATTTCTTGAATGGAAAATATTACAGTTTTAAAGGCAAGAAAGATTAATTCATCAAACCTCATGTATCCCCTATTACATTAATACAATATGTAACATATGCATTTTAAATCAAAAACTATGCAGTATCTTTGGATACTCACTGTTTTAATGCATTTTATGTATTGCTTATGTGTATGTACACATTTGCTTTTTTAGGATGCTGCTTCATTATGCATTTTCTCAACTCCGATCCACTCAGATTGCTACCATCCACTGCAGTGCACAAACTACTTCTCAACATCTTCTACAAAAATTAAGTCAAACTTGCATTGTGATCAGTACAAATACTGGGCGAGTATACAGACCAAAGGACTGTGAAAGGCTTGTTTTGTACTTAAAGGATATCAATCTACCCAAACCTGATAAATGGGGAACAAGCACTCTTGTGGCTTTTCTGCAGCAGGTGAACACTTATGTCTGTTATTTATAAACTCAGGTACACTGGAAATAGTGTATATAGTAAATACCTACATTGATTTTTTTTTTCAGATTTGACATCCTGCATCTGTATTGACAATAGTTTTGTTTGTATTTTGATTGAATGTCAGTAGAAGGTGTCAGCCAGAAATAAGATAACATTTTTGTTTGCCTTATATGCATAAGTAAATAAAGACAGTGCTCACCTCAGTGGTTTATAATGCAGTAGGCATGTGAATGTCAAGGAATTCATCAGGATGGATTCACCAAGGGCAAGTCATGACACACTTAATAAAGTTCTATGATGAAATGACAGACCTGGTAGATGAGGGGAAAGCAGTGGATATAGTCTACCTGGACTTCACTAAGGCTGTTGATGCTGCCTCCCAAAAGATCCTCAGAAAAGCTATCAGTGTATGAGCTGGATAAGCAGATAGTGAGGTGAGTTGAAAACTTGCTGAACAGCCAGGCCCAGAGTGTGGTCATCAGTGGCACAAAGACTGGTTGGAAGCCAGTACCTGTTTAACATCTTTGTTAATTAGCTGGACAATGGGGAAGACTGTATCCTCAGCAAGTTTGCAGCTGGCACCAAAATGGGAGTACTATACCTCTGGCAATGAAGAGAACAGTAATAATGGTATATTTCTCAATAACTGTTGAATTTTTTTTTTTTTTTTTACAGTACTCTGTTGTCTTTATCTTAATTAAGTATTTATTTAATAATTACAGGTTCTTACTTATCAAGGATTTTATGATGAAAATCTGGAATGGGTTGGCTTAGAAAACATCCAAATTGTGGCTTCCATGTCTGCTGGAGGAACATTAGGGAGACATAAACTTACCTCCAGATTTACTTCTATTGTTCGTCTCTGTGCAATTGAGTAAGTATGTGGAAATTATTTTGACTCTCAAAACTCAGATTCAGCCTCTGTTTATAGGGCCCTTGCTCAATTTGTTTTTTATGAAGACGTGGCTGTTCTGGTCTTTCATCTTTTCTAACGGTTTGGGATCTTCAGATTTTCTGCTGTTTGGTGCCTCTTGGCACTAGAAACCAGCTAAGAAGTAATCTGTAGTTACCTGTTGATAGTTAAGTGTTTGAAATATGTTTTCTGTTTGATGATTTTGCTTTCAGTAAACTGCTTTCTGAAGCTTTATGTTAAGTTGCTGTTGGGTTACAAAATCAGAAAAATTGAAAAATTATTTTAAGTTTGAACACATTTACAGATGTATTTAGAAAATTCATAATGGTGGCCTATTGGAATAAAACAATAATTTTACTTAGCTGATAGATAGAGATGCTAGTTATTGAAATTTCTCAGTAATTGTATATAATGTTGAATCATTGTAATAAAAACATTAACAAGGATAGACTGTAATGATTACTTTTTTTTTTTTTTTTTTTTTTTTTTCTTTTTAGCTACCCTGAAAGAGATCAACTGCAAGCTATTTATAGTGCCTACTTGGAACCTGTGCTACAGAAAAACCTGAAGAATCACCCTGTTTGGGGGTCTTTAGCAAAAATACATCAGCTAGCAGGATCTATGGTTCAAGTATATGAACAGGTATGGAAACTTAATATCTTTTTTCAAGGAGATGGAGAATTCACGTGTTTGTTGTTTTGTTGTTTTGTTTTTTTTTTTTTTAATAATTAGAATTTTATATTAACAAGAGAATAAAAAGGTTTATCAATATTAAAATCCAAGTTTATATCTTATTCATAATGTTGATACAAATTTTAGAACTACTTATTTGCAGAGAATCCTGGATATCAGATGCAAACTGAGTAAGCAGTAAGTGCTCTTGTTTTCCCACAGATTTACTGTATGATTTTGGCAAACATCTTAACCCATCTATGCTTGCAGTTCCTGATTTATAAAATGTGGGTAGTAGTGATTTCCTACTTAATGGATGAGGAGACAGTGTACTTCAAAGACTGCTATGTGCTTAGATGTTTTGGGTGCTCTTATGAATAAAGAAGAGAGAGATATGAGGGTAGAGTCCTTTACAAACATCAAGCCTTATCTATTAAAACTGTACACTATTTAACATTTACTGGACTTCTATCTATCAAAACACCTAAGCACTTGCTTTTCTTTATCATGATGATGAACATAGTCTTACTGGGGTGGGTGCTGTGGGGGTGTAAGTGCTTACTGTATCTTCCAAGAATGTATGCATGTCCCCATCTGCACAGAACCATGATATAAATCCGATCTTTATGACTGGAATGTGGGCATGTACCAGATAGAAGGAGTTTCATGTGTTATCAGCGTATTCTAGGAAAACTCAAGTTTAGATCTCATCACACTAGAACCAAATAACTGATGAAGGCAGTTATTGTTTGAATTAAAGAAATAGCTGTAAATTCAAATATCCTCTCTGGAGGAAGAGTTAGTATTTCTATAAGAAACATTTTGTAGTGACTATTATTGATTTAGATAGTTTTTATTACAATGTTATAGTTCCTTTGCAATTTATGTTTGATATTACTTTAAAAAGAGTGTGTGTTTTTTCTAACAATACTGCACTAGCAGTCCTAGTTGACCTGTGCAGTTCTTTGCATCAAAGACGGTACAGAAGAAATGTTCTAATTACAATGAAATCTTTTGTGGTCAGAAAACAAGATTTAAACAATCAATCTCTTCACATTTCAAAAGAACTAGAGTGCATTAATAAATTACCAAATAGAAAACTAATTTAGCTGACATTTTAGAAAAAAAATTGAAGCTACATTTCCCAGTGCTTTATATTTTAAAACATCACTTTTTTTCCCTCCCTCTTAACTTCCATTTTAGGTACGAGCAAAATTCACAGTTGATGATCACAGTCATTACCTTTTTACACCATGTATTCTTACTCAGTGGGTTCTTGGTTTATTCAGATATGATTTAGCAGGTGGTAAGTCACATACTTGGTTTTCATTGGTAATGCAGTTCTAAAATGGCCTAAATTATTATTGATATCAGTCTTACTGTTGACTTTACATGCAACTCCTTCACCTATGATACTTGAACCGTCTGTAACTCAGTAGAGGGAAAAAATGCCTAACAATTAATTCCATAATATGTAATAAGTTAAAAATTCCAATAATGCCTGGAAAGCTATTTATAAATTAAGGGAAGTTAGTAGTTTGGGACTGCATTTCTTCTGTGGTAAATTGAAGTGCAGTCCCCCCTTACCACTGTTTTTTTTCTTGATTTTTGGGGTTTTTTGGGTTGGGTATTTTTTGAGCATACCTTTTGTTCCAGAAACTTGCCTTTCCTTTTAGTCTTTTATACCAGGTTGTATAAACCTGGTGAGGTGACTGTGGAACTACAACTGATACACATCACTATAACCTACTTAAGAAAAGAATATAACCAACCTTAAACATATAAAAAACATCTATAAAACTATCTCATCTGTGTAAAAGTTTACAAATATCTGTATAAGACCCTAAATATTCTCACAACTTTGGAATGCTTGATAATTACAGTCTAGTCCGAAAGTTCTTATTTCCTTAACTTTAGAAATGGTGACATTTGTAAAGGTATTACATTTTGTGTGTTTTTCCAAATAGCACAGGCTTTTTTTCTAATCTTGTTTTTATCTCTGAAATTACTATTATTACTAGATCATGAGCAATTACTCCTTATTTTGATTTAGTCTTTCCCTTAATTAAAGGGTTACATATAGAGCTGTTTAAAGAGTATGAAAATATAAGAATATCTTGCTTGTTTTCCGTGTATTTTCTGGGATCATCAGATACTGTAGATGTAGCTTAAATGAGGTCAGAAAAGCTATACTGACAATGAGTGGGTAATCTCAGCCCATTTAAGGATGTGATTGTTCTATCTGAAGGTGACATATGCATACATTTTTTCAATGATGAAGAATATAGCATGTCATTTATTCATCTCACCTTCCTTCTTTTGTGAACACTATTGGAGTTTTGTATTCTCTAGAGGCATTTTTATAATACAGACTGGTTTCATTGCTGCTTTAGCATTTGAGGTCCCTTCCAACCCTTAACATTCTTTGATTTTGTGATTGTGTGTTATCAGTCTTTCTTTTTCCCTTTAAAATAGTCTCCTGCATTTTCTTGTTTTCACTGCCTGAAATTTTGTCTTTTAATTTTTAATTTATTTGCAATACCTTGTTCACTTTCATTAGACTGCTGGCATTAAAGTGAAGAACTTGTTTTAATAGAATGTGTTTCATTTTATCATGTAGTGATCCATAAAGATATTATTGAAAAGCACTTCTTAATATTTACTTTTTCTCTTATTTCTTCCTTACTGATGCTTTCCTGCTGGTATGTAATTTCACTTACTCTTTTTCAACCTCATATTTTTAAATGAAAAATTTGTGAAATGTAAAATTTGTTATAAATATATAAAGTTACATCTCAAATTTTGTAGGATCATCGATACAAACTGCAGACTATGTATTGGAAATTGTTGCTTACGAAGCACATCGTTTGTTCCGTGACAAAATTGTTGGCATGAAAGAACTTCATGTATTTGATAATATTTTGATTAAAGTGTTTCAAGGTGATTGGGGCTCAGATGTTCTGGACAATATGGCAGGTAAACCATTTGGGGCTTACTACTCAAATTTGAAATATTTGTTTAGGAACTGCCTAATCAAATCAGTCTAATCAAGTCAGGTAGTATATGAGCTAAGCACCTAAACTTTCAAATGTTTCCTTTTATTTTCACAGATACCTTCTATGTAACTTGGGGAGCTTGTCAAGAGGCATTCATCACACCAGGACAGGCACTACCACCACATGGGAAGCCACTTGGCAGACTAAACTCAGCAGACCTGAAAGATATTATTCAAAAAGTGAGACAATATTAAAGAATATAAACAGCAAGGATTCACAAAAATTACTCTAGACATTTTTTACAGGAAGTTAACATGAGAGCACCAGGTTCAGGGTAGTGTCTGTTGTTTGTACAAGGAAATCATCTTTTGCATTTGGTCAAGTGAGGGGAGGTTTTGGGATGTTATGTGTCAGGTAGTAGGAAGTATGTAAAAGGTTATTTTAATGAAAGGGCATCCGTTGCATTTGCTGGTGATTTACAACACTTTGATGAACAACATTATGTGAAACATCGATGTGCATGTGTGTCTGTGTATTGATTGAGTACCAAAGTGTTTTATTAAATGTTTGCTTTCTGAATTTGTAATTTACTAATGTAATTTTTAGTTGAAGAACTACAAATGTATTGTTTGGAGATTTGGCATGCTTTTAAACAGTAAAGTACAAAAATTGAGCTTGGTGAGGAAATGCAAACATGTTAACTACTAGGTTGACTGGGTTTCAGAATGAGAACTCTAAAATATCTTCTCTTATGAGTAGGGTTTGATGGACTGCTCTTGTAGATGGGAAACTACTCCCTCTCCTTAACTGCCACCTTGTGACCAACAGACTCTATGGGAAATTATGAAGTTCAATAGCCTCACTAATCAGAGAGGTGTTTTTTTTTATGATGACACAATTACATTAGTATTCTAAGATGAGGTGTTACTGTGTATAACAAGGCCAGAATTTAATACTACAATCTATTATTATGTGTGTTTCACTAGGAAATTCCATAATCTGCAATTGTGCAGCAATTAGCTGCCTAATACATACTTCTAAGTTATGTACTAATTAATCTGTAGTTGGAGAGACAGCTCAGACTTTGTTCTGGCCCTTTATTTAATTTTAATTAATTTAGTGGTAGATTTCTATCTCAGTATATCAAAGATTTCTAGAGTATCATCTTGCTGGGGGTAATGTGATCTGTTCATTAGGGCAAAGGCTTTGCAAAGTATCTAAATTCTGTCACATAGCTTATTTGTGATGAATGCCAACATGGTCTCTTAAGCTTTCAAACCCTTCTTTTCTAAACTTCTAAGTGCTGGATGCTTTTCATATCTTACTGCTTTTATTTATTATTAGTAAACACTTTTTTTTTTTTTTTTTTCCTTTTTAATAGGGTATTATTCATTATGGGCAAGACAAAAAAGACACAGAGATTTTACTTTTCCAAGAAGTCCTCAGTTACGTGTCTAAAGTGGACAGAGTGCTCAGTTTTCCTGGAGGTTCACTTCTTTTGGCAGGACGGAGTGGTGTAGGTCGTCGAACAGTTACCTCTTTAGTTAGCCATATGCATGGAGCTGTTCTGATTACTCCCAAAATTTCCAGAGGCTACGAGCTGAAGCAATTCAAAAATGATCTTAAATATGTAAGTTGCTCAGTGTCCTTTATTTCATAGTGTTGTAGGTGTGTATTATTAAAAAAAAAAAAAAAAAGAATATGGACTTTTGAAGGACACAAAAGTGTCATGTGAAGAGAGATTTTAAGAAAAGGAAAATGTCATCAAAATGAAACAAGTAGATTTAAAGAAGTGCTTTATAGTAATTAGCTGAAACTCCACTTTTTTTACATACCAGAGCTGGTTTTATGAGTGTTGATGACTTAATAAATTATAAATAGATGTCAATATTGGAAGGGTTTCTTGCATATATATATATTTGTTCTTGTATGTATTTTTATTTTCTGTATCTACTATGGTAATAGGATAGTAGCTAATCAAGCAAAATTTTAGTGATTGATGAAACTGCACATATTACTTAAAAACAAATGCAAACCTTGAATCAGGAGTTTCTCAATACCTTCAGCAAGGCTAAATAAAATTCTAAAGTTAAGTCCACAAAAAACAGTGATACCACTCTATAAATGAGTCACACCTGGAACATAAATATACTCTATGAAAGAGTATATTTTAATTATTTTTTCATTACCAAGCTGTACATCTATGTAGAAAGCTCTTTATATTTGATATCTTGTATAACTGAATCACAAAGTAATTTTTGTAAATTTATAGTGGTATAGTAGTACAATAGTAGTGTTATAGTAGTATATAGTAGTGGTATAGTATGTAATATATAATAAAGATTTTAATTCCCTTATGAGCAATGCATATATGCTACATAGTGAGATTTAAATATCTTCCCTGTTTCTAGGTGATGGAGCTTGCAGGTATTGAAGCACAGCAGGTGGTATTGCTGCTCGAAGACTATCAGTTTGTTCATTCCACATTCCTTGAGATGATCAACAGTTTACTGTCTTCAGGTGAGACAAGTACAAAATGATTATGGCAATACTTTTACCACATGGAGTTAGCTCAATGAGGCAGAATTAGCTGATGTTTTGTAATGTTATGTCTGTACCAAAAGTGTCTGTTAACATTTTACACTATATTAGCTAGAGTACTTGTACATGAGAAACAGACTTGAAGCTCACTTAACTATCCTTTAACCTACCCTTCAGTATGGGGACTTTCAGTTCCTCAAAGTTGCAAGTTAAGCAACCTATTTCAAATGAGTTCTAATAATGTAAGAGCAAAATAATAATATATTCTATTCTCCAGCTTCCCTTTTCTAATAAAATTCAAAAATTGAATGATGTCCCAGTGTTTTACTAGATTGTATAGAATGAGTCCTTTACTTAAAGGAACACATCAAAGTCCAGTTTTCTGTAAGTAATGAGGTGATAAATAATAATAACAACAATAACGGAAGTGACTTCATGTTATTATCTAGCTTTGCTCCTTGATCAGAGGGATCATTGAAGGACTGAATCTAACTTACTGAATGTTTTTGAAACTGCAGTAGTTTAAGACCAGATTGATAAAAGCAACAGATTTTCCTGTCTCCCAGGTGCAAATCCAAGAGTCCTTACAGTATCAGATCCTCATCATCCAGTATTAAATCTCTGTGTCTGAGGACCTAGATAACTACTCATTCTAATGTTTCTGTTTTCTGATGTATGACAAAGTTAGGTTTGATTTATTTTGTGTGCAGTATTGTGTCATTGGGTAGATTTGAAGGAGTTTTTCAAGTATATTTCAGTAATATAAACAAAGTAGGATGTTAAAGTTAAATGGAATCACTACAATTTGTTTTGTTTTCCTGATATCATGAAAAGAATGATGAACAACAATATGGAATGATACTCATGAAAGTATGGAGGTGAATACTGCCATATTCAAATTCCATATATAGAGGATTCAAGGGAATTCTTCAAAGGAATTTTAAGTATTACATTATATTTTATCTGACATTTAAAATTAATTCTTGAAACAGGAGAAGTTCCTGGGCTATATAAAATAGAAGAGCTAGAACCATTGCTGTCTCCTCTGAAGGATCAAGCTTCACAAGATGGATTCACAGGACCAATTTTCAACTATTTCACATGCCGTATGTAAACAGAATTATCATTTACTACAAAGTTACAAAAGCATATTTGTTAATTATACCTACAAATCACTTTGAATTCCGAGTAATCCTAAGCAAGTTTACAGACATCTTTCTTGCTTATTTGTATTTCTTCCTCCCTAAGAAAGATTAAATAATTTACAAATAAATAGAAGAATGTGGTTGAAAGAACAGAAATGTTGTCAGTCATTCTCCAGGGTTGTGGAAGTACTTCTAATTGATTCTGTTAGTCCATATTGATTGGGATGAGAACTAATTGTATTTATGTAAATAATGTCAGCTCTTACAAGTTTAAAAATATACTGTAATATGCTTAATAAGAATCTGTGATATTACTTTTTTTCAGAAATTACCTTGTGATAAGTATTTGAAGGACAGTAAATTATGTTGTCTTTGTAATAAATCTACCATCCTGTAGTCAGATTGTTATATACTAAATATTTAATATGTTGCATTTTCTTAGGGATCCAACAAAATCTACATGTTGTCTTGATCATGGATTCTACCAATTTAAATTTCACAATAAACTGTGAAAGTAATCCAGCACTGTACAAGAAATGTCAGGTTTTGTGGATGGAAACCTGGTCAGAAAACAGTATGAAAAAGGTAAATTGCATTATTCAAAAACCATGATCTCTTTAAATTAGGATTTCCAAAAATAACTGAGCTTTGGTGAATAAGATAAAAATATTAAAGTGTGAAGGGGTAATTGTTGCTCTCCTTATTTAATCCCTTTGTGCAATCCTACAAAGACAGAAAATTCTGTAGAACAGTTAAGTAATGTTAGCATTGTTATTTTACCTGTAATATTATGTTCTGTTCTCTCTGTGAGCTGACTTGAATAACACGGTGACTGCTATGATCAAACACAACATTTAAGAACAAAATACAAATAGACTGCGAGCAAAATGTTAAAGCCAACCATGCTGATGATATCAGCTGTTACTAGGATGCATGACAGCTAGTTTAAAAATAGGTTTGTTACATGAGCTGCTATAGGTCTAAGGTTGCATTGTAAACGTTATTTTTGAATCTTTGTTAAGTGTTCTGCTTGATGGAAGAGAGTCAGTTTGTTCTTTTTAGGATCAAAATCTGCTTATTTCAGGATGTTCACTGTGTAAGTTTGAGAAAGTTATATATTACTGCTACATCTTAAGAGATTGCCAAATCCAGTAGTCTGATAGGGGTAAGGTTGCTACATCTTCACAGCCTCAACTTGAACCAGTGGTATGTACTCCTGTTAGTCACACACGCAAACATGCATATACAGCACGTATGTACATGTCACAGAGCAACACAAACACAAACAGCACCATTGACATCATCCTGTACCTCTTTCTGAGTGATCACAATGAAGGTCCATTAGTGGAAAATATGTACATGTGCAGAATGTGTATCCCCCTACTACCTGGGCACAGACACTCCAGTAATTGCCTCTGGATCCTCTGTTCTCCCTAGCTGCTGGCATCTGGAGGCTCCTGAGGCTGCAGCCCCGCTACAGGTGGTGGTCCAGGTTGCTTCATTGTGCACACACACACAGAGGGGATCCTTCCAGTAACTGGGTGTTGATATGCAGTTCATCTGGTGACTGGCCTGGGATCTGGGATCTCCCCATTGTGTCCTGTGCAGGCACACATGTGTATGTGTACGCGCACACAGACACATGCAGTTGGGTCTCATTTGACTCCCAGACTCCACAGTCTTATCAGGCAGTTGGCCTGACCCTTCTAGTCCCTCTGGCACCCAACTGCGAGTGCCTCACCAAGCCATAGTAAATCTTCTGCAATCTGAAATGCTCTTCTACTGCATCCCATAATGTGTTCTAGGACTCCTATGCAGTAATCCGCTCAACCTAATGTGTAAAATGCTCTGTCTTCTCCCATTGACTCATCATGATGGGTTTCACACCTGGACCATGGGGTTGTTTACTTTTGTGAGAGCCATGGGAGAAGGTGGTGCAGAGTGTTTGTTTCTGCCTATTTCTTTTTTCTTTTTTTTCCTCTTTTTTCCTTTTATTTATTTATTTATTTAAGTGGGGTCTCATCATTTAGTCATATTGCAGAGCCCTTGAATATAATTCATTTATTTTTACCATTGTACATTGTATAGCTGATTACATATGGAGGTAAGCTCGCTCTTAGACCATGAAAAAGACTTCAAAGACTTAGACTTAGGCATTGTTTAATTCTGGTGGTTTATCTGCAACAGTTGCACCTCAGATTGTCTGATTTCCTGTTGAATTGTATATCTTTTACATCTTTGACATTTGTGTTATTGTAAGACTCCCCTGGGAATTAGTTACTCTTTCTTACAGCTAGTAAAAGCTCCTCTGCTTGAGAGAACAGGAAGTTATCAGTGACAGGGAAAGGCAGAATTGACCTTTTTAATACTATAAATATACTGTAAATAGCTTATTCTGAATAAAGCTACCATATTCAGTCTTTTCAAATGAGAATCTAGATTGAAGGTTTAGTTATTTTAACTCAAATTTTTATTGTTTGTGATTTTCATACAAAAAAATCATGTTCATTTTTTTAGATACCTGAAATGCTTCTGTATGATTCAGATGAACAAGAAGAGACTCAAAAAGCAAATAAGGAACTTAAGAAAAAACATTCAGGTAATATTTAGGTGGACCCACTAGTTATTATCACATGTTATGAAACACTTATTCAGTCCCGTGTTTGACATAGATAACAGCACAGATATTTTGAGTCCATTTTTGCCAGCATATTCATAGACATTTTATCCACTTTTTATAAAGCATGAGTCTAAGTAGTGCTTGGAAGTCATGGAGCCAACAGAATACAAAATAGTAAGTGGTTCATTTCGGACTTTTTGTTTTGTGTTTCTTTTTAATAGGCATTCTAGCCCATCACAGTAATGGCTAAATTTAGACTTTTGTGTTCATGCTACCATCCATCATTATCATAGATCATGGTACTTAATCTATGCCTCAATACTTATTAAAGGTATTAATTTATCTGTAGATGAGTTTTAACTATTTTTTTCTTTTGTAGCGTAATACAATTCATTTTACAGTATCTTTGGGCTTTTTTTGAGAAAGTGTTCAACAAACTGAAGGGCCTGGAATGCTCAGAAAAAACTTTTAGTCTACCTGTCATCAGAGACAAGGGAGAAGACAAAACCAAATGAGCTTTCTGTTTAAAAAACTTCAAATATTTTCAAATTCAATTTCTGTGGGAATGAAGTTTCTTTTATAATTAGCCCTCAGTAATCTGTAATTAATTTAACCTTCTTTTCCAAACATCAGTGAAATATTTTACAGCTTTGAAACATTTTCATGTATTTCTTTCTAAGGAGTATGTATTTCAAAGGTAATTACATGTTGTTTCCATCAGATTACTTTGAAAAATTTTTGAATACCCTTAATTCATATCTCAAAAACCATATTCTGTTTTTCTTCTTTAGTTATTTTATATGATATGAATGAGTATATTATCTGTGTAACAAATTATATTGTACAGGTGATTCTGATTTTCTGAAGTCATTTCTGGCAATCCATGAATCATGTAAAATATATGGAGCAACGCCTAGCAGATATATGACATTTCTTCATATATACAATACCATCAATAACAGTAAAAGAAGAGAGCTAATAAAAAGGCAGAACCACCTGCAGGTATGTCTTTAAAACATTTTTAACATGTGGCTTTTCAAAATACCCTCACATTTGGAAATGTGTTATGTGTTAATGGGCTGTAGCTGCTAACTTAGTTGTGTGAGGTGTCCTGTGTTGGCATATGCTCATGCTGTCATTTCGGGAAAGGAATAGCACAAATTTTAATGCACATCTCTGTACAAATGACTCAAAGAGTGAAGTCTGGTTTCTTGTTTTCATTAATATTTTTTCTGAAGAGTGTTTGAGCCTGGGTATATTTTCTTGGAGGAGTACTTGAAAGCACTTCCATTTTTTTCATCCATATGTAATGGAATTGTGTTGCAAACAACCCATCATCTTTCCACCAATTTAAGTCCTACTTCTGCTTGTATAAATTTTCTCCATGTGGTTCTGTATTCCATCCCTTTCTATATATCTCTACAGCAAATTTCTGCTTTGTATGATTCCTGCATCCTTATAGTTGAATAAAATATTGCCTTTGATGTCATGCTGTTCTTAGGTAGCTTTGGCCAAGATTCCCTTTGTTCCTTTTCCACACATGAAACCTATACAGATCTCTAGAACAAATGCAGTTCATCTCACAAATGTTTCTTTACTTCTGTTCTGTATGCATAACACATTTTTTTTTATTAAAAAATCCAGTTTTTTATCTTTCCTGTTTGTTATCTTTCCAGTCATACTTCCTTCCCTCCCCTCTCTCCCTATTATATTTCTGTAAAGAAGTGTATGATCCTTTAGGACACGTAACTTCTGTCTTTACTCTTCTATCTTCCCTTTCAGCTCCTTTTCCCACTTGCAAAACTGTATTTCTTCTTAGAACATCTGTCAAAAACAAATTACTTCATTGTCTTGTATTCTACACTGTTTTGATTCTTGTGTGCCAATGTTTTTCCATCACTGTAGTAAGCAATTTAAGAAGATTTGCATTTGTAACAACAGAAATTGCTATTTTACTTATTTAGAAAGTAGCTGTGGTTTGTTTGTGACACTCATTTACTTGTTACATGCTCTGGTTAAATAAAAGTAATCATTTACATGAAAATTAGAGATGTGTGTCCTAAATCAATACATCTTCCAGGTAATACCTTTTTTCAAATATCTTGAAATAATTATATGAAATGATTACCACAGAGTAAATAATTTAGAAAGTATGGGTAAAGAAAATACTGTATCGTAAGCATAACTGAGCTTTGGTTTATGTACATCTATGTTCTTTGGAGAATGAACAAATATGTAGAAATAGGGTAATCTATTTTCTTTCAATTTGTTTAATTTTTCTAGATTTGCTTTTAAATGAGATATAATTATATAGAGTTAATATCAGTTAACTAAAATGCTATTGAATTATTGAGAAAAAGATCATGGGCTAGTTGCTATTACATTAAAAGTTTGTTATTCTGGGAATTTTGTTCCCGGGTTTTTGGTGTAGTAATAGATCATACAACAACACATCTAGTGTCAAATCTCATTTTTGGGTTAAATAATACCAAGAAAATATAAATAACATATAGAAACTAGGGGATATAAATTTTAAAAAGTGTACATCACTCTTTGTGCATACTACTTGTAACAAACCTTCATTCAAATACTTTTAAAATACATTGCTCAATAACTGCTTCTTCTAAACTTTTATAGGCAGGTGTTTCAAAGCTGAATGAAGCTAAAGCCTTGGTAGATGAACTGAACAGAAAAGCTGAAGAGCAAAGCATTTTACTCAAAATGAAGCAGGATGAGGCTGATGCTGCCCTTCAAGAAATTACTGTGTCTATGCAGGTAGTGTATACAATCACATCAAAAGTGAAAAAAAGAGAAATGCTTTTCTATTTGTAGTCTCCATAATTGCCTGTGCCTTGTATTCTTTTCAAGGGTTACAAACACTGATGACTTTATAAGAATTTGTAAAAGACTGTGTGTGTAGCACATATTACATTGCAGGCTAAAAGCAATGAAATATGATGGGACCACTTACATATGAAAAATTACAGTAGAATTCTGATTATTTAGATTAGCATAAAGTATAGGTGCCTTCTAACATTTTAATGTACTTCAAATTATCTACTTTATGTAAGATAGAGAACTCTAATACATACAGTCTCTTTTAATCATCTTTCAGAGCAAGGCTTTTGACCTACAACTGAATTTTAAGGTTTTCTTATTCAGAGCTACAGTTCAGTACATGTACATTTGCATGAAATGTTTAATCTAGTTTTATATAGCTAATGTTTTACAGATTTGAATGTAATTTAAAATAACATGCTGGTCTGTACTATGGGTTAAGTGCTCAGAAAGATTAATAATCTCAAGGCTTTCTCTGATTATAACATCTGTTACCTTCAGCTACAAGCTCAACTCAGCTTTGAAATTGTTGATTATAATAATGTGTTTTATACTGGAAAAAAACTTGAACTCTGGACTTTGTTTTCTTGTATCATTTAGGTGAACTGAATCGAGAATATTAATCTTCTATTTTATCCATTTATCCTCATTTATTTATTTATTTTTAACTTCAGGATGCCTGAGGTCCTTTTTATTGCAGTTTTATACACAAGGTATTTCTTGTTGTACTGAAGTGCTTGGGAGCCCTGGAGTTGGCTAATAAATAGCTACGGACTGCTGTATTGTAGGCACAGTACAAATCCAGGAAAAAAAAACCCAAAACAGATGTAAATCCAAACATCTTACAATGTTTGTGTAGGACATAAGACAGGTATCCTCACAGACAGATGGGTACAGATTTGCAAGTGAATAATGTATTGGTATTTTTAGGCTAATAGGCTATAGTTCCAACACAACTACTACTCTTATTAACATAATAGAAAGGGAAAGTTTTAACGGTGTCATGAAAGAAATAGAAATATGACCAACTACAATGACAATGGCAGGAAGATATTACTTTCAAAGGTAGTAATGTTACAGAAGCTGTCACTCTACCTTTTTAGAGAGGGACTGACATCTTGATAAGGAATGGAAAATCCAAGGCAAGGAGAAAAATGATCATAATGAGCCTCAAAAACAAAGACAGAGATCTCATCTGTGGTAAAGAAAGTGAAGGAGACACAATAAAAGCAAAAAAAGATTATTCCATATAATTTAGTAACCTAGTCAACCTGTTTAGTATCAAATAGTCTCAGATATTTTATTGTAATAGATATTGTGCAAATTATATTATAATCAAGACTAAAAGAAATAAGACACCTAATGGAATGAAATCTGCGAATTTGAAAATTAAAATTCTTTCTTTCACAGAGTGCTAGTGAGCAAAAAACAGAAATGGAAAAAATAAAACACCGGATAGCAGAAGAAGCTGCAGAAATAGAGGAAAGAAAAAGAAAAATTGAAGATGAACTAAAAGAGGTTCAGGTAAGAGCTGATAAGGAAAAGTTTTATTTTGCAGTCTGATTTTATTTAACTTGCTCAAGTCCTGCGATGCAAAATGGGTCTGCAAAATTTATCCCTGCATTTCTTAATTTCTTATTCTCTGAATTATTTTGATATTACAACTTCCATGCCTTAGAAAGCAGTATTCTATTTGCCAGATTGTCATTTTGGCATTTGTTTTCTATTAGATCTTAATTAGAAAAAGAATTTTCACCCCAAATCTTACCTCCAGTTGCTTTGTCTATGCTGCCATAGTCTAATGAGTTCTATCTGAGTTTTGCAGATTTTATGGAATGCTTTTTAACTACTAATGTCCTATACAGACCATCCACAATGCTCTGTTTTGGTCAAGCTGGTAGTATGGTAGGGCTTGATACTATCAGCTAAATGGAAATAGTTTAATAAGATACGATTTTCACTTATTACTGAATTCTGAAACTGATATATCGTAATAGCACTATAGCCAACTGCTTGTTCATCTTACATCCCTTAAGCATTCAGTCATTACTATGTCACATTGTGGCTGACATAGAACTATCAGATTAGGGTAAATCCCTTTCTGTGGTCTCTGATAAATGTGAAGGATGTGCAAGGTGTTCACAGTCTTTAATGATAATCTTTTTTAACTTGTGTTTTCCTACCATTTTTTCCTTTTTTTGATTAGGGCAAAGCCTGTCTGGATTTGTTTAGCTACTGAAAATAGAAGGCTTTTGTGACTTGCACTTCTATGTATCTTTAGAAAGCTGTCCTCCTCAGGCATGCCTATAAACAGTACTTAGGATCATTATTAAAAATACTTGTATCACAATGAACTTTTAAACAATGAAAGAGCAGACAAATATGATTGATATACCAATATGTATATAATATTTATGAATTACACTGCTGATTAATAGTTAGAGAATGTTAGCATTATCATAAGCTGTTTTATATGGAAATATATTCATTATCACTTAATAAACACATGGCAATTTTTTAGTAACTTGCGCACATGAATGTGCATCAATAACAAGGTAATAAAATATGTAAAAAGAACAAGAAATTTTATGAAAACTGAAATGACACATATTCAGTTTCCTGTATCCTGATGTCTTTTATAACATGCTTTTCTGTTTTAAGCCACTGGTTAATGAAGCCAAATTAGCAGTTGGAAACATAAAGCCAGAGTCTTTGTCAGAAATCCGGTCACTACGAATGCCCCCTGACATAATCAGAGACATACTAGAAGGAGTTTTGCGGCTGATGGGGATTTTTGATACGTCATGGGTGAGCATGAAGAGGTGAGGATTTTATTTAACTTTTAGTAATTTACAATATGAACTATTTTCTCTTATTTTCAGAATTAATGTGTGTAGAGAATTCTTTGGTTTCATAGGGAAATAATGTCTTTACCATTTGTTTCTTGTTTACTTAATTCTTTTTACAGTTTCTTGGCCAAAAGAGGTGTGAGGGAGGACATAGCAACCTTTGATGCCCGTAATATTCCTAAAGAAATACGAGAGAGTGTTGAAGAACTTCTTTCTAAAAACAGAGCTTCTTTTGACCCAAAGGTAATTCTTGACTGGATTACATAAAATGAAAAAGAGAATAAGAAAAAAAACCAAAACAAATTACATGATTGACTTAATGACATAATTTTAGAATTAACTTAAATCTACTTCCAGAATTTGTCAGTATAAAGACATAGAAGTGTGGCAGAGATTATTACTGTGTTGTGTACTGCCTCTAACAGTGAGAATTTTGTTGGTAATTGAGGAGTGGTGGGATGTGAGAAGGTGTTATGGAGTCAAGTCCTCAGAGAGTTTTGTTGCTGGAATAAATTAGAACTGAGATCAAGGAATTGTAACTGTCTCCTTGTGGTCTCCTTGTAGCAGTAAGAGTCACTCAATTAAAAAAAAGTGGGACTAATGGTGATTAAAGGTGTGGGTGATCACTGAGAATTGATTTGTCACGGTCTATAAAAAGCAATTCTTAAATTCTAGTTTCTTATTTTCAAAGGGAAAATTGTAGTTCCCTGAGAAGGAACATGCTGATAAATTATGCATTAATTTAAAATTTACTAACTTCAGTGAAGTTTCATAGCAGTAAAGAACCATTATTATTAATTTTTTTTTTTACATATTGATGACCTTCAATGTAACCTCTTAGTAACAATTTAAAAGATTAGTTCAGCAGAGAAGCTGACTAATTGTCATATTTGAGTTGATAACTTGTAAATCTGATGCAGTTATTTATCTTATCTACATTCTACTTCAAGAACTTTCTTGTAACTGTTACTGTATTTTTCAGAATGCTAAACGAGCCAGTGCTGCAGCTGCTCCGTTAGCAGCTTGGGTGAATGCCAATGTCCAGTATTCCCATGTCCTAGAACGAATTCAGCCTTTGGAAAAGGAAAAGGCTGGCTTGGAAGCGTAAGTTAGACACTGTTACAAAAGAAATGTTTCTAATTCCAGTGGTGTTGGGTGTAACTAAAGCTGCCAAGGAGGAATTGAAGTTTATTAAAAACAAAACAGACAAGATATTGTACCTCATCATGAGGTTCATGCTGAGACAGAAAAAGTAAGTGTGCAGTATTTGGGTTTTCCTGGAAGCTATACCTTGGATATTTTTTTGCCAATAATAAGATACCAGTCTCAGCTGAAATGTGTCAGGGAGAAATGAACATCACAGATATGCTTAAAACTTAGTCTGTCAGTGAAACTCATGCTGTTTTATGAGAGGTGTAGCTCATCTTTTTTTTCTGTCATGTACCAAGCATAATCTGTTTCTTCTTAGGATCAAAAAGATTTGACATAGTCTTATGACCATCCATAACCTGAGGAATCTATATTGATTAGTTTGCCAGGTCTTAAAATTCTGTATTGGAAGAATTTTTTCAGGTCTTTCAGAATGCATGTGAAAGGGGTGTTTGGTTTCCATTTTTAAAGCTATGTGTTGAGAAGTAATCAAAACTTTTACATGTGAAAACAGGGTTTTTTTTGTTAATATAAATCACAAGAACTGTCTCTGCACTTATCTTTATGCAAATGACTTTCCTGTTACACTTACTGTTTTTTTCCTTTGGATCCATAGTCTTAAAATAAATGTTACATTTTTGTAGTAACCTCAAGAAAACTCAAGACAGAAAACAGAAGTTAGAGAATCTTCTGAACTCTGTTGGTCAAAAAGTATCCGAACTGAAAGATAAGTAAGTTGTGGGGTTTTTTTTCTTTCAAGATATAAATAAGAACATAGATGATTTTATGGTAAGAATAATGAAATTGATATAACCAAATGTATCTCCCTGCTCTGCAAGGTATTTACATAATAAGTTATGATAATTAGGCTATCTATACACTCAGTGGAGATTAATACTGTTAGAATGCCATTCATCTCATCAATCATGAATTAGGCTTTTTAAGAAGGAGGAATGATATTCAGACAGTATAGTCTATATTGCAAATGTATTTTTAAATATCATCTGTGCAACTGTCTACATTTTGTTAGTTAAAAGTCTAACAAGCTCATCTGTAATTAATAGCAGAAGGTATAAAAAGGAATTGTAGTTGTGTTCTTCATGCACAAAAAGGGAGGAATTTATTACAAATTCATTCAATTAAACTGCCTTGAAAATAACTGTTCACAAGTTTAGTAGTTCATGATAGCAATTACAAACAATAGTTGTTTTGCAGGTTCCAGAACAGAACAACAGAAGCAGCAAAACTTGAAGCAGAATTAAGTAAAGCTCAGAATATATTGAAAGCTGCAGAGGTACTTATAAATCAGCTTGATATGGAACACAAAAGATGGAGTACCCAGGTGAGTGAAAGTTTTCGTAAGTAAATCTTATAGCTGATAATTTGAAAATACAGTTTTGGAACTGTTTGGAGAATGTAAGTTATTGCCACTGTCTATGTCTCCTAAATGTACATTTATTTGATTTTGCATTAGAAATAAAAGCTTTTCTTCCTCTGAAACTTCCTTTTACTTCACTGTAGAAGTTACCTTATCTATCTCACTTAGTTACAGAATGTGTAAAAAAAGCGCCAGTATTTAATATAGAACATAGAACATAGAACATTCTTTATGTTTTTCGATCACAATAATAATGCAATTGTTATGATGGCTGAAAGTGTCAGCTGTTGGACCCTCTAAGCTGAGGTATGATCAAAAGGGATGGATTTTGGGAAAGCATTAAATAATCCCAGTCTTAAAACATACCTCCTTTGTGTCATTGATGTTGGAAACGAAAATGTAGACCTACTCAAAATGTTGGGGTTTTTTTAAGTCTTCACTTGATACTTTTCAGCTTCTAAAGTAGGGAAAGTGAGTATATCTTGTTTGCTCAGTGGGAGATTTGGGAGAAATTGGCAAGCCTTAGACACATAGGCCTTTCTTCAATCTCACACAGAAAGATAAAAATCAAGATATCTACAAGATGCAAATAGCTGTACCAAGCAATACCAAACTTTCTTGGGTATCCTAAAATAGAAAAAAAATCCCTGGACTGAGAGATATGGTCCTGTCTCTACACTGACACTGAAAAAAAGCCTACACAATGAGATTAAATGCCTGCATTTTGAAGAATCAAAGTTAGGGTTAGATGAATCCTTGTAGGCAGAACAGCATAATGGAAAAAAATGGAAGATTTTCCTCTGAAAGTAAGTTTACAGCTATTTCATCTGCTACAGTAAAGATTTGGTGTCTTTGAATGCAGGGGTTCTAAGAGTATTCCTCAGAGTATTTCACTCTGGCATATATTACCCCTGTCTTCAGAAAGTTCAGACTATCTCTTAATGGTATTCCGTAGACCAAACTGTCAGGCAGATTACTCAGGAACTTATGCTATATTGAGGACAGTGAAAAGAACTTATTCATCTCCCTTTAAAGGAAGGAGGAAATAAAAGTTGCTTCTTTTGTTTGTGTATCAGCTTTATTTTTAATGTCAGTTTGACTAAAGGGAAAAATTGACAGCACTTTCAAACCAGTTTTGTGAGTCTTATATGTTATTTTGATACATTGTATTTTTCTCCAAAATACTGGAGCATTTCAAAGTATAGATGATGTAGTGCAGATAAATCATGTGAAGATATATTATAAATGTATTTTATAATGAAAATCTGTAGTAAATCACATTTTTAACTAATAGATACATGTAGTATTTAGTATCTGTATTCATGTTTTAAGTGGTACTCAGTAGATGACTGTGACTAGGGTCACATATTTCTTACTTTTCTTACTGTAATACTATTTATCCAGTTCCTTATAAGAAGAAGGGAAGGTGAACTGTTCGTCAGGTTCAGAGATTTTTAGTAGCTATATTCTCAGATACATCTGTCCATGCTCTAGTCCAGAGCTAAAAAGAATTTTTACCATCCTGTCACGCATGTGTTGCTGTTAGCTAGGTATAGGAACCTGAAATGCAAGAAGAGAGACTGTTTCGACTGTATTCTCAATGTCAGGCAAATTGTAACTAATGTAACTAATGAGGAATACTACAACATAAGTTTTTTTTTGCAATACACCTAAACATTCTATATGTTATTTTTTTTAAGGTATCAGAGATAACAGATGAACTGTCTACACTGCCTAAAAGGGCTCAGTTAGCAGCTGCATTTATTACATACCTTTCTGCTGCTCCTGAGGATCAGAGGAAAACCAGCTTGAATGAATGGATCAAATCAACAGGCCTTGAAAGTAATTTTGTGTATTTGTATGTCTGTCTGTCTGTCTGTGTAAGTATTTAAGCTTGATTGAGAAAGTGCGACATGCCAGTGAGTTCTACTGAACAATACCAGTTGTCTTGGTTTTCCCAAATGAAAAGTGACAACATTTTGTTACTCAATAAATAGTTTTAAATACAGACTATTTCCTAGGATTATTTTGTTAATTATTAAGTTTATAAATGCTTATAAATTCTTAATATTCATCTCCATAGTCCTTGATTGAAAAAAAAAAAGTTTATATGAATTGATATACTCACATTAACTGATGTAAATTTACCAATGTGTTCTGAATGCTTCTACTTTTTCACTAATCATTTTCATCTATGTTTGTTAGTAACACCATTAAATATTTTTTGTAACATCAGCTAATTATTAGTAACAAATTCAAAGGAAATCTACACACCTGTGTTAGTCAGAGTCTTTACTGTATATAGAGTGGTAAATACTTAGAAATTATACAGACTATAAATACTAATGTGACTTTACACTGTTTCATTTATCAGAGTTCAATTTACGTAGGTTCCTGTGTACAGAAAGTGAAGAGTTAGTTTGGAAAAGTGAAGGTTTACCTTCAGATGACCTTTCAATAGAAAATGCTCTTGTCATCTTGCAGGTAAATTTTGGGTTGGGTGCTATTTTTTTTTTTTAAAGAAATAAATATTAATTGTAAAATATATAATTAATATTGTATTTTTTTATTAAATATTTTTGTTAATGAAAAAGATTTTGAAATGACTATACCATTAGTTTGGGGAAATAAAAAAAGGACTCCGTTCAATTGTATTCTTAAGCAAAACAGATTTCAGTAAATGTATGCTTTTTTTTCCTCCCTCACTAGAGTAAAGTTTGCCCATTTTTGATAGACCCTTCTTTCCGGGCTACTGAGTGGCTGAAGATACATTTGAAGGAATCACGTTTGGAAGTTATTAACCAACAGGTGCAGTATTTACTCTTGGTCTTACAATTCTGTTTTTTAAATTTTTCAAGGAGTGTGATAGCAATTACCAAAAATGGTGTTATATTCCATGAAGCATATAGTTTCTTTGTAGATTTCTAGGTTACGATGATTCTTAAATAGTACGGAAAATTTGCCTACTCAAGGGTAAGATGAGAGGGTCTAAAATTGAAGGGTGAACATCTGGTATTCTGCAAGTTTGCCTCTTTGTGCCACTCTCTCCAAGGATATTAGTATTTCCTGCTGAGGGTGTGATTTGTAAACAGAGAGGTCTTTTTGCAGTTCACTGGATTTCAGGAGTATGTATACACTTCTTGCCTTTCATTTTTGTGTTCTATCTACATTGAAAATAGTAGGTTGGATTTTAGTTTGAAATGAAGGTACCTAAGATTAATGGTCTACATGTCACTGTTAACATGTGTAGTGAGACTTGGCTCAGTTGCACACACATAGGCAGGTGTCTAGTGCCATTCAAAAGTACCTTATGAACCCCAGGTGGCCTCCAGATATTGTTTCAAGAGAATGTAGGTCTTCCAGAGATCTTTGCCAACTCTGTGCAGGCCTCATAGATACTCTATGATGGTACCAGATATGTTTCTTTGAGTAATTCAGTGCTTTCACTCATGGCCAGTTGGCTTGATGAACTTTTAGGTTCTGTTGTCTGCATTGTCTATGATCTCTATTGACTGTAATGGAATCTTAAACACCACATGCACGTTTAGACATCTACATGCAAAAGACCTGCATTTAGATACCTTAATTAGTATCAATGTGAATCTAGTTCTTAGGTCTTGACTCAGTTTTGAGACATAGCTACTTAATGACATTTCACAGAATCACAGAATCACTCAGATTGGAAAAGACCCTTGGGATCATCATTTGAGATGCATTAACTAGCCAGGACTTCTAGGCGTACCTGACAGACATGACACAAGACCTGTGCTACACTTGCCCTCTTATGGTGCTGTGCTTAGATTGCCAGTCATGTTAAACAGGTTGGCTGTGTGTCAGTAGCTGAATAGATAAATTTATTTAAATTAAACACTTGAGGCTATATCCTGAAATATCACCTGATGGTTGTAATAGAATTTTTCAGCTATACTACTGATTTCTAGATTTAGACTCCTGGTATGCTTCCTGTTCATTCTGAAGTGTTAATATTAAAAAAAGAAAAGAAAAGAAAAAAAAAAAAAGTTAATCAAATAATTTATTTTTATTTGTCCAGGACACCAACTTCCTAACCACTCTTGAGCTGGCAGTGAGATTTGGGAAAACACTTATTATACAGGAAATGGATGGAGTGGAGCCTGTTCTTTATCCATTACTAAGAAAAGATCTTGTTGCCCAAGGTGAGCGTCCAAGATATTTACAAATGCTCGCTCAAAGCTCTTGGAGGTTAGACCTATATATATCATATAAAACTTCATTTTTGTGAAAACATGTATATTTTTTGGTATATTATTTTTTGTATATTATTTTATGTATATTATTGTGTATATTATTTTATCTATATTGTATGTATATTATTTTGTATTGTACACTTTTTTTCCTGTTTAACATTATCTACTTGAGAGAATTCAATGGAGGGCTAAGAGGATGATTAAGGGACTGAACACCTGCCCCATGAGAAAAGGCTGAGAGACCTGGGGCTTTTTAGTCTGGAGAGGAGAAGACTGAGAGGGGATCTAATTAATGTCTATAAATACATAAGGGCTGGGTGTCAAGAAGGCAGGGACAACCCCTTTTCACTCATGCCTTGTGATAGGACGAGGGGCAATGGATTCAAACTTGAGTACAGGAAGTTCCACCTCAACATAAGGAAGAACTTCTTCACTGTAATGGCTACAGCGCATTGGAATAGACTCCCCAGAGATGCTGTGGAGTCTCCTTCTCTGGAGACTTTCAAGACCTGTCTGGATGCATTTCTGTGTGATCTGCTCTAGTTTTGTCCTGCTCTGGCAGGGGGGTTGGACTTGATGATCTTCGGAGGTCCCTTCCAACCCCTAACATTCTGTGATTCTGTGAACTGCTGCAAACACTTTAGTGCATGAAATAGATTAGAGATATGTTCTTGTTTAGTATGTGGAAAAATATTGAAAGTTATTTAAAGTTTTAGGTTTTTTTGACTGGTATTAGGATAAAGTGTTTTTATCAACTCTTCACAATTTAAATTTTAAGTTAATTTCTAGTGATAATTTGAAGCACATAGTTTCACTTAGGAACTTTGGCCTTAAATAGATCAGAAATTATACAGCTGGTTATGGAGCTAAAAACAAGAATTTTAGGATGTTGGTGTTGCTGCTTCATTAGTCTGAAACTAAAGAAGGCACACAGGTCTGTTCCTGATGTGATTTAGGGATGGCAGGGGGGTCACAGAGATCAGAAAAATGGTGGAATTTAGTGAAAAGGGTTTCCCTAGCTGATGCATTGAAAGAAAAGAAAACCAAAACAAACCACCATTTACATTTTACACTATCTCTGCTTGGAGAGATAAGGTGCTCTATATAACTATGCAACTGCTTTGGATTTAGTTACTTTAAAAAGGCTGATTTGAACAATTGTGTTGAAAGTATCAAAAATGATATAAGTATCTCAGCACGAGTTATGTTGAGTTATGTTCAATTATGCTGAATATTTTGAAATTACATTAAAAGAACTGAGTGGATTAAAAGAATACAACAATGTGTGTTTGTTATACTTTATAAATTATTGCAATTAAAGTATATTTACATTATCTTTGGTAATTATATCTCTGCCTGAAGTGTTAATTCCTCAGCATGTACCACAGCCATGCATGTAATTTACACTATGAACATTGGGCACTGAACATAGCTCAAGACTCCTTTCTGCTGTCATTTCATATAATATTGAAGTAGCAATAGTAGATAGTAGGTGAGGTAGCAGTAATTCTTTAAATGTAAATGCATGGTAAAAATAAATCAAATGCTGTAGAGGTTTTAGATACATTTATCTCCTATATTGGAAAGGTCTGTTCAGTGAGCAAAAACTGTTAAATTGTTCCATTAGAGATGTGCTTGCATGTTTATTCTCTGTGAAAGTTGAGAGCACCACCAAAGTGGTGTCTTCAGGGATCTGTAGAGGGCTATGTAGAATATCTGTAGAACTTTTTTTTTTCTTTTTTTTTCACTAACTTGTGCTGTACTTTGGAAAGCAGAGATACAGTAATACAGGCATTTTAACAGACTTTACTCAAGGAATCGAATTAAGAGATTAATAGATCTGGAGAACTGTGGAGAAAGTAAATTAAATTATACTCTTTTATTCAGGGCAATTGCTCGTAACACTCAGGCATCCTCTTTCACATGTTTATGAGCTAAGTTGATGCTAGATACAAGCCCAAACTAGGGAGTTTTTTGAAAGGGGAGAATGGGTCACTGAACCTCTTCAGTCACTTCCCAAGCAAGCATGCGTTCCTTCTCTTTGTCAAAATGTGGAGGTGGAAGTCAATCTGGATTGTACCTCTATTCTCTACCTCTATTTGTTACTTGGAATGAAACTTAAAGAACAATGTGAAAATATATAAAGCAGTGTTTTTCCTTGTAGAGCTTCCATTTTCTGTTTGACATCTTTACAGCATAGGCCTAAAATTTATTCTGATCCTTAGCACAGAAGCAACACTGATACGTGATTTTTATCTCTAGCAGTGTTTTAGCAAGAGATTTATACTTAGATCATTTCTGATCTGCTCCTATTCCTAAAAATAAGAGAAACACCTAACTGCCACCTCAGAAATTTCTCTGGAAAGGAAATTTTCACTTTGAAACTTTTCCTCTTATAATTCTGTTCTTCCTTCTTTTTTGTTATCAGAAGGCAAAATCTTAATATAGTTGTGTGATTGTTTGAGTATCTTCTCTTCTGAGCCCGCTAGAATGGAAACCTGTGGTGGAAGGAAGGTGGTCAGAGGCAATACATGTAGTTTCATTCTGTGAAAGGCATATTACACAGAATCACAGAATTGCTCAGGTTGGAAAAGACCTTCAAGATCATCGAGTCCAACCTCAACCTAACACTACTACCCTAACTGTAACAACCTACTGTTAAACCATGTTCCTGAGCACCAAATCCAAATGGTTTTTAAACACATTCAGGGATGGTGACTCAACCACTTCCCTGGGGAGGCTGTTCCAGTGCTTAACAATCCTTTATGTAAAGAATTTTTTCTTGATATCCAACCTAAATCTACCCTTTTGCAACCTGAGGCCATTTCCCCTTGTCCTGTCACCTGTCACTAATGAGAAGAGACCAACCCCACTCTCACTACAGCATCATTTCAGGTATTTGTATAGAGCAATAAGGTCTCCCCTCAGCCTCCTCCTCCCCAGAATAAACAGCCCCAGCTCCCTCAGTCGCTCTTCATAGGGTATGTTTTCCAGACCCTTCACCAGCCTTGTTGCCCTCCTTTGGACCTGCTCCAGCACCTCAGCGTTTTTTTTGTATTGAGGTGCCCAAAACTGAACACAGTACTTGAGGTGAGGCCTCACCAGTGCTGAGTACAGGGGCAGGATTACTTCCCTAGTCCTGCTGGTCACACTATTTCTGATACAAGCCAGGATGCCATTGGCCTTCTTGGCCACCTGGGCATACTGCTGATATTGAGAAATATAAAAATATTAGAACTGTAAACAGTGATTGAAACCATGATGGCAGACATTTAAGAAATTGTTTCTTTCATACTGTGATTAAATTAAATATATTCATAATAAGACAAATTTATGAGCTATTTCTTAATGGAATATTTTTCTTTCAATCTAATGATTCCACCATCTTTAGTTTCATAGACTTCTCTATAACAGTTATAATATGAAGTAATACTTTTATGAAATTATGATTGTACAGTAATATCAGCATTCTACAAATAAATGTAGATCCAGAGAAGAAATCTAATGGGTTTAGATCACATTCATGATATGCTGAACCATCTTAGTGAGCCAATATGTAATTATGGCTAGTAAGTTTTGGTAGAGTGATATACCTATGTGGAAATGTAAATTAATATATTTAAATTATGACAGGTTTCATACACAAAAGGGGATTCTCTAGTGCAGCTTCTGTGGTGTTTTTGTCTCTTATTCATTGTTTGAAGATTCCAAAGATCCAGTAGTATTAGTTTTGCTTCATGTCCATTTTTTGCTATTTAAGCTTTTTATAATGGATAAGGATAATTAAACTATCCTGGTGTATTAAATATTCTTGCTATGTGACTTTCGTACTCTACTGCTGTGGTTTTTGTGCTATGCATTTTTTTTTGTCTAACAATGCAGGATAAGTTATGTTCCTTTTTTTTTTAAAAAATTTATTTTTCTTTGCAAACAATTTATAGATACATTTTATGACCAATAGATGCAAATACATTTTATAAAGTATTGCACAAATACCATTATTTTCAGATAATTCTAGAATGTTCCAGTCAGAATGAGTGTAACATCTGTTAATTATTTACAGGACCCCGTTATGCTGTGCAAATAGGTGAAAAAATGATTGATTATAATGAAGAGTTCCGTCTTTTTCTATCGACAAGGAACCCAAATCCCTTTATTCCACCTGATGCTGCTTCAATTGTTACAGAAGTAAACTTTACCACAACAGGAAGTGGCTTAAGAGGACAGGTAGGCATTTAAAATTGAAACAATATATGTAACATAAACATTCACAGCTGCATCCAGCTTCTGGAAGAAGCCCTGTGGAGCATTTTGCATTAATGGTCATGGAAATATTTTCTATCACACAAATATAAATGGTAAAATTCATGCTGAAACTAAATTTAAATTCTAAAACCTTGGCTTTATGCACTTCGAAACCAAGTAGTGAGTGCAATACAGAAAATAGAAGCCATCTCATTGACTTCAGTTGCAACAGATTGATTGCTAAGCTTCTCTTTTCTGTTCACAATGCATTTGTGGTACCATGGAAACATATCTGTTACTGCTCTCCAGTGTCCTAGTTAGAGAGTAATGCTAATATCGAGATACTTTGTGTACAGGAAAAATGTAATGAAAACAACAAACTGTATGTTACTTCCTCCAAAATGCTAGTAGCTTTAGAGTTCTTTTTATATAATATTTAGGAAGCAAAATGTAGTATACAGATGGAAGAGAGAAAAAAAAATATCTTTTTTTATTAATTAAAGGAAGCAAAAAAACCTCTGTATTTGGTAAGAAGGAAGGTTTTTCTGGCTAGCAAGAGGCTCAGAATGGAATGTAGATATTGATAAGTAAGATATAATTCAAAATGGAAAGTATAAATAACCATGTGAATTTCTTCCCCCCACTGGAGGTAGGGAAATGACATGTAGCCAAATGAATTCACACCCTCTAAATAGAAATACAGAAAAAAAATCCCACAACTTTTTGTTTTCTCTCTTTGTGGTAGGAGAGGGGCTTGACTTCTGGTAGACTTGCTGGAAAGAAATTCACTGCCCTTCTTTCCAGTTTGTGCTTTCTTTCACCTACTTCTTTTTATATATGGTAACAGTATATACACTAATGAAGCCTTCCAATTATTTAAACACAGATGTGATTCAGATTCAGGTGTAAAGGTTTAAGACTCAGCATAAAAGGGTGTGAATCAGTGTCCTTAATAAAGCGATCCAGTGCCTTTTGAGAGGTCCTTGAACATCTTACCTGGCTTGTATCTGCTGTTATACACAAGGCATGGTTCACGGTAGTTCCTGGGTTATACTTGCCACTGCAGGATATCCTGGATCTATACAGAGATTTAAAGCTGTTGGATGTCTGGCGCAGCTGAGTAACCCTTCAGAAGTTTGCTTTCAAAAATACAGACTGTATACTGCTGCTGTATGATTAATGAATATGTAGTATGCCATATAATTAATGTATATTATGAAATATTAGACTGGTTTTTATCCTGTTGAATGATCTCCTTGCTTTTTAGCTATTGGCATTAACAATTCAACATGAAAAGCCTGATTTGGAAGAGCAGAAGACAAAACTGTTGCAACAAGAAGAAGAGAAAAAGATACAGTTAGCAAAGCTTGAGGAATCTCTTTTGGAGGTAAAATAAACTTACCTCTTTTATATCTGTTAGGTCAATAAGATAGTGTTAATATTTTTATGTGTTTGAATGAAGATGGTGAAAGTGGAATAATGAGTCATCAGAACTTTTGATTTGAGAAAATAAAATCATTATTTGCCTGGGGCTGTTGGAAGAGTAAAGTAGGTAACATAAAATATGTATATTTGTCATGAAGCAGTAGTATTTCAATACATTTAGCATTGTTAAAATTAAGTGGATGAATTGTTAGGCTAAATATAGGCTGGTTTAAACTGATTAGAAAATTAATTTTTAAGGTATTAAAAAAGAGAAAACTGTTAAAAATAATGCTATTTCAAATTATGAGTTAAAAAAAAAAGACATGCTTTTAAGCTTGTGAACAATGTCAATTGATATTTTTTCAAGTTGAGAAATGATTTTGTTTTGTGAAAGGAAAAAAACTGAAAGAAAAAAAATCCCAGTAGAATATGGAAAGATTTGTTGAGATATTTAAAACTGTAAACCTCCACAATTCTTTCTTATTAGCAATGAACTGTAATATTCTTTATAACTAACATTTTCTCTTCTCATATTTAAAAATAATATTCTTAATTTTCAGTTTACTTTTTTATTTTCACGGAAGACATTATACTCAGAAGTAGTTGTACACCCCTGCAAGAAAAGGTAGCTTCCAAGGAAGAAGACCATTTTCTTTTTTGTTTGCCTTTTACCATGGATTTTACAGAAACTGTACATCATGCCCATAAGAGTGGATCTTCAAATACTTGTCATAGATACAGGAACTGACCTGCTGCCTCAAAACCTTCAGTCAGTAGCTGAGTCCTAGAACTTTGCAGTATCCTGCACAATGTACTTGAGCATAAGTAATCATTTTTACAGATTCCTCAAAAATTAATAAACTGAACTTCATTAGACTGGCCATTTATAGTTCGATTTTAGAATTTTGCATATAAGTGCCTAATGTGATTTGAATTTTTACATTTACTGTCTCTATTAAACTCCCTATTAAGTCTCAAATACTAAACTCAAACCTTGCTTAGCATCTTGATGTCTACCAGAAGCTGAGAGTTCAAAGATATAACAAAAAAATGCCTGCTTTTTAGAACAGACTTCTTGTATGATCTTGGGACTCAAAATCACAGAATGACAGGGGTTGGAAGGGACTTCTGGAGATCATCTAGGCCAATCCCAAATGTGAAATATTTTGAGGGATTAGTCAGTTCTGAATTGTCAAGTGCAAAATTTCAAGTAATTTATGTCTAAGATATCTGCAACAAAAAGTGGCCAAGTATTAACGCTGAGGTTGGTTTCAATTCTAGCATTTGTGTTAGCACTGAAAGCAGCATACTCTTTGACCCTGAAGAAAGAAACCTAAAGCTCAGGGGAAATTCACATGTGCTAGCTACATGGGCTTTATCAACAAAGAAGTCAGTGCTGGATGTGATTTAGTTAAATTAAAGTTAATCCTAAAGCAACAGTATTCATTCTGAAGTCCAGTACCACTTTCCTTCTGAAAGCCTCGGAGTAAAAACATATATGCTTTGTCCATCTCATAGCTTGCACTACGATTCCTCATAGCACTGCTTGAAAAATAAAAAAGATTACCTTGTCCAAAACTCTTTTCAACGAGAGAACCAAGTACATTCTGCGGTTTTAACTTGTGAATGTCTATCTCCAGATATCCCAAAATGCTGTCCTACAGATAGTTTTTTGGAACTAACCTAACTCACAAGAAACAAATTTTGTGGTGTTCTCTGACTAAAAAGTTGTATTGAAGGGTATTTACTGAAGTTTAGTAAAACCCCTTAATTAATGGAAGAGCTTGAATGATTCACTCACTCTTTATTAGAAATTAAATTGTTTGCACAGGAGAACTTGGGGAAAACATGTGGTAATGTCAAGGATTTTGAAGGCATCTCTACAAAATTAAAATGATTGTAATTGTGAATATTCATCTCAGCTAGAAATGAAAAATAATTTGTATAGGGGATATTGGAATGTTTTTGAAGGAAAATGAGTTAATGAATGACAGGGTACAGGAAGTCATTACATGTAGCCAATTTCAGATTGAATTAGTAGTTACACAGAAGAAAAAATACCTTAATTTATATTTAGAAATTAAGATTAATTTAGAAATCATTTGCCAAAGCTTGTTGACAACTGAAGTTTCAGAAGTTAGCATTCTGGACTTTTGTACTTTGTTCTTAGGTTTTATTTACCATGCTTCTTTAAAACAGCATCTCTGTGTTTGGAGTAACTACCCATTTTCTAGTACTCTTGATGCATTCAGTGATTCAGAAATATGTATGGGTCAGAAAGAAGGATGACTTCCAAAATGGTTACTTTACTTCTTTTTCTGTAGGGTTCTTTGTTGTTTGTGGTTTTTTTTTTTTTTTTTTTTTTTTGTGTGTTGTGTTTTGGTTTGGGGTTTTTTTGGTGGTTTGTGTGGGGTTTTTTGCTGTTGTTTAGGTTTCTGGTTTTGTTTGCTTGGTTTTTTTTTGTTTGTTTTGTGGGGTTTTTGTTTGTTTTTGTTTTTTTTTACTGTAACATATGTGACTCTTTTTTTTTAACAGACACTTGCAACATCACAAGGCAATATACTAGAAAATAAGGATCTGATTGAATCTTTGAATCAGACTAAAGCAAGTAGTGCTCTCATCCAAGAATCACTTGCTGAATCTCACAGACTTCAGAGTTTCCTTGATAAGGTAGAAAAACATTTTAATCTTTTATTGCTGTGGGTTTTTTTCCTGCTGAAAATTGTCATCTTCTGTATTGAGAGGATATATACCTTCCACAGGAATATAAGATTAGTAAGTATCATGTTAAATTAGTTTTCTGGAGTAAAAGATTTTGGGATATGCAAATACAGAAAGTGTTTTCAGTAGTCAAATTTCATTGTTTTACACATGGTGGATAGCTGCACAAGTTAAAGGCTGCCAGTCCGAATTAAAACAATTTTCCCCAAGGACTTATCGTCAAGTTTTTTTTTTACTTTATTTTTGCCATCTGCTATTGCAAACAGAGTAGCTTATATGGATGTTCTTTCTTAATATTTCCCTTGCTATTGCAACAATACCAATGACACTATTCATTTGGCATGCTGGTTTTGTAATGTATTACAGAGTTTTCCTCTGTGTTCTTATTTGTTTATTTTAAAATTTTCTATTGAATTCTGGAATGTGTTCTGTGGTGGGAAGAGGCCTCAGTGCCCTAGGGATTAATTTCCCAAGTGTTCTTCGTAATTTAAAGAATGTGTTGCTAAAAATGCTTTGCATCAATTTTGAAATCTAAAAACTGCTGAAGTTTTGAGCACATGTCCCTCAGTTTGAAGAATTGTTAAGGATTAAGTTTTCTGAAGCAGTGGTTGTCATCTGAATGGGTTTTTTGGTGGAATGAATAAATATTTATGCGATAACCAGCAGATGGCAGTAATGTACTGGCTTTTTACATATGTATGCTTTCTTTAACCCACAGGAGAGGGATGCCTATTTACCTCTAGCTGAGAGTGCCAGCAAGATGTACTTTATTATCTCTGACTTGTCCAAAATTAATAATATGTACCGTTTTAGTTTGGCGGCTTTCCTACGGCTTTTCCAAAGAGCTCTGCAAAGCGAGCAGGTATTTTCTCTTTTCCTGAAGCTGTTAATGCTGCAGAAGAATCAATCTGCTTTGATCCTTAGAATTTATTAGCTGCTTGGACATTTTTGGAAAATAATGTATAATAACTGATGATGAAATGTATAATAAGTAGTGATGCTGATCTGTTGTGCTTTAGATGTTTAGAATACCTGCACAGGGACTTTTAAATGAGCATATGTTACATATAAATCATAAAATTGCTGTGCTACCTGAAAACAAAGTAACTCTTATTTGTAATTTCAGACTTGCTATTTGTCTAAGTTGAATTAGGAAAACAAGAAAAGGTTGATTATAAATGTACCAAAGGCTTTAAGTAAATTATTGATATGATCTGCTATATTTCTACATGATCCAGTTATCTAAAGGAAGATCAATTCCTTATCTGCTTTTATACAGTTTGTAAGAATACATGCAGCTTGTCTTCTTGATAATGTAATTTTTCCTTTTTTTGCATTCTAATGGCCAGTATATTTTCCTTACTGAAGCACAGAATTTTGGATTTATTTCTTGTCACCTCACTCTTTAGATCTAAAAACCCACTCTGAGTAATGATGCATTTCCTTTTTATTTAGTCTCCAAAATTCATGTTATTTCTCTTTGTTTCCACTTTAAAAAGGCATTCATCAGCCTTTTATCATGTCACTTTTGGATTCCCCTTTATGCTGGCATCTGTGCTTACAACTTTCCTTCAGCTCCAGTCATTACCAGCAATATGGTTTGACTATGAGAACTTGCCCTCTTTAAAGCTTTTTTTATCTGTAACTTCTTCTTTACAACGTGAGCTTCTAACTTCTTGTTCTTCCACACTCCTTCCTCACATCTTTTCTTCCTGACCATTTTGTTACCTATTTAAAGCTCAACTTCTGGTTTTGTCTGCTTTGCATTCTTATTAGTCAGATCATGTTGTGAATCCAAATTGCCCTCCCTTATTAACTCATCTCTTCAAATTCCAGTATGGTAGAAAGGAACTTGTTTCTGATAAAACACATACTACCTGTTGTGTCCCTCACCTTTATTTAAATTTGTAAATACCTTTTCTTTCTTCTTTTATCTTTCTTTCTGTTTTTTCCTCTTATAATTAGTTGTATAGTTTGTAAGCTTTGAAGGATAGGGTATATTTACTATTTTCTACAATGTTTACTTCAGTTGAGACAAATTTGTCTGGAAATTTAGTAACTGTGCTTAATATCAACATAACTATTTAATAACATTAACTGTAGTAATTCAGTATGTTAATTTTTGAAATTCAAACTTTCTTTTTAGAATTCAAGTAATACTGAGGAAAGAATCAGCTTGCTTATTGACTCATTGAAACATACAGTGTATGAGTATGTTTGTTGTTGTTTGTTTAAGGTAAGATTGTATTTTTTCTGGATTTTATACACTGCACTGGGTTTTAAAGTATCCTTTCAGGAACCAACACTTGTTCTACTTCAAATAAGCAGTATTGTGTCAGTACATGTGTAATACATGCAAAAATTTACACTTGCAATATTTAACATGCAAAATGAACAGGACTAAAAATTTTGATATGATAGAATTAAGATTGCTTATGCACATTTCTCCACAGAATTGTTTTCTAATGGAAAAGGCTATTTTCAGTCTAGTCCTATTTCTGCTTTACCTCTGGCTTCTCATGTCTGCTTTATTCTGGCTTCAGAGCCAGTGACAGGCTTTGCAGTCTTCTGAGCACTATTATGCTTGTTGCACTTATTTCTAGCATTCCTAAATATGACCTAGCTGTCATGATGAAGTTTTGCCCATTTGTTAAAAAAAAAAAAAAAGGGAATAAAAAGCAAAGAAACAAAAAACCAAACCAAACAAAACCCTGAAACACTGTAATATTCTCCTTTCTCTTTTTGCATCCTGCCCCAAATCTCTACCTGCCAGATTGTTTGTTTCTATCTGTTCTCCTGTTCCTAGATACAAGGTTCTTAATGTATTTCTTCATTGCTCTGTATTTGAATCAGGTGTCTTTTCTCTTCTGTCTTTCTTGGTGAAAACCCTAGGATAGATATGCCTTGCACTTTAAATTTTAATTCTTACTTCCACATGGAATAGTCATAAAAGGTTGTTTTGTAGAACCAGGCTTAAGAAAAGTAGGTCTGAGCAGTAGTACAAACCATGCAAGTCTGGAATTTGATCAGGGAGAATGGAGAGATCTTGGAAAATTTTACACCACTTCCTCCCCTCTCCTCCCAGTCCAGCAACACTACATTGAAGATCCAGAGGTAGCAGTTATTTCTAAGGATTTTGGTTCATCAAAGTCCAAGTGAATTCTCAAGAAGTATTCTTATAATAATTTAATGTCTGTGTTTCAAGTCATGAGTATGTGAAGCCTTCCAGTAAGTCACCATGTATTTTGAATATTGGAAAGCAGCTATTTTTATTTATCAGAAAAGACTAAGGATTTCAAAAGCAAGTCAAAGAGATTTCTAGTAGGTAGGATTTTCACTGAATGGTCAAATGGGAATTTACAAAACACCGAAAATATTTTACCATACAGCTTCAAACTAATGTTCCATCTGTCTCAGAGCTGTGTTCTGGTAATGAATTAATAAGCTCCTTACACCATCAGAAATCCACTGATAATTCTGCCTTTTTTTTCATGCAAATTTTTAAAGGCTTTAATGGTGACTTCATAAATGGTATAGCTGATACAAGTTTGTACCTTTTAAAGTATGTTTGAATTGGGAAAGATAGTTTTGTTTGGTTAATATTTATGTCTGCATGTACACAGATTTCATGTATACTAGTAAATAAAGTGGTGCCAAGAATTTTTCCTGACCCACCTGCATTGTTAATTTGTCAAAGTTGCTGCCATGGATTTGGCCTGGGCCAGTTAACATTCTTCCAAACATTCAAATTTTGGATACTAAATCATCCAGGGAACATTCTAATAGGCAGCTCAGATTTGGATTTGCTTGTAGAGCTTATCTGAGAGGCTGAAAGTGTTGAATTGTGTGGACTTGAGCTGTTCCATGGCAGTTGCTCTCAGTGTCATATGATGTAATTGAAAGAATTAATAAAAATGGAAATAGTTACAGCAGCAAAGATCAACTTCATGTATCAGTATCTATAGAGATACAAATTATGCCTAGAGTTTGTTGTGGCTGCCATCATGCATTTCTGCAGTTACCCAAATCCAGTTTAAAGCAGCTGTGGTTTATATGAATTGAATTATATATAGCCTCTTGGTAGTTTTCAAGGTCAGTCATTCCAGGGGCAATTAAAACTACTAAGGATATGGTCTCTAAGCCACATGTGTCCCTTTAGTTAGTCACTTATAATTCTGGAACCTAATAATCACATAAATTATTAAATAATACATGTGTATTACTCAAAATACAGATGCAGTTGAAGTTACTTAACTGCACGTGAGCAAACTTCCTAAAGATGATGAACATCTTGAAAAACCTTACTCTGTGTTTTTGTTCTATGTTCTTATAGCTCTCTGTTTCTGAGCTGATGTGTCATGCTTGCAAAAACTCATCTGTTTGTGAAAACAGCAATAATAAACATAATTTTAGCCTCAAAAATATAATAGACATTGAGATGAAAAAGCCAATATTAGCCATGTATATAATGTACATAATATTTGGTAGAGTATGCTTCTTCACATTTGTCCCAAACAATTAATTTTTAGTAGTAGTATTGGTAATTTAATATTATTGAGAATGGTAATTCTATGAAGGTAAGGGCAATCTGTCTGTCATTTTGAGGTACACATGAGGCATGTGAGAAACCACACCATGGACAATTCAAACAACACTGTCAAGAATAGAATTGGTTTCTTTAGGAGTGCAGGTGCATTAGCATCTGTCTGAAATGCCTGTGCTTTGCAGACTTAGTCCCAGGCATCACTGGTTTTTCTTCAGTTCTTCCCATTCACCTTGACTTCATTACATAGTAATCTGTGTTTTCCAACACAGCTTTGATAAAACTTACCCATGAAAGTTTCTGTGTAAGGACAGAGGAATCCCAGCTTTAACAAGACAATATTGTTCGAAAAAATATTGTCTTGAATGTTTGCGTAGTTTATTCTATGGATCCATGAAATCCTTATTCCTGGTTTATTGCCCTACTGCTCAGAAACAGATGCAACAGACCAAGAAAAAAGTCAGGAGGTTACAGCTGTGGGAAATTTTTTTGTGTTTTTTGTTGTTTAGGGTTTTTGTTGTTGTTGGTTTTGGTTTGTGTTTTTTCTTTTAATTCTGTTTCAAAAGTTGTTATAAGATATCAAGCATTTTCTATGCATTGTTAAAATAACAGTTTCTGTTTAGCATGTTGCTTTATTGAAAGTACCTGTTTTTTCTTTTTCACTTGAATTTAGATATAATTAGATAAATGTTTGGGTTAGTGTTTGTCTCTAAGCTGCAGAGGTGCATAACTGTTTTGGATTGGGATATGTGTCATTAAGTCACTACTATGGAATTAAGTGTTTTATTAATGAAAGTTTGTTACTTATAAACACAGCAAAGATGACTTTTGATGAACATATGAATACAATTTTACTGCTTCTATTTCAGGCTGATCAGCTAATGTTTGCTCTACATTTTGTACGAGGAATGCATCCTGAACTTTTTCAAGAAAATGTAAGTGCTAGAGGAAAAAAATCCCCAAGTGGTTTACTTAGTATGAGGAGTAAATAAGTACATAAACAGTTTTTGTCAGTAAGCTCAGGGGTTGGGATTTTAGGATACTGTTTTTCTATGATAGCTACTTTTGGAGGTCAACATTGTATTTACTAGGTTCAAAGTGAAGATTACTATGAGAAAGGTAGGTAAATGGTTGCCTTTTGAAATAGGGGTCTGAAAAATATGTTTGTGGAGGGTTCTTGCAGTTTTTTTCATGGACTGTATCAGTGTTTCCCACAACCATGTGGCTAGACATTTACCCATCCTTCCAGTTATAAGTAAAGTGATGGATACACACCTGTTTCACTGTGACAAAGGGTTTCTTGTGCATCATGCCTTAGTATTGAGATGCAGAAAAGGAGTGTAAGACCTATGGAGAAATTAACTAAATGTCTGATTCTGCAACCTGCAGCTGAGTACACTTCAAGCAAGAAGTTTTCCTGGATGGTGAAGTAATAAAGTTATCTTTTGTGCATTTCAGCTGTTGATTCCTCAGTGTCTAAGAGGTCCCTGGGCCAGCAATCATTAATGTCCTCATTTGAAGCAGAGTCTTCAAAAGTGTACTGTACAGAGTGTCTTTCTTGTATGTTGTTCTCTGGCCACATAAGTGTTAGATTCTTTGTCCCATAGTGGCCTGCTTGAGACAAGATATTATAGTTTGTATTTTTGTTAGCATAGTGGGATGCAGTTGATATAGCTTTAAACCACTTTTTAAAAAAATGGATGTCAGTTTAGTTTTCAGGCAAGTGTTGCATCATTAGCATATTCAGAAAAGATTGAGAGATGTCACATGACATTTTTGACAGTGGTCTGAATGAAGCCAAATTTGAAAAAGCCTAATTTATGGGGAATTTACCTATTGTTTATAGGCTACCTTATTCCCTCCACAAAATGCAGCAGAGCTTAAGTACTGCTAACCCTTATTTCAATAGGCCACCACACATTTCAGTAACATATGTTCCTCTCTTTGGGTGTTTGATAAAGCTTTTGCCCAACACAGAGGTTTATAGTGAATTTACATACTTCTGGTAAAATGGTAATTTTAGTGGTGATTGAATTGGTAACTAAAATTTAAACACCTGTTAAAATTCATCTAAGCAGGTTGTCCTAGGCTATATTTATAGGAAACAGGAAAATAACAGGCCTATCAAAGAAGCAATTAGTTTAATCATAAATGAATTCTGTCAGATGATTTAGTGCTAAAATTGCTTACTTGTGTAGTTTGCCTGTAAGGACAATGGAGAGTAGCTGGCTGAGATGTGGATGCCAAAGTTACCGTTGCCTGTAGTGTAGTGGAATTAGTCCTATGAAGGCTGCCTGCAGTAGGACAATATGCACAACTGACTCAATATAATTGCTTAAATATGACTGATTAATGCGAGTCAAAACACATTTAATTATCTAAAGTATTTACGTGGAGCGGAGGGACAAAGCTAGGGCTTTCTGTACTAGAAGCTGGAGACCAGGAGGAGTATTGATGTCAGATTGTTAGAGGAGAGTCTGTTACAGGGTAAAACGTAAAAATCAGATAATACATTTGAAGGAGGTAATGGAACTTTGATTATATGAAGGATGTAGATTTATAATACAAGGTTTAAGAAAGGTTGGTGGAAACTTTTTGATGTTATGAATGCAATGTAGTTTTATTACAGATATATGGATTGACTAATTGAAACCCCATGGTCTTTCAGCAATAAAACTGACAGATAAAAAGTCAGTCTTGTTGGCTGCTCTTCATTATTAGGACATACCTAATTCATCTTTATTATTTCTTTTCAGCTTCTGAAAATATCTTGCTTTATCTTTCTAGTTCTTGAGTTTATGCAGTCATGAAGGCAGCAACTTGCAAATAGTTTTCTGACTAAATTAAAGCCTGGCTGCCTAGCCTTCTGAAGTATTTGTAAATACTGCTTTACGTGTTAGTTGCTATTGTTAATCTGACATCAGAAAAACAATCCATCAGATATTAGAGCTCTTAACCATCTTAATCTAGGTTACATATAATGCGCATTGCTGCAGTAGCCAAATACTCAAGAATTAAAACAAGCAAATAATACCAATAATTTTCTTATTTCTCTGAACGGTAGAAGCTATTTTAATTAAATTGTTAAGGAAAGAGTGCTTGTGCAAAGTATTTATCAAGGAAATGGAATCTGAAGTGATTGTTCCTTTAGAATTATTTCTTTTAAATCCGCTACAAAAGCTTTTAATGTGATGTGGATAGAAGTTGCTTATTATGCTGCTAGAGTATATAGTATTTTAAGTCCCTGTTCTAGAAGAGTATAACGTTCTGTACTGACTATTTTTTTGTGTAGTGATGAGAAATTTATAATGCAACTTTGACATTATACTATGGAATGCCTTGCCTCTTAGTAGACACATTCTCTTTCTCTTTCTGAATCAATACATATAGATTTCTTTGAGATAGTTTTACATGTCTCTACATATTATACTTTGGCTTTTCTTCATAAAAAAATATTACCTGATTTCTAGTTCTAAAACTGGGGAGCCTTCATGTATTCTAATTTTTTTTTTATGCGTGGACATTGTCTTTGTAATTTGGAGAGGAGCATGAGTTTGCAGTTGAGAGTTGTCAAGACTCAGACTGATGGGTGCAAAAAGCTATGTTATAGGCTGTATAAAGAGTAGAACTAGTTGATAGACTTTTCCTTTTGGAATCTTACCATTTTCTTTAATAATGGAAAATAAATTCTTTATCATGGAATTATAGATGCTGATTATGTAAAATTTCAATACTTAAGAAGATTTTTTTAAAATATATTTTTCACCATCTCCAGATGCACGATTATGTTATTTTTAGTATTTTCTTAAATACTCATCTAATCTGTCTTACAGTGATTAAAAGCTGTCTTACAATTCTTTCCGAATCTAGGCTTTAATTTGTTTATCTTCCTGTTTTGCCTATGTGCTACTACATACTGGTCTTTATTCTTAAAGGTGTGTTGTGACTAAGGTGTTCATTTATTTCCCCCTAGGAATGGGAAACTTTTACAGGTGTGATCATTGGAGATACCATAAGAAAATCAGTAAGCTACACTTATTTGTGTATTTTGAAATATGGAACGTTTACTTAAATCCTGAAAAGTTAAAGTTATGTTCTTATAACACTGTTTAATTAATCGTGCGCATACATTAAATGTACAAATAACTTCTCATGTAGTAATATAAAAGCATAAAAACTTTTTGAACTTTCTGAACATGGGGGTTCATTTTCTAATTTGTATAAGTTTTTGCAACAACTATTGTTGCTTTTTTTTTTTTTTCCTGTTAACTGGATCACAACTTATTTTTTCCAGTGCTGTTTTAAGAGGTTGTAAGCCAGCTTGTAACTAAAATCAGTTTCTCCAAATGCCTTTCTCCCAGTATCATATAAGTTGTACTTTTTGTATGAATTGATAGAATCGTCCACACGCTTTGCTGACTTTGATGTGCTTTTTTTCCTCAGTTTCAGATTTGTACAGCTGGAGATACAATTATATATTTTTCTAGGTGACAGATGTAGTTTAAGAAGCTTTTCTTTAATGCTTGACCAATTATACTGTAGTGTACTAAGTGTCCCTCAGTTCTGTTGAATCTGTATATTTTCCAAATAACCTTCCAGCAGAAAAGGGTATGGAAAAAAGCAAAACTTTCCTTAGTCTTATCCATTATAGCCCTTCTTTGAACAAAAATATTGAAACGTGTTTTGAGGAATCATGAGCTGAAGTCTTTGCCTCTTCTTTTGCTTATATCCTCTTCCCCTTCATTCAGGGTCAGGCTAGCTCATTTCCACCAGGCTTAGCAGCAGTTCTTGTAATTCAAAATTACTTTTAACCTTTAGCCTTGTTTAGGAGTCTATCAGGGTATCTTACACATTCAGTGTCACAAGACAATATGTGAGTACCTTGTTTGTAGAATAACCATGGTGCCAACTGTGTTCACATGCATGCTGACAGAAATGGCAGGTCACTTAAAAAAATGTATTACTCAGGTTTTCTTACTCAGGCAGCAGCTTGCTAAAAGATCCTTAAATTCTCAGTTTCTCTAGGCCAAGTTTTGCATTTCAGTGTGTATATAAAAGTCCATCTTCATCCCTATGGAGTCTTTATAATTCAATTAAATGTTAGAGAACTTGGTTATTGTCAGGTTGCTTTTTTTTTTAACTGTAGGTCATTTTCAAGCTATGAGAGATCTAACTGTGTAATGGAATTTAACACCAGTCCTACCTCTGCCCCACCTTACACACAATCCATAAATTTTTTGAAAGATTGTGGACATATGTGATTCAACCCCACTGTAACTGTAATGTATGTTGCAGACCCATCTCATGTTTATTCCTACATTTGCTTCCCAGGTTTATATTTTTGTTATTTCTTAGATTTCAGATTTCATAACTCATGGCTGAGTCATCCTTTTGCAAGAAAGCTTTCCTTTTTTTCTGCAGGATATTTAAGATTACTCTTAATCAATGATTGAGAAATCCGAGTACTTTTCCATACAGAGATTGTCAGACTGGCTAATGGGTATTGTAAGAATTTTTTGATAAATGATGTAGTGAGTACAGAGATTCCACTGGACCTTAAGCTATGTCATTTATCCTTGGAATTTCCTCCATCCTCAACATTTAAGGAACAGAAAAACAGAGCTGTGGCCAAACTTTACCAGTGTAGAGGTGTCCAGAAGTGAAGCTTTGCCTAGTAAATTTCCCCATGATTTCCCCACGTGTGAAGAACCATCATCTTTGTGACTGTGAAGTTAATTTTTGAAATCAGTTGCATATGCAGATTGCCAGTCATTTGGATTACTTGTTTTATGAAAAATAAGAGTTGAGTGTGTCACAGAGATATTTTCAGGCTCAAGTGGTTAAGCAAATGTTGATGTGAACAGTGTATCTCAAATATAAATCATCGTTAGCTTTTGTTTTAGGATGCCATTTGTGAACTTAGCAAAAGACCACAGTAAGACTCCTGTTGTGAATTCTGTTTTTATTAAAAATACGGGTTTTGCAATCTTATTACTGAATATAGTACTTCAGAAAAATTTGTGTAACTTGTATGTGTAATTTAACTTGTTTCAATAAGGATTCACAAAGAAGTGTTCGTGACCAGATTCCCTCTTGGATAGAACAGGACCGAGCCTGGGCAGTAGCATCTTTGAAGGTATACATCATGTGGGTTGAATTGAATTTAGAAAGTCTTTGGTTTTAGCATAATAATAATTTGGATTTGAATACTCAAATATCTATTTGTCAGATAGAAATAATTTATTTTTAAACTGTTTATTCTATCTTCCTGAAAACATGGTTTGATATATATTCACTTCAGAGAAAAAAAAATCCCAAACAAACCAACATCTGATTTCTTTTTAAATTTTATCTCTTTTTTTCTGAGCCTTTTCATGTGCATCTCTACCCCATCAAAGAATGAAGCATGTCTAGTGTATGTGAATGAACCTATCATCTTACTGAGATTAGAAAATACTATAAGCCTCCACAAAGTACTACAGTTTCTACAGATAGGAAAAATACCGTGAACTGTTAATTGGGAAACTAGTTTTATACTTATCAGATTTCCAAGCACATCTTTAAAGGTATTTCAGTTTGTTATTGCTCAGATCAAGTAATTTCAAACTAAGCCAGGAACAATTGCAATCATGTCATGGCAAGATGATTCTAAGAGTTTCAACAAACAGAAAGTGAGTAGCTGGGCAAATCATTAGTAAGTACTGATGGAAAAAGAACTTGGTCATGATTAAAGGAAAGGAGTATAATTGGGTAGGGCCCAGAGTTGTAAAACAAAGAACCCTGAAATTTAAAAAGGAAAATATGGAGCAAATACAGATTTAGCATTTCCATGGAATAGGTAAAAAATAGTTAATTTAAAAGCTACTCTTTTCTTCTTTAACTACAAGGATAATATTGAATTTTGTGATATGCACAAGTATTTACAGAATTAGGGTTCTATTGGTATTTGGAAATTAATTAAAATATACAATAACCAAAAGGCTGTTCCTTATTGTTTAATATGCATTATTTGCTTTGCAGATTTCTCTGCCAGGTCTCTATCAGACACTGTGCTTTGAAGATGAAGGTCTGTGGCATACTTTTTCTCAGAGCTCTGTGTGTGAACAAGATTTTCCATCTACTATTGTAAAAAGAATTTCCTTATTTCAGCAGGTAAATGTTTCATATTAAATTATTTAAAAACAATTCTGAGTTCAGCATTAAAAGTAAGTTTTACATCTCAGGAATTTAGGCTTCAGGCCTAGCTGAATTATAAGCAGTGGCAGTATCTACGTTGTCTTACAGCCTAACGAGCATGTTTAGACTAAGGGGTTTTATTTATTTTTCTACAATATATACTTATTTCTCTCTTGTCTGAGTCTTTTTTTTTTTTTTGTATTGCCATACTCACTGCAACTGAGCATACCCTGTAAGGCAGCAAACTATTAATATTCACAGAGTTAATTTTATGAACAGTTATTAAAATTCTTTCATGGTTGGTTTGTTACTGCAGAATTTGTCAGCTTGTTTAGTTCATCATTAAATGTGCAAACATCTGAGTGAAAAACACAAAGTGCAGTTTCAGCCACTGCTTTTTGGAATAGTAGTCATGAAATACTACTGTGCCTGAAAGCTTCATGATTAAGAAACTCACGAAGAATGGTAAGAGAGGCAAGTTCCTTCCTCCACAACAGGATCCTTCTCTTCTGGAAGAGAAAGATGTCATCCCTCTTGTGTTTATGGAAGAAAGGGTGTCATTACTTACTTTCAAAGGATAATGTAACTTTTCATTTGAAGCCGCTTCACATGAAATGAAGGCCTATCCAAAGAAGGGATGGGTTATAAGACAGTGTAATTTCTTGCTAGTTGACTCTTAGATGCTCTCTTTTTGGAGATTTTTATGGAGGAGGAGTGTAGCGGGTCTGTCTGAGCTGCTTTTCCCCACCCAGCCCTCCTGCTGCAGCACTGGGAGCTGGAGGGTGTTGATAACACACCCGTGTGATGGCTGCCAGTGCTCACACGGCACCAGAGGATGGGGGGCAGGATGGGGGAGAAGATACAGCCAACCTGAGCTGACCAGTGGGATATTCCATACCATATGACGTCAGCTCAACTATAAAGGGAGAGGGCAGGAGGAGGATGGCGGGGCATTCTGCTTTGTCCTCCAAGCGGCTGCTACGTGTTCCTGAAGCCCTGCTTCCTGGACTTGGCCTGACATCGCCTGTGGACAGGAAGTAGAAAATAACATCTTGTCTTTCATAACCCACACCCCTGTGCTTTGCGTCTTATTCTCTCCCTGCGTGCCGTGCTGAAGGGGGTCGGGGGGAGTGATAGAAGGGCTTGGTGGGCACCTGGTACTGTGCCAGGGTCAACCCACCACAAGGAAAATTTCTAAAATAGTATGCATGGAATTTAGAAGCAAACCTTTTTTGGAAAGGAATTTTTCCAAGTCATGTTTGATTTGATGAAATGCAGAAGAGCAATGCTCCTGTGTGCAAAATGTTATCATAAAAATTCTGCGTTTATAGGAAAATAAATATGGAATGATCAGCATGTTACTAGCTAGTTCCTTGTATAGAAAGTATTACAAATGTTTCTGTTGATGAAATATACTGGAACTAGATGGTTAGATTTATATGCCACTCACATTAGTTTCTTTCAAACTGTATGTTGAAGTTAAAAATAGCACAGGAGCTTTTAGTGTAATCTCAAGCTTGAAAAGCAGTACTTTCTTACCACAGATGTTCCAGACTTCATAATTGCAATGTGATGGTAGGTTCAGAATTGTAGTTTACAGGTCTGCAAGTAAGAGGGTAGGTAGGAGAAAGGGTGGTGATTTGAACAAATCATTTCTACTGCAGCTGCATTAGTTGCCTGCAGTTGTCTGCACTGAGTATTTGCAAGAAGTTTACTTGAGGGAGATGTAGCTGCTAGGGAAACTACTAATTTAATTTGTATCTAAATTGTTTAGCTGTTCATGTTCTGTAGTCTTTTGAAGAACAGCAAAAGCATCTACAGAGCAAGGAGGACTGCAAGTCAGAATGTCTCAGAAAAAGAAGTTAGATGTAAAACTCTAAAGGTGTGCTTAAACAAAGGAAACTATTTCAAAAGCAATTATTTTATTGTATTACTACACTGAAATTAGAAACTGTTAGTAACATCCTATTAGGATGTTACTGCATAAATACAAGTGCAGAATTTACATTACCAGTATAAAGCTAGGGTTTTTTTCTGTCGTTTTAGCTGCCCAATAGCTGCCTCTTTTCTAAAACATTTTAGAAAATGTTCCAGCTTACAAATAGATATCAGATACAGATCTATCTTCTGATTCTATCAACAGGACAAGCTACTCGCAAAAGAACAATTACATTAGATTATCTTGGAAAAGAATAATCAGATAGCTCTGATTCAGGGAGAATAACATTGTTCTAAAGAGAAGTTTAAAGAATTCATCCTTCTTAGAAGAGTCTTGCTTTTTAAGTTGTCACAATATACCTTCACTATCTCATCTCTCCTTAATATATTTTATTTTAAGTTACTTGTGGTCCAGGCTATCCGACCAGACAGGCTACAGAGTGCCATGGCTCTTTTTGCATGTAAAACCCTAGGTAAGTTAAATTTTCATCAGTAGTGTTTTCCACGTGACTATTACATATATTTTGTCCTACGTTTCTCTGTATGCTCTGTTTTTGTTAGTGAGACTTGCTTCCATGTCTGCCACCAAGTCCAGTATTTTCATGAGTAAGGTTAACAGACTCTGTCAAACATTTATTGGTAGTTAGAGAGGGCACTTTCATCATAGTGAGTGTCCAGGTCTGACTCTGACAATGCTCCTGCCTCTTGGCATCAAATGACAAATGCAATCTGCAGTATTGTGGCTTCAAGCCCAGCAGAGACCTGAATCCAGAGTGAATTTATTCACTCACTTACTGTCTTTGAAATCTTAATGTATTACATAAATTGGTTAGGTCTATCTTGATACCAGTTCTTTGGAGGCATTCTTAAAGAATGTTTTTTGATGAATGGAACCACAGCCTCACTAAGCAAGGCAGAATACCTTTGGCTCCATTTGTAGTCAGATTTTTCATGCATATATCAATGAAATTTTATTTTGAGATTGTCATGACTAGCTCTTTCCAACTAATAAGAGGTCATGCTTGTATTAACATTTTTTTCAATTTTTTTTTTTCCTACCATGCATTTTTCAGGGTCCTTGCCCTGTAACTTCTTAAACTGTTTTACTTAGTTCAAACAGGAAGTGTTAAGTTTCCAGTTTCCTTTGGCTGTTTTTCTGTGAGGAGAAATGAGATCCAAAAGAGCTGTAATAGCCTACAAGAAAGCTTTCCACTTCTCTTTTACACAGATATGTTATTTTTCTTGTTTTCAACTTTTACATATATTTTTTGAGTTTGTGGATGAAAGGGGATTAAATAATGTCTTCTGAAGATAAAATTCCTGAGAATTTTCTATAAATTTACTTTTGTGGACACACAAAATATGGCTTTATTACTTCACATGCTATACTGAAATGCACCATGCTGGCAAAAAATCATACTGACAGTATAGTCTCTAATCATTCCACATTGTTCATTGAGTTGGGCTTTTTTCATATCTGTTTTAACTTTTTTTTTTTGAGTCTGGCTACGTCAGAGAGAGACAACAGAAAACAAATCAGAGCAGGTTAAACAAGTCTGTATTTTAGTCTCACAGACCATTTTCTATAAAGTAGACCAGAGGCCTCATGGTCCCTTTGTATCTAGGCCAAAATAAAATTATTTGACAATTTAAAAAAAACAGAAACAAAAACCAACCAACCAACCATCAAAACCAAAACTAACAACCCAAAAACCATGAAAAAACCACAACAAAGCACCAAATCTCTCCTGCATTCTGTAATGGAATTAATAATAGTGCTACTACTTATACTGATACTTTTGTGCATTGTGTCCCTATGTACAGATCACCATCCGAAGCAGTTTTCACTAGCAATTTGAGTTCAAGTTTCAGATGCTGTAGTTTAATTGCACTGATTTCAGTAGAGAAGTCTTGTGACAAGTTGTTAATTGATTTTATGGAAGCTTCATCAGTTTTATTATAAATGTAAAATTGTGAAGTTTGCATCCTGTGCTAAACTCTGTATTTATATGTTAGGTTATCAGAATGGAATATGGAGGCAGAAAAGTATGTCAGGAATTCACAGTCTAACTGCATAGGTGTTATCTGGAATAGAAGTTCTTACTGATTTAACCTGAAAACACTGGAGTCCTTTTTTTTTTTTTTTTCAGTTTTCTAGACATAATCCTGGCGATTATAGCCAGGAAATAGACAGGTAGATCTGTGTTGTAGTTTTTCTGTATTTGACTTCTGTTGAGCTTCCTTAAAACAAAAAGCACCTTGTGCATAGCTATGCTTTTTCTAAACATTGTGTCCAAATTTCTGAAAAACCCAAACAGTTTTATGGAAGAAGCCTTACACTCTGTTAGTTTTCTAAATGATGCATCTCTGCTGCCTGTTGACTTCAACAGATATTTTTAGTGCTGTATCTTTCATAGGATTTGAAATGGCAGTGAGGATTTAAAAATTTTCTTCACTGAAATAAAAGTTAATAAAACTTAACATTAACCTTTCCAAAACCTTAATTTTAATAACATTTTAATCTAAAATTTGGTGTTAAGATTCTATATATATATATATTTATGTATATGTATATATAACTAATTATGTAACTAATGATTAAGTACTAATAATGCTTTATGTAATGTTTTAATATTAAATATGGAAACATATTTTGATACTTCAATAGTGAAATACAGTTACAGTGAATACAACTTAGTAGAGAAGGATTTAATGAGACAAAACTTAAGTTGCAAGACAGTGGTTTATATCCCAAATATCACAAGGCATCACAAGTAACTCTTTCTTGTGGTCCTCATCCACAAAAAGAAACATTTGATGTTGCTTTTTCTAATTATAGGCATAATATTGTAGTTTTCAGCATTGTAAACACTAAAATAAACATTCTTACCCTAGAGAATGCTGTTGTATTATGCTTCCTGATATTTTTCTTTTATTGCTTAGTGACTCATATAGCCTGAATTACAACAGTAGCTGGAAAAAGGCAAACCAATCTCTAGTTATATATAGTTTCTTTTTCTTTTTTTCCTTATCTAATTTATCTTTTCTTTCTTCCTTCCCTGCCAATAGCTTAGTTATTTCCATTTATTATGTTAGTGAGGGGCATGTTAAGTTTGGAGTAGCTTGTATTTGTGAAAAATGTTACTATAAGCTCAGTTTGGAAGAATGACTGGAAAGCTGGTATGCTGGGCAGCTTTCATTCAAAGTGTAAGCTTTTTTCAGGCCTCTTGAAAATACATCCAATTTTGGCCAATGCAGGATTCATTGAGAAACAACTTGCAGATGTTTGTCAGACACTTTTGAGATTCTGACAGTCCCTGAAGAGTCCTCCTCATTAAGCGTGCTTTAGTCCAGCACTGAACAGCTCTATCTCCATTTCAGTGTCATTTTATGGGCCTTCTAGAGTTTAGCGTTTATTGTTAGTGAGCAGCAGAGATCATCAAAGGAGTTGGTTTTTTTTAAAATTATTTTTTTCTTTTTATTTCCATAATAATTCTAATTCTAGGAATAAAAGAATTATCTCCATTGCCTCTGAATTTGAAACGTCTGTATAAAGAAACTCTGGAAATAGAGCCTATCTTGATAATTATTTCTCCTGGTGCTGATCCTTCTCAAGAGTTGCAAGAACTTGCTAGTGTTGAAAGAAATACAGAGTGCTACCACCAGGTCAGTCTTAGAAAACTGTAATGATGAAAAGCCACCATGTGTAGAATTTTTATTGTAGTAGTAGTATCTCTTTTACCTTCATTTTTAAGAAAGTTAGTATGTAAAAGCATAATTTGGTGTCTATGTGTGTGTTATTTCAAACTGTCTCATCACTAACATCTCCTTTATGAGGAAAGGCTGAGGGAGCTGGGTCTCTATCTTGTCAGAAGGAAACTGAGGGGTGACCTCATTAATGTTTATAAATATGTAAAGAGCAAGTGTCAGGAGGTGGAGCCAGTCTCTTCTCAATGACATCCAATGACAGGACAAGGGGGAACAGGTGCAAGCTGGAATGTAGGAGGTTCCATGTAAACATAAGGACAAACATTTTTATGGTGAGCGTGACAGAGCACTGGAACAGGCTGCCCAGGGAGGCTGTGGAGTCTCCTTCTCTGAAGACATTCCAAAGCCACCTGAATGTGTTCATATGTGACCTAATCTAGGTGGCCCTGGTCTGGCAGGGGGGTTGGACTAGATGATCTTTCAAGGTCCCTTCCAACCCCTACCATTCTGTGATCCTGATTCCATTGGAAAAATGAATTGGAGAAGAAAGACACAATTTTTGAACTTCATAGAAGCAGAATCTACACAAGAGACACTCCCAGATCTTGGAGAAGGGAAAACTTAGAAGATAGATAGAAGAGAACAAAAGAATTGTTATACATGCTGAAATAGTTTGGTTTTTTTTTTTTTTTTTTAATGTGGAGTAATAGATATATAAAAAAAACCCACCGAAAACCTAAGTTTCATAATTTCCTCTTTTTATAGGACTTGCATATTTCCTTCAACAGTAAACATAAATCAGATATTCAGTGTTTGTGATTGCTTCAGTATTTTGTAAAATTAGTAAAATATTTTGAGAAATTTTACAAGTAAATGTTAACCAATTAATTGTTGATGGGAGTTCTTGAACAGAAACCTTATATTTCAAGTCTTTTTAAAAAAGTGTTTCATAAAGAACTCCAATTTCAGGAATAGGCATACAACACCAGAATTATTTGTCCAGACAGTATAACAATTGCCTTTTTTGTAATGGTCTACAGCTTCTTCCCTCTTTAGCATTCAACACAAAAATGAATTAGGTAAAGACAATTTCCTTTGAGTAAACTTCAATCAGGAATTGTACTGTTATCTTTTAATCACTTTATATATTTTGTGTCTGTTTCAAAATTAGATCTAAGCAGAGATGTTGAAAACAACCTTTTTTTTTTTTTTTTTTTTTTTAATTTACCATAGCTATTAATAGAAAAGCTTATGTTGGAAGGGACTTCTGGAGATTATCTATTTCAATCCCCTGCTCAATGTGGGGAGGTCCCTCTCCAAAGATAGTGTTCCCACAAAATCTCTGGGACATCCATTCCAATATTTGACCACTCTCACAGGAGAATATTTTTCCTAATACTGAATCACTATTTCTTGTGTTCCAGCTTGTGTGCATTTATTCATATCATAACACCATGTACCTCTGAAAGAGTCTGGCACTATCTTCTCTGCATTATTCAATCAAATAGTTGTAGACAGAAAGAAAGTCTTCTGTTTGGCCAAACAAACCCTGCTCAGTGTGTCCCAACCATATTGGTGGATAAAAAGTCAGGATGGATTTCCTCTTAAGGGATATTTGCTGAAGTCATAACAATAACAATAGTTCTATTTTGCTATGATAGTAATACCAGGACAAGACTTTTCAGATGGATTAAGGCTTCTCTCTTTTCAACTTGTTTGGTTCATGGTTTGTTGGGTTTTTTTGTTTTGCTTTTTTGGTGTTTTTTGTTTGTTTGCCTTTTTTTTTAATCTGTGGCTTCTAATTCGATTCTAAGGGAAAACTAAGTTGAATCTTTACCTTCAGTTTTCACTAATTTATCTGAAAATTCAGTTTTGTATCTTTGTATTTTGAAGATCCAAATATATTTTAGCTGCAATATGGTACTATAAGAAAGATAAAGAAAAGACCGTTTGTTAAACTCTTTGTATTTCCCAGTTGGAAAGAGAGCAGCTCTAGTTTTTCACTTCACTCATCTTAACATGAAATTGAGCATTACTCTTCAAAAGAAGTACTTCTAACTTACAGTCCAAAGAAAATGTATTCTTATTTTTTCCCTCTTGTTTTTGTTGTATCAGCAGTTCTGTAGTAATGCAGTTTAGTCACTGAAATTTAAATTACTGTTTGAATTTCCAGGGAATACCATCACTGTCACTAAGGGATGTACATTTTTTCCATAAAAATACTAGTTATTGTTTCTTAAGAAACTCTGTTTAGATTGCTAAGAAACTACATTTTTCTTAATCTTTTCCCTATTTTGGTAGTCTATCATGCTAGGGAAAATTCTGGTTACCTTTAGTACATCCTCCTTTTTACATGTGCACTCTAACTTAGAAACACCATTTTGTATTTAGCTGTTAAATGAGGTATGATCAATTTCTGATACAACTGTGTCTATCATTTCAGATTGCAATGGGCCAAGGCCAAGCTGACCTGGCCATTCAAACTTTAAAAGAATGTGCACGCAATGGAGAATGGCTGTGTTTAAAGAACCTGCATCTTGTTACATCTTGGCTTCCTGTATTGGAAAAGGTGAGAATACTATTTTTGCTACAATGAGTGAACTAAACGCTCCTGTTAGAACTTCTGGTACCTTGTGTGATACTGCCTATGTTTGATGAACTCTGAATCTTTGTATATCTAAATGTTTGTTTTGTTTTGTTTGCTTTTTCCCCCAGTTCTAGGACTTTCTTTGTTGGAATTCTTTTCTTTTAAATGTAGCCTGTGTCTGAATCACTAATAGGTTTTTCCTAATTTGAAATTAAAATGTTTCATGTTTTATAGAAAAATACTCTTACTTATGGCATGTAAAAATCATTAACTTGCTAACTAAATCAAAGCAACTTTACATGTATATCACAGTGAAATCCACAAAACTAACTCAAAAGAGAAAGGTGAGGAATTCCTATCAGCAGTTACTACAATCTTAATTTTCCAGTTTCTAATAAATGATTGTCCATAAAGTGTACTCTACACAAATGCACTTGGAGTCTGTCTTCTGTTTAGCAATGACCATGTGGCATGCATGTGCCCTTAACATTCTTCCAATTCATTGTAAGTCTCTCAGCAATTACTAAATTCCAGATCTTTTAAGTATTAAAATATGGATTTGTATCAGAAGTTTTTTCTTTCCCCAAGAACATAATACTGAATGTGTTAAACTTGCTGAGCTTAATATAGATTGAGATTTGTTTGACTCAGCACATCCCCTTGTCTGTTTTGCATATCATTAGCAAGTCTGAGGCTATGTAATTCATATGTTTGAACATCCTCCTAGGAGACATTTGTCTACTTATAATTCAGTTCCATCCAGGTACGTAAATTTAGTTCTCACAGTCTTTCAATTTGAGAAGATGAAATATGTCTTCTGGTCAATGTGAGCATTATAAGTATGAAGATGATACCTTCACAGCTTACAACTGACTGCCCTTGGCTTTCTTCTAGCCAAACATAATGTATCAGAGGGTGAATGCTGCACATGATTGCACTTGAACCAGCATGTAAATTCCTTTGGGTTCTTTTATTAAATTTCCTGCTTCCAAGGCCATGGATCATTTTTGTATCTTGGTTTGTCTCCTATAACATCCTCATAAGACAAGCTGATAAAATACAGACCTTATTGGACAACAGTGAGGTAGATTGAAAACTGGCCTGACTGCATGGCTCAAAGCACTGTTGTCAGTGGCAAAAAGTCAGTCAGAGGCCAGTCATCAGTGATGTGCTCCAAGTGTTGGTACTGTGGCCACCATTGTTTAACATTCTCGTTAATGAGGTGAATAATGGGACTGTGCATTGACAGCGAGTAAAGATGATACAAAACTGGTAGAAATGATTGATACAGCAGATGGGTGGGGTTTCATTCAGAAGGACCTTGATAGGCTGGAGAAGTAGGCTGGCAAGAACATTATGAAGCAAAATGCCAAGTGCTTCCCGTGGGAAAGAATAACTCCAGGCACCCAGACAGTCTGGGGACTAACTGTCTGGAAAACAGCTTGGCCAAAAAGACCTGGGAGTCCTGGTGTGTAAGAAGCTGATTATGAGCCAGAGAAGTGCCCTTGTGGCAAAGAAGGCCACTGACCTTCTGGGTTGCTTTAGGCAATGTTTCCAGCAGGTGAAGGGAAGTCATCCTTCTCCTCTGGTCAGCCCTGGTAATAAACATCTGGAGTGCTATGTCCAGTTCTGGGCTACCCAGTACAAGAGAGGCATGGGCATATTGTAACCAGTAAATGGCCACAAAGGTGATGAAGGGACTGGAGCATGTGTCACACAAGGAGAGACTGAGAGAATGGGGACCATTCAGCCCTGGGGAAGAGAAGTTCAGGGGAAATTTTGTTATTTAGTGTGTATTGGCTGATGGGAAGGAGTAAAGGAGACAGAGCCAGACTCTTCTCAGTGGTTCCCTGTGACCAGAGAAGAGGCTGTGGTCACAAACTGAAATACAGGAAATGCCATTTAAACAAAAGTTTTTTACTTTGAGGATGGTCAACCATTAGAGCAGGTTTCCCAAAGAGGTTGTGGAGTCTCCATCCTTGGAGATACTGCAAACCAGTTCTGAACAACTTGCCGTAGCTGACTCTGTTTTGAGTATGGGGTTGGACTAAACAGTCTCTGGAGGTTCCTTCCAACCTCAATATTTCTGTGGCTCTGGGTACCAGGTATAGTTGTCATTTTGCCTAAAGAGCAGAACAATTAATAGGTTGACAATTTTCTTCTTTACTAAAAACACAGAAACCAAAATAATTATGTTTTAGGGATTGTCAAAATGAATGGAATGGATTGTAAGAAAATCTAAGAGGTTTTGAGCTATTTTTCTTCTAGGACATGTAGACGAAACTGTTGACATCCACTCAATTGCCAACTTTGGTATCTTGAAGTGGAAAACATGTCTGGTTTAGATTCAGATAAAGCACTAGCAATGTTTTTATACATTCAGTAATTACATATTTTTTGTGAAGCCTTTATGTTTGAAATAGCATTTGACAATATTTGTTCCCTTAAAACTCCCTTTTCCTATCTTCAGTTTTCTATAAATCATGATACGTGAAGTGTGCATACAATGAACACTTGAAGAAAAATAGATTAATATAGCTATACAGTTGTTGAAAGTCATTGAGATCTGTTGTTGATATTCAGCCCACGTTCCAAGTCTTCATCTTCTGAGATTGTTGCCTTCTGGTGTTTTTTAACTTAAAAGAAGTAAAAAGCTGCTGTATATTTTTACTCTGAATTTAGCATCTGGGAGGGAGATGCAAATATTATCACACAGCTAGGATGAACTTGGAACTTGAGCACAGCAAGTATATAGACCGTGTGGAGGAAACACCTCTTGAACTATTGTCTTTTGAATAAGCTTATTTGTAAAAACAACTAAAGAATTTTTACAGGCCTAACTTTCTAATGTAGGACATTATAATTTAGTAAATATTATTCTATATATTAAGAAAAACAAACCCAAACTCTACTTTATTATATCACATCTCTTTAATAGGAACTGAATACATTACAGCCTCAACCAAACTTTCGCCTTTGGCTTACTACTGAAGTTCATCCAAAATTTACTCCAGTTTTGCTTCAATCAAGTCTGAAAATAACTTACGAAGTAAGATCTGTTTGGAAAGCTTTTATTACATGTTTACAATGAATAAACTTGGGTGTATAGTAAGCTATATGTTTAGATAGAATGAAGATAGTATAAACTTAGCTGGGTTTGCTTTATATTTCAGTTAGATGTAATACAAAAAACATGCTATGAATTTACCTTGAAAGATTCTTCATGATCATTTGCTCTGCTTTACAGGGAAGGCTTGTAAAATTTATTTCCAGGTATTTTTACCAACTTAAAGCCTGAACTGAAAATAAATACATATAATTTACCTGGGGGAAGTATTTGTTCTGTTTTGTGATACAAATTCTTTCATACATTTAATCAGTGTTTTCTTAAAAGCAAAATCCTACACAGGTACTGGAACATGGATGAAAAACAAGGAATACCTCCTTCTTGATGAATGCCCTGATCTGAAAAGCACAGAATCACACTTTACCTGACATATTTTTGGGGTTGGTTTTTTTTTTGGTTTTGGCCCTATAGCTTTATATTCACTGGACCCTTTCAATGAAAATGGCACTCCTACCATACAGAAGAACATACAGATAAAGGTCTTTACTTTTGTTTTTAAAATGGCTCAAGCTAAGGAATAGCTGGGAGAGTATGCTCCTCCGACTTGTTGCGAAGTGTTCTAGTCATTAATGCACTTACACATTACTGCATTATGGATATCATGGATAGGGATGCTACTCATTCTTCCATGGATTATAGATTGTGAAAGTTTTGCCTACAGCTAAACCAAGAAGCTCTCACCTTTTAGAATCCCAAAATTGCTGACATCTGAGAAACCAAAATTCTTACACTTTTTTAATTGACTGCAGGTATTTTTAAACTTCCAGGGTATTTTCTGTACTCTGCCCTAGTGAGACCTCATCTGCACAATTATGTCCAATTCTGGTCTCTCCATTTCAATAGGGACAGGGAAATAGTAGAGAGAGTCCAATGGAGAGCTACAAGGATGATGAAGGGACTGGAACATCTCTCTTATGAGGAAAGGCTGAGAGCCCTGGGGCTGTTTAGCTTGGAGAAGACTGAGAGGGGATCTTATTAATGTTTACAAATATCTGAAGGGTGGATGTCAAGTAGAAGGAGACAGTCTTTTTTTAGTGATGCCCTGTGATAGGATGAGGGGCAATGGTCACAAATTGGAACACAGAAAGTTCTACCTGAAAATAAGGAAAAACTTTTTTTACTGTGAGGGTGACAGAGCTCTGGAACAGGCTGTCCAGAGAGGTTGTGGAACCTCCCTCTCTGAAGACTTCAAGAACACTCCTGTTTATGTTCCTGTGTGGCCTGCCCTAGGTCATCCTGCTGTGGCAGAGGGGTTGGATTCAGTGATCTCCTTAAGTCCCTTACAACCCCTACCATTCTATGATTCTGTGATTTTTTTTTTTTCTTTTTTTTTCTTATATTTAGGTCTTTGATGGTACAGAAACTACAGGACTGCAGTTAATCTAGCTTCTTGAAGTACTGATCCCACTATGTTTGGACTAATTGGAACTTCACCAATATTCTAAATACTTTTGTTATCTTTTAATTAAAACCAAATATTTTGTTACCATGAAAGGACAATGACAGCCAATGATTTAGCTGATAATATCTGATTATTATAAGGTTTTGGTACATTCCTTAACTGATAGCAATTAAAATGTAGATATTTAAAAAAAAATCAATTGACTACAGTATTTTGTGATTATTTGCCAGAAGTCTGCATATGCAACTATGGTAATCTTATGGAAATTTTAACCATTATTTTTCAAAAGAAAGATAGAACTTTCTTATGAATATGAAAATATGAGTTAAGTCTTTTAAGAAATTATGTTTGCCTTCACACTTGCAATTACTTTGAAAATGACTGGGTGTCTAATCAGTTGTTTTTACTTTTAAGCACTATAATCTTTGTTATTGTATGCACTTTAACTACACTTATTTCTGGTTGTGAACATTACCCACTGCTTAATCATAGAACTGGCATTTTATCATACATATATACCATATCTGTATGGTAGCTAGGAGAGTGCAGTAATGACATAAGATGAGTTGGTTCTGATTACAGAAATAATTGGTTGTTGAGCTTGTAAAATCAGATGATTTGTAACATGCTTGCAAGATAAAAAGATTGTTCTTGAAAAACTTGATTTTACTTTTGTGCTTACAAATTTTTATGGAGTACTAATTTTTTCACTAAGTTCTTTCAGGGTAGTTCAGTTCTCATATTAGTTGGTCCTGGTAATAATTTCCTTCATTATGCTTAAGTTATTTTCAGTATAAGATCATTTTGTTGTTAGGACATTTATTACAGGCAGTTTTTTTTTTTTTTTTTCTTGTTAAGTTTTGTTTTAGTAAGTAGTGTTTGTCATTTCATTAGGTTATAAATTTCAATTGTAGAATTGAAGATGATGATGCAAAAAAGTATCAGGTTTTCTGTCTAGAACAGTGTTTTTTCCTTCCAATGCAGGCACCTCCAGGCCTCAAAAAGAATCTCTTGCGAACCTATGAATCGTGGACACCTGAGCAAATTAATAAAAAGGGAAATTTGTCTCGAGCGCATTCTCTCTTTTGTTTAGCATGGTTTCATGCTGTATGCCAAGAAAGAAGAAATTACATTCCTCAGGTAATATTCTTTTTGCTACCTTTTAAAAAATCTACCCTATTCGTTGATTTTTTTACTTGGAAGTATTTTTTCATCAGTTGTATCTTGGGTTGTGCTCAGAGGTGAGGAAAAACTTGGATACTGCCTTCATTACCATCTCTAATTTATTGCAAAATAAGATCTTGTTAGCATAAATTCCTGTCCCTCTGAAAATTGCTATGCCTGCATGGAGTTATTTTGTGATTTGTATATTAACTGGTACTGATGCGGGAGTGAGGTCCCCCAGAAAAGATTCTGTGAACCCTGTTTGCTTGGAACAGGAAGAAGTATTTTTGGAAACATACACAATTGAATGGAAGAGGTGACAAAAAAAGACATTTTGGTGGGAAGGAGGAGATGACATTGCCTGCTTTATTTGAACACAAACCCTATTCATAGAGAAGAAAGAAGCAAGGGAATTTACTCATTTCTTGTGAGGATTAAAATGGTTTTCAGGACTGTGATGTGTTTGTTCCTTTTTTTTTTTTTTTTTTTTTGTTTAAAGCAAACATTTCTTTCTGGCTGCAGATGCTTAAACTTAACAGAAAAAACCCCAAACCCTACCAACAAACTGTTCTATGTTTTGGTTTGTGGTTTTGATTTTTTTGGTTTTGTTTTTTAATTTAGACAAGGATAAAATTGCTCTGTCATCTGCAAGATTTGATCTGGTAGAGCCTGGAACATTTGAGAGTTTGTGCTAGTTTTAACTTTGTGATTTATAAGGTTGTTTGCATCTTGCAGTAACTGACTTTGAATATGGTGTTCAAGAAGTAAAATAAGCAGAAATATTTAAAGTACTGAACTGAAACATGAACTCTCATTTGGCTTTGTTCAAATTCGTGTTCATTTACCACCAGCTTTCAAAGTGACACAAGATAGGATCACTGCTTTCTCCTTAATTCCACTGTGATTGTGTTTGTCTCATGTGCATACTGGTTTTATATTTTGCTTAAGATTGACAATTTCTAACATCACTGTACTGCACTTAATCCCATCTAGAAGCTTTTGTATTTTATGATGAATTTCAGGGGTTTGGGGTCCAGATACAGATCTATAAAAAAAACCCAACCCAACAAAATAAAAATAAACAACACAAACAAACATGAACACTGTTGAGAGACTGCAGCATCTTTACAGTTTCTGACATTCAGGGTAGCTGATAGATTATCTGTGGAGCAGCTGCAGTCTTGTCCTGAGACGATATCTATCTCACTGGGTATGTGCATGTTGTCTGACACATTTGCACACTTCTCATCATGAGACATATGAACCTGTTTCTGTGATATGATCCAGAGGCAAAGGTACAGCCATAAGAAGATACAGCAACAGGAGACGCCTTTGAGATATGAATTTCTTAAGTTCTGTATCATATATCAGTATTTATTTATAATTATCAGTTTATATTGAAAGGGTTTTTTTTAAGAATTACATACACATTACACAGTAATGCTATATAAAGAATAATGCTACCAAAAATAGAAAGGAGGTGCAAACTGAGATTGATTAAAATATGCATACAGCGGACAGCATTTTCACTGTAATTGTGGCAATAACTCCTTTTCTCATTATGTTTTTTTCAGTTAGAAGTGATGTGAATTAAGGAGTAAGATGATGAAAGTATAATGTAGACTGTGTTTGAAGAATCAGATCTGTTTATGAAAATCCAAAGGAAACTGAAATACAAAAAAGCCCTTAGAAATAAAATCATTCTTCAATGCATGATGTAGTCTCAGATGTCATCAAATTTTAGGTGAAGTAAATAGTATTAGGAAATTAAATAATCTTAAGTTTACATTTCTCAGACTCAGTGGATTCTAGCCCGTGTAAGTATGTGAAATTAAATGCACAAGTAGAGCTTTTTTTTTTTTTTAATACTACCTCCACTGAATGTTTCCAAAGACGACCTAAGAGAACATAGATTGTCTCTCTTCATTCAGTGATATGTTTTATGCAGTATTCAGTAACCATAAAATATTTGTATTTTACTTGATAATCATTGTGTGATTAATTAAGTTTTGAACTCCTTTTAATGATAGGGTTGGACGAAGTTTTATGAATTTTCTTTGTCTGATCTCCGTGCTGGTTTTGACATTATTGATAAACTCTTTGAGGGTAAGTCACTTCTTAAGGAAAGATTTCTCACCTATGTAGCATAATTCTTCTGAACATCTGTCATTTAAAACTTTGAGAATATTAAAAACTTTCACAGTAATTTTTATAAATGGATTACTTTGCATGATTATTTTGTTTGGAGTGGGGCCATTCTGTTTAAAGGCTACTTTGAAGATATTTAAATTTTGCATTTGAATCTTCATATGAATGGTCTGACCCTGAATCAGCTATGCTTAGACTTACTAGGTTTTTCTATATATAGATCTAGATTCTGATGTTATATCCATTAGTAAACTGGTAAGGGTGGATATAGCTTTTACCTTCACATGAAAGCTATATGGTATAGGCAGATCCTTGTCCTGTGTAGGTACTTTAGAAAACTGTGACAGAAGGTAGGGAAAATAAGTTACTTTGAACTTCTGGGATGTAGCTAAACCAGCATAATCTGATTGCAACATCAATCGGGTCAGGAAACTAATAGTAACATGCTTAGTTTCATGTTCCGTGTTGTGTGTTTTACAGTGTTTTACAAAATACCTGGACCTCTTTCTGTTCAAAAGATGACATTTCCAGTAGTGTTACCTATTTTGAGCATGATCTGGTTTTGGTTTATGTTTTTAAAATATTTTTTAATTTATTTTTTTTTATGAGATGAGATGGTACTGTGATGCAAAATAATGTCTAAAATTTTGAAGAAGGGAAATTGTTTTTATTTATGACAAAGGAGCACATAATTAAATTTTTGGTAGAATAATTTCTGAAATGTGTATGACTAGTTGGTTTATCTACAATAAAAGGCACTTGAAAACTTATGTATTATTCTAATAACTCATTTTGAACACAGCAAGTGTTTATTTTACCAATGACAAGTATTTACAAACTCACTGAAGTTTCTGCAACTTTTATTATTTGGTAATATAGAAAAAAAAACCAATTAGAAATTAATTAATGTGCTGAGTGTTTTTTATTTCATCGAAGAACTGCCATGATGAGGAAAAAATGCTTACAAATGCACTGCTTATCCACTGAAACAAAGCTAATATTAATTAATTTATAGGTTCCAAAGATTTTCAGTGGGAATTTGTGCATGGCTTGTTTGAAAATGCGATTTATGGAGGCCGTGTAGATAATTACTTCGATATGAGGGTTCTTCGGTCCTACTTGGAGCAACTTTTCAATTCACGAGTCATTGGCGGCTTCAATGCTAGAGGCAAGAATATGACAGCTTTTCCATACTCAATATCTTTACCAAATTCCTGCAGTATTTTGGTACGTATACATCTTCTATCACCTAATATAGAAATTAAATAAGTTCTTTTCAAGAATTACTATTTGAAATAATTCCACAAAGGAAAAAAGAGTTACAATCCAAAGGACACCTCCATTTATTTCGGACTTCTGTTGTGTGAAGTACTAATTCTTAAGTTGTCAGAACTATTCTGATAGTTTCTTCTGACACTCTCTTTTTTAATGATATCTGATTGGACTATGGTGCAGGAAGCACATAGCTATGAAGAAATGAGTAAAAGAAATTGGGTCAATTTATGATGAGGAAGGATATCAAAATATATCTCCTTATTTATAAATTATGTTGACATAATCTGCTAACAGGCTGTGGAGGATATATGACATTTTACTTGGAGATAATATGGATTCTGATTGTCCTTTAGTATTCCTTTGATGTAAACAAGAGGTAATTCAACAGACTCTAAAGAACTGATCTCTCCCTATCCTTTCACATACTTTTGTTGTAACTATTATTAAAATTAATCTGCATTTCAATGTAGGACTCCATACTAGACTTCTAATATGAATTGATGTAAATTGAGTTATGCCAGTTAGAATAAACTGCTGTTGTTTGGCGTTCTCTACCTATATTCTGACTGTTTAGGATTGTGGTTTCTTTGTTTGGTTCGGTTTTTTTACTTTGAAATATGAGTTACTTTGTATAGATGTGCTGAGTTAATATCATGAAGAGGATGGGTCTCTATTCTTGTAGATAATATGGTCAAATAGATGAACCTTTCTTCTTGCCTGCACTGCATTTAATATTCTTCAATTTCATATATGTTTGTTAATTTGAGAGTTTATACTTTTATGTCTAAGGTATTTTTCTGCAGGTAGTTTTGATAAGTAGAACACTAATAATAAAGTTAAGATTGATTACTTAAGTTAATTGGAATAATATCTCTTACTAAATATCATTCCCTCAGTGTTTGGTGCAGAGTTCTACTACAGTTGATATCTCTGAAGTGAGATTATGTGTCAAAGTAAATCATGCACACCTAGGACATGCTCCTGCAATGTCCACAAACAGGACAGAATGCACATGAGATAATGCAATAGGGTGCAGCTAGACTTTTAAATAGTAAAATGTGTTGCCTTTTAAAGCCACAATAAGAGAGAAATCCAGCACCACTAGTCTACCTTTGTCTGAAAGGACTCTTTCTGTTTTGTACAAGAGCAACTTCATTAGTAATTATTACACTATAACCACTATTGATTCTATTCTGCATAGAATCATAGAATAAATAAGGTTGGAAATGACCTTTGAGATCATAAAGTCCAACTGTCTACTAAATATTATCAGGAACACTAAACCATGTCCTGAATTGCCACATCTAGACATTTTTTAACATTTCCAGGGATGATGATTCCACCACCTCCCTGGGCAGTCTGTTCCAATGCCTCACCACTGTCTCAGTAAAAAACTTTTTCCTAATATCCAACCTAAACTTCCCCTCATGCAACTTAAGCCCATTTTCTCCTGTCCTATCACTATTCACCTGGAAGAAGAGACCAACACCCACCTCACTACAACCTCCCTTCAGGTAGTTGTAGAGACCAATAAGGTCTCCTCTCAGCCTTCTCTTCTCTAGACTAAACAACCCCAGGTCCCTCAGACATTCCTCTTAAGACATTTTTCCAGAACCCTCACCAGCTTCGTTGCCCTTCTCTGAACTCACTCCAGCACCTCAATGTCTTTTTATACTGCAGTGCCCAGAACTGAACAGAGTACTCAAGCTGTGGCCTCACTAGTGCTGAGTACAGGGGCATGATCACTTCTTGACTCCTGCTGGACACACTGTTTTTAATACAGGCCAGGATGCTGTTCGCCTTCTTGGCCACCTGGACACACTGCTGGCTCACGTTCAACCAGCTGTCCACCAGCACCCCCATTTCCAGTGATCATGCAAATGTATTTTTACTCAAATTATTTCATTTTTGAGCAATATCTTCACAGATTTAAATCGAAATGAGTGCTCTTCATTTTATAAATATGTATTATACTCTATTATTCAAATTCCAAATGCTGCAATCTTTTAAAATTTTTTTATATTGTCATTAATCCTACTTTTAAGTTTTTCATCAGAAGTGTTGTAACTACTTTTCAGAAACAGCACATTTTTCTTTTCAGTTGATAGCATCACTGTAATCAGAATTCCTTTCTACTCTTTTAGTGGAAACACTATAAAAGAAGATAATATTTATAAATAAAATTAATAAATTTGTTAATAAAATTACCAAGATATGTCATGCATTATATGCTTATTATTTTAATATTTGTGTTATGCAGTGCACATAATGAAATTTTTTTCAGCATACACTGTTAATTTCATGAGCTGAACAAAAAGTTCCCTCAGTTATCTTTATTCTTTCCTTCTAATGCAGGATTATCGTAATATTATTGAAAGCCTTCCAGAAGATGATAAACCTGACTTTTTTGGCCTGCCTGCTAATATTGCTCGTTCATCACAACGTATGATCAGTTCCCAGGTAAAGTTACTTTTTTTGCGTTGACCTCTGAATCTTTTCTGTGTCCAGTATAAGCTAGGGAACCCAACTGCCTGTTCATAAATATGAACTTCTATAAGAAAATGAAATGCAGGCGTTTTGGACTATGTTGACTTATATGTAAACTATTTTAATGTAATAGCAATTATTTTTAGTTACAAGGATACTTGTTTAACACTTAAAGAATTATTGAGAAAATTTACAATTATATAGTTCAGTACTTGTTGAAGAGTATCCACGCATGTAAGTAGCTTCACTAGTCCTATTTATATTTAATCGAACTCACAACTGTTCCTACAGTTGCTTTTTATTGCCTGTTAAGGTAAATTCTAATATGTTTCACAGACAGAATATGGGTCTTAATGCTTTTTCTGAAAGAGAAATTTTAAAGAATTCTTCCAGTAGTCAGAATTCTATCATTACTATTACGGATATGAAATTTTGAAAATAATGTTATTGTCACTGGAGAACAACATATAACTACTCAGGCATATCATATTGAAATTCTTCACATAATGAGAATTTTTGCAGATCTTACTTGAAAAATTCACTGATCCTAAATATTTCCATTATTGTTTTAGCTGTAAGATACGGCAATCATCTATGTGATAGACAAGATATCTCAGCTGTCATTTAATTGCAGTCTAGTCCAGATTTGAATATATGTTTAATATGTGAGAATGCCATTATCTTAGTGCTGGAATAATAGACAATGATCAAAGATGTTGGGGTTTTTTTTTCCCCACCTATTTGTTTTACAGTTGTATGTTGAAAGCTTAGCCTGGGTGAGTGGCATGGTTCACCCATTATGCTGTGTACTTCTAATGGCACAGCTGGGACAGCTATTCTTCTCACCCTTTGTGGAGCCAGAAAATACTGAGTGTCTCTCTTGTTCTTCTCATAACTTTCTTTTGTCAATCTAAGAAGGGAAAAGATGGAGCGATTTGAACTCTGTATGCCTTCATAATCAATACATTGTTTGGTTTGTTGTTGAACTAGGCTGTTCATTGCTCATACTTTACCATTGCTCTTAGGTGTCAATTCAGTTGCCTAAAAGTAGGTATTTTGTATCCTCTGGCAATATCCTGGCATATTTAAGACATCTAGTAGGAGCTGACAAATATGACTCAGGACCCAAGTAAATACATTTTCTTGTGCAAAATGACACTAGGAGCCAGTGTTTAAGCAACTGATTCCCAGTGCTTGTGTACCCTGATCAAGTAGAGCATGGATTTGGAGGTCCTGTGTCATATCTGCCTATCCATAACATTTTCTTGGGTAACACACAGAGTCTCAAATGGCATTATGTGTAACAACTTCAGTGAGTCATGAAGGCCTAGAGTCTAGGAGTTCAACTAAGAAGTGACTGTGCCTCAGCCTGAGTTGAAATTTGGTAATGCTCATAGGCAGGTGAAAATCCACCTTTTGTTTATTAAGGTTTGATGGGCATTCTAATACCATTCAGCTCAAATATGGAGCAAGTTTAGGACTTTGAGACAAAATTTAAATTCTCTGGTCTATATTTTTTTTCACTGTATTTAAGTCTGGATGAGAGCACATGATGACTGTATAAGTGCAGTTAATAGTGTAAATCTATAACTAGTGTTTGGCATAGTTTATTCAACTGGTAAATTAATTGCATCAGATAACATGAAAGTTGATTGAAATGAGTATCTTATGTCAAAACTGTGACTTGGACTTTTCTGTGTATCAAGGCTCGCTTTAATTTTCTACACAGCCTTAGCATGCTGTTTTATAGGAGGACAAGGGAGGGGGGGGGGGGGGGGGGGGGGGGGGGGAAGATCCCAGAATATTATGTTGGAAGGGACCTCAGGGATCATCTGGTACAACCTTTCTTGTCACAATCAGTTGGATGTTTCCTGTAATTGGAATTCCCTATTGTTTCAAGACTTGGAATTAAATTTTTTTTAAAAAGTAGATACTTTTTTGCTCACACTCATCTAAAGAGCTCCATGAAGAAATTTCTTATTGGTGTAAGACCTCTGTTCTGTTAAAAAAACCCCTAAAACTGCCTTTGAGTATTGAACTTGTTGAATATCAAATATAGTACCAGTAAATTTGTTAAAAGTATAATTGTTCACTTAAATCCATATCTGTTTCTCTAATTACTTGTTAGCACATGAAACTGTAAAGCTATATAAAGAGAAATCAGTAGGATAAGACTGCATAGATAATATCCTGAGCTCAAGAACTACTCTATTACAAAGCCAAAAAATGCACCAAGACTCAGTGTAGCTCTTTTTGTTTTTGTCTTAAAATCTTTACATAAACATCAAATTTAAGTGTTTTTGTTTCTGTCAGATAGATACACTGTAGACTGCTGATTATTATATTTATTTCCCCGATGCTTACATAATGTCGTAAGAGCAGCAGCTGTTAAAAATGCCAGTATTTGAAAATATGTCCTTATTTAACCTCCACAAAATCAGAATAGATTCAGAGTTCCTGTGTGAAGCAAAAAAGGTAATGATCAGATTTACATTCGGACTTGCACTCTACTGAACTGGTCTGTCATAGCATTCTTGACTATGGATTAGAATCTTGAAAATATGACACTCTTGTAGTTACAATTCTGTGAGATTTTTCTTTGTCATATGAGAGATTTCCCCATCCATCCAATAGGAGTTTGTGATATTTTTTCAAAGCAATTAAAATAACAAAAATGGGAGTTTATTTTTTCTTTTAAACTGTGTTTCTGCCTAATTTTGATTCCTACTGCCATTCCATTTCTGACAGTTTGGTAGCTGTCTTGGATCCATAAGGTATCCCGTTGTTCAGATTCTGAACTCGAATGATTGCCTTCTCACAGGAGTGTTTCCTCTAAATCCATTATCAAGCTAAAGCAGAGAAAAGCTGAATGCATAAAGTAGTGAGAAGTAAGTTGCTACCAGCTCAGTCACCATATCTCTACCACAGAAAGGTGAAATTTAATACCATGTCTACTACTTCACTAATTCTGTGCTAAGGATGCCATTTATTCTGTTACAATTTGTCTACTATCCAATATAGCTTCTCATCTACTAGCCATTATAATTTCTCAGTCTGTATCTTTTACTAACATCATCATCCCTTATGCAGAGATGCACAGAACTGTATTGTCTACAACACTGAACTCAGGATTAGGGGAAGCAGGTTTTATCTGAAACACACACACTTTGAAGTTACTTGTTTAAATCAAATGACAGCAGTGTCTATTCCAGTCATATGTTTAGGCTCAGAGATTTAAAATAATCATTTAGATATGTTGTTTTTATGTAATCTGTAATTAGCAATTTTTTATAAATTCAAAATCTCTAATTATTAAAGCAGGTAACAATATGATCTATTCTATTAACCATGAAGTTAAACTAATGTAATTCTATTACAAGAAATCTAATATCGTTTTATGACACTTGGAATACTTAGATAATAGAAATATAGATTTTATATAGACTTTCTATGAATATTATTTACTTTTCATGTGTAGGAATGATCTGTATCGCTGCAGCAACACATTTTGCTGTAGCAGAAATTTGCTGCAGCACAGTGCAGCATTTTGCAGTCATGCAGAGATCTCTTCTGTAACCTACTACACTGCTAATACTTTGGTAAACCTAAAACAGCACTAAAAAGAAGCAGAGTTTTTCAGTAACCTTGCAAATACTGATTATATTCACAGATTTTCTGTTTTTTTTTTTTTTCTAGCAGAGAACTTCAATTCTAATGTAAGACCTGAATATTCCTAGCGGTATTATTTTCATACTGATAATTACTAGTTGAATTGTTAGAAGGTATATATTGGGATGTTCCATAGTGTAATTCATAGTCTATTAATACTGCATGTATACTGGTAAGAGTTTGGTCTTTTTAAGGAAATATTTGACTTGCGTAGTGAAAGTGATCTTTTCAGCAACATGACTTACAATTTCTTTTTTTTCCTGGGTTTTGTACTTATTTGCTTTATGTAGGTAGAGCAAGGTAAATTTTTAGAGGCTGAATTTCTAGAGTTCACTGTGGTTTTTCAGTTCTGCCTTACATACTGTTACAGCAAGCTTTTGACACAAAATCCCTTAGGTTGAATATGGTCATGAATAATCTCACATCTCTTGCTATGTTCTCTCTGCAGAACAGTGCAGTTAAAATAGAAAAGAACTCAGCTGACAGTGCAGCTGCAGGAGTCAGCATAGCTTGTCCTGTCTATTTTACACCAAGTGGAGATTGGTTTGGTTTTTTGTTTTTTTTTTTTGTACAGCTGCAACTCAAGTTTCCTCACGGTCAGCAAGAGTCCTTACCACTCAATTACAGTCATGCTCTTTCTGATCTAATAAAAACTGTATTTTTGCCTGCATATTGGCCTATATTTGGGTGGTTTTATCTCCCCTTCTAACCTATAACCAATGATTAGAGTAGTCAGAATATGCAGAGGTTTGCTTTACATTTCCTGTGGATGAAAAGGGTATGTAATTTAGATCTCTCTTCAGTCACTTCCTTACAAATTGGGCTTTTGGCTCTGGTGTACTTGTTTCTTATTCTTGGAACCATATTTCAGTTCTTTTACAAATCCCTATGAATAGGGGGAATTAAGTTGAACCTAAGAAAAAGGGAGGGATGGAGAAAAGGTGTTTTAAGATTTGGTTTTATTCCTTGTTTTCCTACTCTGACTTGATTGGTAGTAAGGTAAATTAATCTCCCTGCATCGTTTGTTTTGCCTGTGATGGTGATTGATGAGCAATCTCCCTGTCTTTCTTGACCCATGAATCTTTTGTTATATTTTCTTGCCCCTTTCCAGCTGAGAAGGGCAGTGATAGAGCAGCTTTGGTGGTGGGCACCTGGCATTCAGCCAGGGTCAACCTACCACATCTTCAAACTGCTTAAGGGCATCACAAATGTAAAATAATCCTTTGAGATTCGAATTGTTGAAGCGTCCACAGAATGTAGCTTTTTACCAGTTTTTCAATTAAATACTATAAATTAATTTAATTGTAGATTTTATATACCAATTAAAAATGTTGAGGTGTGAATACTTATTTCAAATAAGTGGGTTCCAATTCACTTCATCTGAAGTTACTGGGAGTATTTCTCCTCTTACATTTTGTCATTTTTATTTTTATTTCCTTTTGAACCAGGCCAGTGATATTCTGCAGTTCTGATGGTTCAGATTTTGCAACAGAATTATTTGCTTTAAGAACCCGTTTCAGAGAAATTTTATAGTCTCAAATATAATCCAAATTTGAGTAGTATTTTCTGTGGGAGGCTAGAGGATATAAGGTAATTTCATTTTCCCATATGTTTCTCTGAAACACAGCTGCATGCTTGTCTTTTCCTGTTCTGTCTCAAAGTAAATGATGGGAATCACTCACTTCTCCCAGTTAGCAACTCGATTATTTTTATTATCTGCAAGTAATTGCAGAATGATGGTTCCTTGAGATACCTTTTTTTCCTTTAATCCTAGATATTTATCTCGGCTCTTTTGATAATAATTTATTCTGGTTTTCTGTCTCATCTAACTAAACTGAAAACATCTTCATAGAACCCATCTGGTATTCATGAAGCAACCACAAAGAGCTGAACAACTCCTGTAACTTTAATGTTCTTCCTTATATTGTTAACAAGAGAACTGTCTTGCTGTTTAACGTATTTAAAGGAATACCTTTTGTGTCGTGTTACAATCTAGGTGCTTTCTCTTGACCTTCTGCCCCCCTATTTCTCTTTTGACTTTGATCATCACTACCTGACAAACCTAGTTTAAAGCTCTGCTTGGTAGTAGCAAGCCTGTTGGCAGATAGTCTTATTAGACTTTTTCATATGGTTTCTGTCTGCCCCTAGCTGTAAATCTCTCTGAAACGTATCACAGCGGTAAGAGCCAAAGTCATGTCTGCAACAACCCAACTCTGCAACCAAGTACTGTGACCTGGTTGCACAGTCACATGAATTCCTGTCTCATTTCCTTCCCTAGTAGAATCGGGGAAACACCTGCAGAGCCCCCATGCCCATGGTCACCTGCCACTTTCTCTGACTGGCACTGGTTCTGATCAATGAGTCACACTCAGGTAGCCCACATGCCCCCCCAGTAGAACTTTTTCCTTCTAACCTGATTCTACTCATTCTGCAATGAGTAGAATCCACAGGTGGAGAAAAAGCTCTTTCCTTCTTGATGGAAGTCATAAACATCCCCTTTTATTTACTAGTATGGACATCTCTGGGTAGTCACTAAGGGATGACAGATAAACTAACACAACAGAAAAAATATTTTGTATACTAAGGATGATATTAATCTACTAAAGCTTTATTTTTCTTAGAGTTAGGTGCCTAATCTGATGATTATGTAGACTTCCTGTATTTTATAGTCCCTCTCCAAAGAATAACACATTCCTTCCTGACATAGTGAATGATATAAACCTGTAAAATCCTGTTTCCTTCACTAATAATATCCTCAGTTAGTGTTTTAGTATTTATTAAAATACCTTTTGTGTTAATATCAAACGTTTTATTTAGATGCAATTCTTTAATACATTTCCCACATGTATTTTTACATTTGGGAATTCATACATCTTAAAAATAGATTTTGTGGAATAAAAGTGTATCTTGTGTATCTTTGAAATGCACAGAGGTTCTGTCATATTTCTAGTTCAATTCTTATAGGGTATTTTGTTTAAATCCTACTAGGAAAGACTTGTGATGTATTTATTGATTTAAGCCACTTCAAATTCCCCTGATTGATACTGGAATAATTTCATGTGTTTGTTTTTCTTTTAAATTTCTAGGTATTGTGATAGAAAAAATTGATAAACCTCATACAAAGCCAATTGAAGTTTAAAAAAAAAAAGTGCCAGTGTAATTCATCTCACCTAACTTGAATCATGAATATTACCCACCTCTTCCTAACTAGTTATCCATTTTTTTGTTACTAAAGATAGATAAGCAGCTACAGGGAGTAATTTTTGCCATTCTTTGATAGGCATCTAAAATAAAGGAGTGAATCATCTTTTGGAAGTACCTATTTCTTTCCACTGAGTTTGGATCACACTTGGTAATAATGCCAACAACATTTCTAAAAATTGTATAATGGATACTTTAATGACCATTTGAAAAATGAGAGAAAACTGCCATAATAGCCAGGTTGTTGGTTATGCAGAAATGGGAGGGTCTCTCTTCTGCTGAAAGCTGGACTATTTTAAAAATTAGATATTCATTAGGACAGGAAGTGAAATATGGGGTTTTGTCCCATTTCTACATTGTGTGTTGTAACAATCCAAATATGGTTATCACATTTAATTTCATATGTAAGTATTCAATGTAAAATTGAAGAGTTAAGGAGGAGGAACTGAAAATTCAAGCATCTTAAAGTATGCAGGTTATAGTGCTTTATCTCAAAGATAATTTTCTTAGAAATACTAAGAAATTGCGAAGGTATATTTTTGAAATCTAGTAAATAGATGGTTTGTTTTTTTGGTTTTTTTGGTTTTTTTTTTTAGATAGATTTTTTTTGTTTGTTTATTTCGTTTTCCAGGGCAGTAGAAGACCAGCACATTGCAAATTTAATTTGTTATCAGTTTTGTTTTATTCAACTACTAAAGCAAGTGAATGGTTCGCACAACTAATTGTGCATCCTTAGGCAATTCCATTATTCACATTAATGGAAGAGGTGTGCTTGTGAAACTGACCTGTTACTTGCCAACTGACGGAACTTTTCAAGAGTGCAGTTTAAGCTTAATACAAATTTATGGAAAGAAAAAAAAGTTAAAAATGTAAATTACATATAAGTTAAAATTAGTGCATGAGAAACAGAAGGAAAGCTAGGAATACCATGTTCATAAGGTGGCATGAAAGGATTGGAATCCTGTTTAGAAACTGTTCTTGGATCACAATTCTATAAATGTTGGTTAGAAGGGACCTTTGGAGTTCATGTAGTTCAACCTCCCTCTGTAAGTGAACCTGTTGCCAACACAGTCTATGTCTTTGTCTGTGTGCACTGTGTGCCTTCATCCAACTTGTTCATGGAGAAATTGAATGGTGTGGGTCCCAATATCAGACCCTGTTTTCTATTTCTTCTCACTAGCTGTCAGACAGATGTCCAGCCCTTGATCACCACTGTTTGACTTCAGCAATATAGCCAGTTTTCCATCCAGCCCATTCTTCGAAATCGTGCTTCAAGTCCATACTTCCTCAGCTTCCAAAATGGGAAAGCAATAGAGAATGATGTCAAATGCCTTATTCGCAGTGCCCCTGCTCTTCCCTCATTCACATAGTCATTTCATCAGAGAAGGCAGTCGTGTTGGTTAAGTGTTGTTTGCTCTTGGTAAAGCCATGTTGGCTGTTTCTGATTGCCTTCTTTTTCCCTTTAGTGTTTGGAAGTGGATTCCATGTTGTGTTCCACGATCTCTCCACGGACAGAAAGCAGGTGGAATAGTCTGTCATTCCACAAATCCTGCACCCATTTCTTAAGACAGACATATTACCCTTACCAGCAGTAAGGATTTTCTCTGATTGACATGATTTTTCATATGCAGTACAGAGCAGCCTTGCCATTATATTGGCCAACAGCCATGGGTGAATATCATCTGTATTTCATTGATTTGAGTATAATTCTAGAATTATAGAACCATTTAGGTTGGAAAAGACCCTTAAGATCATCAAGTCTTACTGTAAACCCAGCACTGTCAAGTCCACCATTAAACCATGTCCCTAAGTGCCACATCTACACGTTGTTTAAATCCATACAGGGATGGTGACTCAACCACTTCCCCGGGCAGCCTGTTTGACAGTGCTTTCAGGGAAGATTTTTTTTCATAATATCCTATTTAAACATCTCTTGGTGCAACTTGAGACTCTTTCTAAGATCAATCTGCACCTCACTGCAACCTCTTTTTTTTAGGTTGATGTAGAGAGTGATTAAATCTCCCCTCAGTCTCCTTTCCTCCAGGCTAAAGAACCCCAATTCCCTCAGACACTCCTTATAAGACTTGTATGGTAATCCTTTCACTAGGTTCGTTACCTTTCTTTGGACCCACTCCAGCATATGTCAATGTCTTTCTTGTGGTAAGGGGCCCAAAACTGAACACAGTATTTGAGGTGTGGCCTCACTAGCGCTGAGTGCAATGGGAAAATCACTTCCTTAGTCCTGCTGGCCAGCACTACTTCTTATCACACTACTTCTGATACAAATCAGGATGCTGTTGGCCTTCTTGGCCACCTGGGCACACTGACTCATATTCAGCCACCTGTTGACCAATGCCCTTAGGTCCTTTTCTGATGAGCAGGTTTCAGCCACTTCTTCAAGCCTGTAGTGTTGCATGGAGTTGTTGTAACCCAAGTGCAGGACACAACACTTGGCCTTGTTGTATTTCATACCATTAGCCTTGGCCCATCAATCCAGCCTGTCCAGATCCCTCTGTAAAGCCTACTTACCCTCAAGCAGATCAACACACCCACCTAACTTGGTGTCATCTGCAAACTTTACTGAGGGTGCCTTCGGATTCCTTGTCCAGATCTTTGATAAAAGATATGAAACAGAACTGTCTCTAGTACTGAATCCAGGCTATCACCACTTGTGACCAGCTGCCAGCTGGATTTATCTTCATGTTCATGTATGAGTATGTACATATTCTGTAAGTAGACTGTTTGTCTCCCGTTATTTGCTGCTCCTTTCCTTCCTGAACCATGCATGGAGGCCATTAAATACTTCAGAGTTTTAAGTACCATCCTTCACTTACATACTCTTAGATTTGTCAAATGCCCTATGTTTTGTTTGAACTTTTGTATATGTGTTGAAATGCTTTTCACCCTTAATGTTCCCAGCTGGGCTTTGGTTTTTCTAATTTCATCCTGAAGTGCCAAAACATCACTTTTATCTTCTTTCTTCCTCTGCCCTTGATTTTACTTCTTACATGTTTCAGCACAATGAGGTGATTTGTTCTGAAGCTCACTCAAAAATACTCCTTTATTAACCTTTTTAATCAGCTGAAAGGAATGTGCTTGCATTATACTTGTCTCCAGTTTTCTTTCTCTCTAAAGTACAAAATCTTAATTCTGCTGTTTACCTTATGCTTATCCTCAACATATGTGTAATATAAACAATAATTTCTGCCTGCATTTGCAATTTTGGCTGTTAATCAGCACTTCAGAAATTTTCTTTAGTAATTTAATCATTAATAATACAACTTTTTCACATACATTTTGAAATACAAACATATATAGTTAAAATAATGGTTTTAAAAGGCCTTCTGTGACTGAAAGGTAACTCATAATTTGAGATAAAATTTATAAGCTAGCACGTCTCATGAATTTTATTCAAGCTTTTATGTTATAAGTCCCATGAATAATTTTTTGATGCAGGTCTTTAACATAGCATAAAGCTTGTGTGTTTTATTTCTCATACTCAGTACAAATCTCATCTTGCAGATCAGTGCTATGAATATCAATTCAGGTATGTGCAGGACTAGAATGCACATTATTACAGGGAGTTTTTAAAGCTGTAGAAATGACCGGTGTCTGTATTCATGCTTATTTTTCATGTATTCGTACTGTGACATTTCATACTTATCATGAATGGCAGCTGAATAATTTGAAAACGTGAGTTCTAGCAGGAACTCAATGTGCATTACATCAGGATGACTTAAGTAAATTACGATATCTGAACAAAGGCAGGTTTACAAAGTCAGGCAAAAAGCTTGTTGTCTAACTGTATATTCCAGAGAAATTATACTAGAAGAGCAATCTCGCATTGAATGCATTCTTTCTATAGATGTGATTGCTTGAAGAGAAACAACAAGTTCTTTAATGAAATCTATTAAAAGACAAAAGGAATAACTTAGTGTAGCTGCTAAATACAGTGCTCATTTAAAGTATTTTCTGTTGCTCTTTTTCCTGTGCTTGAAACTTAGAAATGTTATAGAAAAAAATAATTATTTTCTTCATAGCTATTTTTTATTTTATGATGAATACTTATGGAGTTAAAATTAATAGTAAACTAATAATGGAAAACAGTGTTGGGCAATGTAGTAAGGCAAAGAAGGTAAGAACCAGAGTCAGGAACCATCATATGAATTTTGACTCATTAAATGTAATTGTAATGATCTCATTGACTTCAGTTAACCCAGCATTTTATCCTTGGGTTTGTGGTTATTTTTTGTTTGTTTGGGTTGGTTTGGTTTGTTTACTTAGTTTCTGACCTTCTTTCATGAAGTCCCTGGCTGATTTTTTTTATACCTCTTCCCACCATTCCTTGCTTATCTTGTTTGCTTAGATTAAAACTATTCTGTCTTCCTAAAGATGTAGTCGGATGTATGACTGTAGTAGAGTTCCAGTGCTGGTTTTTACCTTGGTCATAACAGTAACAGAGACAGCATGTATAGGGAAGGGTGTACAAGGGTACCTGGGACTTGGATTGCTTGATCATGCTTGAGATTATATACCAAGTCTCCACCGCTTCAGTAAGCTGAAGAAAAGTTAGGGTGACTGTGTCCACCTAATATTACAGTCATACATCTGACTTTTTCTGCTGTATATAGAATAGCGAGGCTGTGGTGTGTGGTTATTTTTCAAGGTGCAATTGTAATATAACGATAGCTGTGACTGCTTGTGTATTTTCAACAAACTATCAAAATCTAGCTCAACAGGACTCTGAGCACTGGTACCTAATTTTGTATCTACTGCCACGTAGAGTAATATGGGTATAGTTATTGAAAAGCATGCAATTAACATGATATATATATATATATAAAAGAATAACTTTATTGCTATATATGTCAGAATAAACATAAATCTATTTTCTTAAAATAATTTAGCATTTATATATCCCTAGTATCAGCTGTGCATATAATTACTGACATTTATTAAATGTATCCCACATCACAATACGTGACTAATAGGCTTTAGCAGAAATTTATGAGTAATGCCAAACTGTATTTATTGTTACCCTGCAGTTGAGTGATCTAAGTACTTAATAAGAATTTTAAAAATATGTATATACCTGCGGTGCTGCATGAAAGAAATGTGCTGTGACACATAATGGAGTGGAAGTGACAGTGCACTGCTCTAATGGAGATCACAGCTCAACCTTTTCAGTGAATCCATGGAGTGCTTCAAGTCCCCATATTAATTCCCCTAGGGCTGGTGCTTTGAGATATGAGATACATGAGAATATATTGGTGCTCTCTATATGAGAAGTTTTATCCTTTTCTATGAACAGGCTGCAATTCTCCAGTTTTCTTAAATTTTGTCAGGGTGTGTAATTAGCTAAGGGCAACCATATCTTCTGGACTTCCTTTTACCATCATGTGCTCCAGGTAATATGTATCCTGGGGACCTCTACAAAGTAAATTCCACAGTTCTTCCTTTGGGAGAAGGTGCAACTAGAATACTGTCTGGGTCTGTTTCTTTCCTTTTCCACTAAATCCCTGTTCTACAGAGGATCTTCCTGGTGTCAAAGGTATATATGATCCTTTTCTGTACTTTGCATTTTGATTAAAAAGATGTGTATCTCTACATTGAGTCCCGTCCTACTTCATGTCCTTACTGAGTGAAAGTGCAGCTTTGAGGTCACCTCAAGGGAACAACAAAAGAACAAGCGTAGAACTATGCTGTTTCTTAGTCATCCACATTCAGTATGAATGACTTGGTTAAGAATGCCATTATAGTACCTTTGTTCTAATACCCTCCATGGGTCCTGTTCTTGCTGACAGGGTAAGGGACACAGAGAGACTAACAGTCAGAGAAGTTTCATTGACTTCTTTCACAGCAGTGTGGGTAACTGCAACCAAACTATAAGGAAGAGAATGGAAGTATGTTGTTCTGTCAGGAGGCACATCAAACTGAAACCTGTTCCCTCTCTCAACTCAGTGAAAACATAGCTTCATTGTACTGAGTTACTACTTTCCCAGTATTTACAAAAGTGACTGTGCTATAAGTTCATATTTTAGTTTGAACTGTAAAGTCTTAGAAATATCTCCTTGAAGAACTGTGTAAAGGGATATATTGTTTCATTCAGACAAACGAAACATAGAAGGGGTTTCTGTGCTGAGACTTTATCCTTTTAACTGGTAGATGGCAGTAGAGTTTCTGCTTTCACCTTGTTTGCTGAGAGGAGTGTTAGCTTTTTGTATAACAATAAAAATCTTTTTATCCGTTCCATATTCTTGAAAATAGCGGTTATCTGACTAGCAAATCTTTTCTGGTTTGACTTCTTAGAAGAGTAATCATATTTAGTTCAGAAACTATTGATCCTAGATTTTTAATTTTTTTAAGAAATCATTGAGATAGTATTATAATTTTAACAAAAGGAAAATAATAAAGTCCAAAATATACTGTGAAATTCTATGTGTAAAATTTGATTTTATTATATGATTTGTAGGAAGGATAGGCTGCTTCTGAAATAAATACAAGATTTAGAGATATATATATACACACACATAAGCCTTTGTTCATTATATATTGTATTTGTGAAGTAACAGCTTTTTGCAGTAGCTGTGAATTACTGAAGGCAAGACTTTTTCCTCATCTTGTGCATTGAGTAAAGAACAGAAGTAGATTTGTGTTCCTAGAAACCTGTTTTTGTCTAAGTTTCAGGGAAGGAAAAGTTAATCTTTACATTTCCCTCTTTTTATTTTTACATTAATTTTTGGATTTAATTTACAGGTCAGATATGACTTTCTAGTAGTTTTATATGAAGCCCCAGGGGATCATTCATTATCTTTATTGCTTTCCATTCTGTTCATTATCCCTCTTATTTTCTTTACATGTGTGGGTTTTAAACTACAATGTGTTGGTCAATATGATAGCAGCATATATGCACAGAAACCTATAAAATATGCAATAGATTAGAAGGCTGAGATGCAGAATTTAATAACTAGGTAAATAAATATTTACATTTTAAGTTTGACTACCTCCCCTTTATCAATACATGCAATTAATATTTTTCTGTTCTGAGAACACAAAAAAAACCCCACCCCAGTGTATGACTTTTACATGAAGAATGCAGAAAATATTCAGTAGCATTTCCTGTATGGTGTTGATTGTTAACAGATGCACTGTTCACAAATAAATTACTCAATTGGATCTTTTATATAAATACTATTAAAATTAGTTGACCTTACTTTAAATAGGCAGCTTCTATAAAGACTCATTGCTCTGATTAATCTTCTCACTCCTCTTTAAGCAGACTGTTATTAAAGATTGCTTTATATTTTGATTTCCTTTCTTTCCATACCTCTCATATTTTCAGTGATGGTACTGTTTTCCTGCTTTATGGTGGATTTTTTTTCACTCTAATCATTATTCAAAATATTTAGATGTGTATTTGGACTGGACTAGTACAACATCTAAGAGCTTTTAGTGTATAATATATTAAAAAAAAATATGGTGATAACAAATATGAGCATTCAGAGGTTAGGTATTGTACCAGTACTCTTATTCTGAGTACCCTGTATGATACAACTCTGATTAGATTTTCAGTTTCCTTGGTATTATAAGTACATACCTTCATACCTTTCCAAAACAAGAGTGCACAGGATATGATTCAACAGACCTAGATGTCTGCACATTTGTGCTAGTCCCATCTAGTCTCTCTATTGTGTTTAAGGCACAAATCATCTCATCCTAGAGTAAGTATCTGAAGTTAATTATTATAAGGTGAATAATTATTATTTAGGGCGCCTAAGGTGGTAATCTTTCTAATTTCAATAAGTTTTAAGTAAGCTTTAAGTAAATGCCTAAGGGTAGCTGGGGTGAATTTGTGCTTGTGTGTTTTAAGTGACTAAGTACAGTGCCCTCTCATACAGTGCCTTCTCTCAGACAGAGTCATTTTGTCTCATTAAATACAGATGATAATACATAACAGAGTGAGGGATAAAACTCAGTTTCTTTTGATTCAATACTTTTTAACTGTCGATAATCAGATCCAAACATTTTGAGCTACTTTGATAAAATATACAAAACAGAAAGAGTTATAGGTACAGCTTTGTAGTATAAATAAGTAAGTTAATATGAATTACTGCATACTGAATTACCAGTTAAAGTATATTTTATATAAATGTTTTATTTCTTTGCAAACGATGGCAGGCTGCTATCCAAAAACAAATTGTAAGAGACAAAAGAATATATCTGGAAGGCACAAATGTGTTTATTAGCCGCATTGCTTGTGAGAACATTTGCATGTGTTCAGAGTGAAAAAGAAGAAGAATAACAGGAATGATAAAGATACTGTGATGAAAACATCAATCAGAGAACATAATTTTTGTTAAGTTAAACAAGAATCTTTTCTACTATGCACAATAGCTGTAGCATGTAAAGAATTATTGAAGTTTAACAATGACTGCCACAGCTGCCCAGAAGGTGCTCCAGTGGGAACACAGCCAGGCAGGCCAGGGTCAGGCTGCGGGCTGTGCCGGCCCTTAGACAGGTGCCGGGCGGCAGCAGTGAGCACCCCTGTGGGAGGGACACCAGGCAGAGGAGCTCCTCTGCTCACTGACAGACTGCGGGGAGGGGGTGGGTAGGTTGGGAGTATCAACCTGAGAGACAGGGAGATGCACTACTGGAATCTCACCCCGCCTTCCCCGAAACGGGCCTGTCAGGCACACGGAACCCATGATATGGAGGATGCCCTTTCCTCTCTCCACCTGACTGAGCACAGTGACTTGTGAGATCGGGCGCAGTGGGGGTGATGAGTTCCTGCCCAGCGTGGCAGGTGCGTCCCCACAGCAACATCCCCACCTTCCCAGTGCCCGTGCATGACGGGTACGAGGCCCTGCAAGTGGAACCGAACAGTAATGAGGACGATGGTTCATCTAGCTTGGAAGTGTCGCTGAGGTCAAGTCAGTCAATGCTCTGCATCCAAACTACTTCTACAAAGACAAAAAGACAGGTTGTTGTCCCTGATGTTTGCCTCAGCAAAAGGAAATGAAAACCAAAAGAAAACACTATATCATTGAACATCTTTCAAGAGCAGAAGATAAGTCAAAACTCAGCATGAACGACTTGACTTCCTGCCTCATTTTGTCTAACAATTAAATAGTCCAGTCCTTCTGAACAATTAATAATTTTTTTTATTACCAAGTTTAATTCTTTGAAGTCAAACAAAAGAGGACGGAATTAGCAAGTTGTTCTCTAACACTTCTTGAAAAAAAAGTACTGTGAAAAATAACCAAAAGTTAGGTAAAATGACTAAAAATAACAAGGGGTTTAAAAATGGCAGACTGTGGTATCACTGAAGATTTTAAATTTCATTATTCTTTCTTTATAAAGGAATACTTATATTTGATTGATCTCTGTGTGGAGTTACCAGGGTTGCTGACAATAAAAGGCAGACCTGATGAAGGTCCCCTTCCTTTTCAGAGTTTTGCAGTTATTCTTATAATTGCTTGCTTGCTTTAAACTAATAAATAAGCATTTAAAAAATTTGAATAATAATAACAAGAGGCCAGTGGTAGATAGAATTAATTGATTAGAATCATCTTGGAGCTTTGATGCCTGATAGGTTTTATATGTATTTAGTAGCATATTCTACTTTTTTGTTTCTCTTTTTTTAATTACAGATGGAGCCCAATTAAAGCCAGAGCTTGATTTTTTCTGTAGATTTTTGTGAAAGAGGCTTTTTGATTAATAATACCTCTCATTAGTTTTTAAATTATAGTTGATCAAAGACAATTACTGTGTTAAGAAAAATATGGGGGGTTTTGTTTGTTTTGTACTTAATATGAATGAGGTTCAAGTATATTCTATATGTGGGTATGGGCATTGTATGCATTTTGAATAGATCATGATTAGTAATTAAATATGCAGACAAGTGTGGTCCGTAGATAAATTGGAGAGTATTTGCTATTTTATCACATTGTTGTACTAAAAAAAGTTTGTCTATCCTTCTCCAAGATTGCATTTGTATTCTCATCACTCAGGTAATTTCACAGCTTCGGATCCTGAGCAGATCAGTAACTGCTGGCTGCAAATTTGACAGAGAAATATGGTCTGCTGAACTTTCTCCTGTTCTCAACCTATGGAAGAAGCTTAATCAGGTAGGAAAGGAGGTTATTTGAAAAGGCAACTTTTTTTTTTTTTCCTGCTAGCTACATTAGAAGTAAGTTCTAAGGAATTATCTTGAATATTGAAACATAAGAAGTGAAAAAGTACATTAAATGCATTTGAGGTGGGAAGTACAATATTACATGTCTGGAATTATCCACATACAGACCTCATAGCGAAGAGGCTGTCACTTTAGTCTCCATTTGAGGTAAGATCACACTCACAAGACATGAGACTAATCTTGTATGTGTTTCCAAAAACAACAATAATAATATATTTAAAATTTTAATTTAGTTTCTTCATTTATCTAATATTCACAATGTGATGTTTAGTGATTTTAAATATTAAGGTTTTCCTGTTTAATACTAAAATGTGGTACTAATTTTAAATTGAGGTTCTTTACAATCCTTGCTACAGTGCTTGGAATATCCAATATCACATCATTTGTTGTTGTTGTTGTGCTGGGTTGGTTCAGTGTGGTGTTTTTTTTCAAAAAAATTATTTAAAGCTTGATTTCCAACCATTGAATTCTTATTGCAGGTGTCCAGTTAGATGTAATGTATGCAAATTCTTTTTGAAATGGAGACACTATGCATATATGGGAAGGATCCCTCTTATGCTAGGTGCCTAATAATACAAGCTAGATGCTAAATAACATTTGGCTGTTATTTTTCTCCTTAACAATAAGCAATAGATCACAGACATCATGGCCTAAAAACATGTCTTGAACACAGCACTGGAATGAGAAAAACCTTTTCCTTAGTCAAATAACCACATACAAAGAAGAGACATGAGGTGCATATCAGAATTTACTATTACAATTTGAAATCTCTCATTAAATTCTCCTTTAATCAATGCTAAGTGTATGATACATCATGGTTTTTGTCAAATTAATCTTTTGATATTAAATAGCTTCAGATTTCACTGTGGCCTCTGAACATGGACTGCTGTTAACCAGGTCTCTGATCCTGTAAGAAAAAGTGGTATATTTGTCACACCTTCCATTATATCTTACCTTTAGGCCTGCAAACCTTTGCAAGAGCTCAGATGAAACTGTTGCGTATGTGCATAAATTAAAATCAAAATCTCAAATTTTCTCATTGTATGTATTTGGAGGACTGATAAATGAGGTCAGTTTTGAACCATAAACTAAAGCTACATTAATACTCATTAACAGCACACATTGCTAATGGCTACTCATTTATCATTATTAATCATTAACACTACAAATTCAAAGTACTTATTCTTTAAAACTTATGTCATAAATTAACAGTGACTATGCAGTACCATAGAGCTGAAGCCACATAGTGCTGTTGGCTACGGTCTGTGATGGTCTTAGTCACCCAGGTGGCAGTATTCAAGCCTGACAGCTCTTTGACAAGGGAAGCTGGACCTGTCACATCTTTCCTCCTCTGGCCCTCAAATCTGCCATCTCCTTTCACATGAGTTTTCAAGACTTTACCTCTGGTCTCGAACTACATGCTGGGTGATGCTTAGGTGGGGTTATTTTTCAGGATGTAACATGTACTTTGTGTCAGTTGGCGGTTTTTCTTTCCTGCTTAATTGCATCTTCCTATCTTAAAGCAAAAGCAGACTAACCAGTTCTTAATGCTGCCCTTCCTCAGTGACCAGTAACTGACCATCAGCTAGTTGTTCATAGTTCTTGGGCCTCTCTTTTCAACCTGTGCCTATATCTTCAAGACCTTCACAATTATCCCATGCTTCAACTTCACATCATAACAGGAGACACCTGGTACTGAATTCCACTTCAAACAGCAAGCTCTCTTAACAAGTTGCTAATAAGTCTAGAAGGCCAGTACTGGGGCCTTGCATAGTTAATGTAAGACCTATTTAGCATGGCAAGAGCAATTTATTATTTTTTCTTTACAGGACCATAGGGTACAAATTTTTTATATATTGCTTGCTGTGCTTACTGTATTATGTTTGAGTTCAAAAAAAGCTAATATTAATTGCATGTTGTGCTTAGTGTGCATTACTTCTATGGATGCAGGAAGACTTCTGGCTTAGCTACAAAATCAATCTGTTCACTACAGATTAGCATCAGCCTGACTGATCTATAATGTCTGGGTAGGCTCTGGCTAATCCCTTGCCAGTAGCTGTCCTGCCATTCTTCAGTTTCCTCTTGTGAGTTACCGTGTAGCTTGTCTGGCTCAGAGAACTGAGCATCTAGTTTCTTTATGACTTTTGGATTTGTTGATTTGTAAATAGCCATTTTTTACCACACTGTATCTGAGAACTTTCTATAGAGATATAAAATGCTGTTTTCAATTGATGCTGTCATAAGGGCTCATGTCCAATTTTTCATCCACCAGTACCCCCAAGTCCTTCTCCACAGGGCTGTCAATCCGTTCATCCTCCAACCTGTATTGATACTAGGGGTTGTTCTGACCCGGGTGCAGAAGTCGGCATTTGGCCTTGTTGAATCTCATGAGGTTGTTATTATTATATTTTATCTATTGGCTACAGATAGTAGTAGAGGCCCATGGGATAAATGCTGACAATACCTCCATTTTATTTACAAGACACAAACATTAGTCTTCTACCTGTCAAATTTACTTATCAATAAGGGTAGTTGGAAATAAGTCGAATATCTGTATCAAACTACTGAAACTCAGTAAGTGTCCAATACAGGTCTGAGTTGAATCTAGGTAATCTATAAATTCAAAGCTGTTTCTAAAATTAGCTACTTCTTGTTCCAGAGGCCAAAAAATGCTCAAAAGGTTGTTAATATGTAGACAAAGATTGTGTTCTTAAACATTTTTATTCCAGTGTTGAGTATGTAAATCAAGGATTAACTCAAAAAGGATTATTTTAAAAATACCTTTACAATAATTATCATACAGCTAAGTGGTGATGATTCTGAAGCATAACAAAATTTACCACTTGACATAGATTTGTCCTGTAGAATTTATACTGGAATATTTGATCATAATCTTTAAATGTGGACACATTTTTATCTGTACACTCTCAATACACTATGGTGATCACTTTGCCTTCTGTCATCTAGTGTCCAAGTTTAGATAACATAATAGATAGCATTTGACTGGGTATTCTTGGTGGATGCACACTGATCAATATAACACTGCCATTTTATACATATGGGACACAGGTGGAGTGGCCACAGCCATATAACAAAGAAATTAACTCAGAAAAGACACCATCCCTCCTTCACAGAACTTACCTCTTCCTCCTACCTAACTTCCTTATCTGCAAGGAGCAGGCCAGGGTGGTTGCTGCTTTTCTCAGCTTCCCCCTCCAGGCAAGCCTTTCTCATTTTCCAGCCATGTCACAATGTTATCTCATCACCACTCAATGTTTGAGACATTAGTCCTGTAAGGAGTAGTCAGGCTCCTACACAGACTCCACAATCTCTCTGGGCAGCCTGTTCCAGGGCTCTGTCATGCTCACAGTAAAGAAGTTTTTCTTCATGTTCAGGTGGAACTTTCTGTGTTCCAGTTTGTGTCCATTGCCCCTTGTCCCATTACACTGAAAAGAGACTGGCCTCTTCTACTTGACACCCACCCTTCAGATATTTGCAAACACTAATAAGATCCCTTCTCAGTCTTCTTCAGGCTAAACAGCCCCAGGGGTCTCAGCCTTTCCTAGCAAGAGAGATGTTCCAGACACTTAATCATCCTTGTAGTTCTCCATTAGAATCTCTCTATTTCCCTGTCCCTCCTGAAATGGGGACCCCAGAACTGGACACAATACTGCAGATGTGGTCTCACTAGAGCAGAGAAGAGGAGAACCTCCCTCAACCTACTGGACACACTCTTCTTAATGCACCCCAGGATGCTATTTGCCTTCTTAGCCACAAGAGCACACTACTGTCCTATGGATAACTTATTGTCCACCAGGACTCCAAGGTCCTTCTCCATGGAACTGCTTTCCAGCAGGTCAACCCCTTACTTGTACTGGTGCATGGTGGTGTGCCTCCCCAGGTGCAGGAGTCTACACTTATCCATGTTGAATTTCATTAGGTTCCCCTTTTCCCAGCTCTCCAGACTGTCCATCTCAGACACAGCACAGCCTTCTGGTGTGTCAGCCACTCCTCCCAGTTTTGTATCATCATCAAACTTGCTGAGGGTACACTATCCCTTCATCCAGGTCATTGATGAAGAGACTGAGTAAGACTGGACCCAGAACTGATCCCTGGGGAACACCACTAGCTACAGGTCTCCATGTGGACTCTGTGCCTCTGTTGTTTAGCCAGTTCTCAACCTATCTTGCTGTCTTCTAGCCCGCACTTCCTGAGCTTACCTATGAGGATGTTATAGGAGAAAGTGTCAGAAACCTTTCTAAAGTCAAGGTAGACAACATCCACTGCTCTCCCTGCATCTACCCATTCAGTCTCACCATCAGATTAGTCAAACATGACTTCCCTTTTGTAAATCCCTGCTGGCTACAGAGAGGGAGGGAGAGAAAGGGAGAAAGAGAAAGCACAGGTAAAGTTCTGGATCAGCACCCAGGGTTCCAGTAATGTCTTGCCTGGTCCATCCCTGACAGTGTACTTGAGGTTTTTTTTTTATTCCCTTCTAAGAGGAGGGTTGTTTTACTGCTTCTTGATATATCCCTTAATTTGCATGGGAAGTGTAGAGAGGTGGTGCTAATTTGCATAGAAAGTGTAGAGAGGCTGTAACCAACCACTGTTCCTCACATGCACAAGAAAGGTCAGGGTAGAGTTAATCTTTTCCACCAATCATGGCATGGAGACCCTGTATTTTATTATCCTTTGCTTGGTAGGCAGCACAGTTCCTTATCTTAATGGGACATATGAGAAATTGGCAAGGGGATGAGGAGGTTCCTCCTCTGATGTACGGCACTACTGCCTGAGGTAGCATATTTTGTCCTGTGTTCTAACTGCAAAGCACATGTTGGTTCTAACCACAAGGCTGCTTCTAACATCAACTTGTTCAAAGTGTTCTTCACACCATGTTTGAGACATCAACTCATTAGGGTGAGAGCTCAACAGTTTGTTGAAGATCTGCATCATCAAATTAAGGAGCTGTGAGAGGAGATAAGCACATTTTGAAGTATGAGAAATACATTAGCCATATCTTTTAGGAGACACTGCAGCTTGAAGACCCAAGTGCCCGTGTTTCTTGAAGGTAATGCAGGCAGAGTCCACGTCCGTTGGCATAGGAAATGAAGGCTTATAGGATGGCAAAGGCTGGAAGCTTGTGACTTTTGGCACCAGGAGGAAGGCTTCTGCTCCATCTCAAGGCTTTGACTTAGAGAACAGATTTAGTGCTCTCATGGCTGACTAGAGGCTGGGAGAAATGTCCAGTAAAGCTCCTAAGCCAACTAAACCTGATCCATGCAGAAGCACCAGGAGGAAGTGGTAAGGAAAAGCAGTGGGAATTCCCAGCAGTGGGGAGGAGCATGCTTCCACTTTCTGACCTGGTCTGTTATCTAAGGAGGCTTGATGTTTGTCCAGGGCTCACATCTGGGACATTGTGGAAAGACTGATGAGGCTTGTCTGGCCCTTGGACTGTTACCTCTTGATGCTTTTCCACACAGGCCCCAGACATACTGCCTACTGCCAGGGGTAATATGGAGCATATGAAGCAGGACTACATGAGGCTGGGGGTGGTGGCTAAGGGCATGGGGGCCTAGGTGTTTTTTCTTCATGATCTGTGCAGTGAAGAGGAGAGACATGAGGAGGAGCGGACAGATCTTAAAACTGGTTTCACTGATGGTGTCAGCGATGAGGTTTTGGGTTTTATGACCATGGGACACTTTTTGAGGATAGATTGTTGTTTGAAAGACAAAGGGTCTTCATGACTAAGTGAGGCCAACAGGCTAGCTAGCTTGGTGAGGAGAGTGTTAAAATAGAAGTAGCAAGGTAGGGGAAGGATGACCAAAATCTACGTGAGGAAGTAATTGACTAGCTTCTCAGACAAAGTATATCTGTAAACATCATCAACAAAACGGAGCTGAAGGGGGACCATCTTAAGTGTGTCCATATAAACAAAGAAGTGCCTACCTGACAGAATTATAGGGAAAGCTTTCACACCCTTTGGGAAATCACCGAGACAGGCTGACTCTCTGATGTGCCTGTACATTAGTGTGTGCAGCATGGGGAACAAAGAAGAATTAGAGGTTTGTATGCAGTTGCAGAGTTATGATCTGATAGGGGTCACCGGGATGTGGTGGGATAGTTCACACTTCTGTAGTGCTGCCGTATATGAATATAGATTCTCATAGAAGGAAAAGCCAGCAAAGTGAGGACAGAAAATTGTCTTTTATATGAGAGACCTGGGGGAATGAACAGAGCATCGCCTAAAGATATAAAACATGCCAGTTGAGAATTTGTGAGTTGGGATTAGAAATTAACATTATGGTGGGTGTCTGATACAGGCCACTTGTTTAGAAAGAAGCACATGAGACCTTTTTCACACATCTGGAAGAAGCCTCACATTCTCACAACCTGGTCTTTGTTGGGGAAATTACATTAGAAGGGCAACAAAAAAGACTTTTAGAGATACACCAACAACAAAATGAAGAGTAAGAAAAGTGTAGGCCTGCTACTGGATGAATTGAGGACTTGGCCACAGAGAAGTACTAAATGACTTCTTTGCCTCTGTTTACTGGTAAGTCTGGCCTTCACCAATCCCAGGTCCCCAAAAGCAGCGGTAGAGAGCAAAGAGAACTTAACCTTGGTGGATGAGGATCAAGTTAAGGAATGTTTAAACAAAGAATATAAATGAATCCATTGGTCCTCACGGGAGTAAGCCGACAATTGCCATTGTGAGACCACTCAGTTATTTTTCAAAGATAAGTGTGACTGGGGGAGATTCCTGAGGACTAGAAGAAAGCAAAAGTCACCCCTTTCTTTAAGAGCAAAAAGGAGAATCCAGAGAACTGGATCACCTGGGAAGGTTATTGAGCAAAAGGTACTGGAAATTATTTCCAAAGGTCAGTAACATGAATAGGGGACAAGAGTATCTGCCAAACAAGGAGAGGATGAGAGAAGAGGGACTGTTCAGCCTGGGGAAGAGAATGCTTAAGGTTATCTTATCTGTGTGTGTCAGTTGGTCAGAGGGGGTAAGAGACAAGAGTTAGGCTCTTCTCAGTAGTGTCCCGTGACAGAACAAGAATTCATGAGCACAAACTGAAATACAAGAAATACAATTTAAACGTACAACAAAAGACTTTTACTGTGAGGAACTGGAACAGGTTGCCCAGAGAGGCTCTAGAGTCTTCATCCTTGGAGATGCTGAAAACCTGACTGGGCACAGTTCTGGGAACCCTGCTGGAGGTGACTCTGCTTTGGGCATGGGGTTGGACTAGGCAGTCTTGAGAAATTCTTTCCAACCTCAACCGTTTTTTGATTCTGTGAATAGCAGTCCTTTGTGCTAAGTTTGCAGAGCTGTCAGTCTTTGTGGCAAAACAGCAAAAATGGCAGATATATATTGGAAATTTTATCTTTTTAATTTTAGACATTTTGAAATGGGAAATAATTCTTATATATTAATACAATAATGAGGACTGGAAATTTGCAGGACTCATTTTTTGTCTCAGTGGTTAACATTTTGCAAAGCCCTGTTAAATATTACTACCAATTATTCAGATATTCTGAAATTGCTGTTTGGGGAGATGGATTCTATTGTTATGGGTAAACAAAGAATACGAGAAAACTGCCTGTCCATCCACAGTTTATTAGTCCAGCCAGAATGCAGACTCTAGAATTTTTCATTCGATTTTAAATGAAACAGATACTTAAAATCTGGTTCAAATCACTGCAGTCCTGTGTTGAAAGTTACACAAGCAAACTTCCTATTTCTAATCAGATATTCTGGACTCATACAGAATGTCTTGACATTTTCATCTATTTTAGATTCATTTGAAAACATACATTTTAATTCCTGTCATTTGTAAACACCCTTGTAATGAATACTGCCCTAAAACTGTTTCTGCAGTGTCTTTCAGTGTGATTTAATAACAGCTTAACACTAATCAAATTAATTAATCTCTCATGAACTTGCCATTAACTTAAAAAAAAAACCAAAACCAAAAAAACAAATATGCAGATTCTTAGTATGAGTTTGCACAAAAGACTAATGAAGAAAATGAAGCCATCACTGAAAAACTTGTTAAACAAATATTACATAAATCTAAAAAAAAAAAAAAAAAAAAGTAATAAAAAAAAAAACTTCCTCAGTGTGGAAGGATGGCCCGCTACAGCCTGTTGTCCAGGGCTGGATCATCAGAGTAATTCAACTAGCCTCTGTTCTGGTGTCTGTTCTCTTCCCACATAGCCTTCTGCCATGTCAAGAGTGTAGATCAGGTTCTATATAAGCATTTCATTGTCACATCACTGGATCATCTGGAAATCACTATTCAATGGAAATCAGGCACTGCTCATCATATGATAGGTTTCAGAGAAGTGCAAAAATATCAGGACACAATGGGACTGCTGAAGTATTTCATTATGTCCAAATGGCTGTCATGGGTAGACACCTGACAGGAATCAGTGTTATATTTTCATTGTAAGGTGGATACATTTTCTGCCTTGTTTCAGGGAAACCCTTTTGTATGTCCATGAGAGTTAGCAGGCCCACCCATAATAAAAACTTGGAAGCAACTGCTTCAAAATGATATTTGTTGAATATATGACCACAAGCTGTCATGATGTGTTTTGCCTTATCTTTTGTTGTGTTTGTAAATCGAAGGCTAATGAATTATTTTCATAAAGTTGCATGATGCTGCAAAACAATTGCAAAAGTAGTTTTGAAAATTAATGGGTTGTTGCTCTTTTATGTAAAACATTAGAATTGTAGAATGGTTTGGGCCAGAAGGGACCTCCAAAGGTCACTTAGTCCAACCTGTTTCAGATTAGGAACCTCACTTTTAACAAAAGAACAATGTTGCTTACACCAAGGAAAATCAGTGAAGCAGAAATAGAAGGTCATTCTTGCTTATATTTAAAAAAAATGAAAAATATGTGTAATAAAAAGTAAAAGGGTGTTATCTAAAAATTGGGCAGAGAGGACCAAAGGAGAAGGCTGAATAGGTACATCAAAAGGCCAGCAGAGGTTTCTAAAGTTTACCACCAACACCAAAACTGAATTTTTAATCAAATGCAGAACTATCAGAGGTGTATGAGTTTTTTATTATATTTGTTAAATTTATGAGAGGGCAATTTTCAGAACAGAGTAGAATCTGAAACAGCTTGAGTTTAGGTAGATAATGAAGAAAAGCTGTGGAGGAGGTTAGGGAGACTATATGAAGTCTTAAATATCGTGCTGAGATAATAACAAGTCCAAAAGTATAAGTGGAATAAATATCAGTCTCAAAATATATCTAATTTAACATTGGTAGCATAATATAGTATTTAATGTTGAAGATTAGAATCTATCTTTAGTTTCTTACGATTAGGAAAAGTACTCAGTACCTCAGCAGTTCTTCATCTTAATTCCCAAGCAGGTCATGAGGATATTTTTAAAGCTGATGTGAATTATATACATAATGGATTTTAAGGGAATGTAATAGAACACTAAATATATAAGCTGATATCAGTATTCATGTTTAATTTTCCTATAAAAATGACAGATGGGTTGTTTTAACAAATTCTCAGGAGAAAGCATTAGAAAGAGTGATGAAATGAATATGCAATTCATAGGAGACTGTTATGTAAAGGACAGCATTGAGGACCATAGAGGCCTTCTCATTCAGTAGGTTTTTCATGAATTAAGACAGTTTATGTGAAAGACTGAGCACAGCTTGCAGGTTGCAATGTCTTTGTTCTTCCTCTTTTGTGCAACCAAGTAGTCCTATTAGAAATTACCATCTAGTTTGTGCCAGTTTTACATTACATTTTACATATACTTAAAGTATGATCTCAAAAAAATTGAAATGAAACTGGTACTGTGATTTCAGGAGGCATGCAAAGACAAAATACAAAACAGCATTTCTAAATGCTCTGTTTCCTACACTTGGAACAGTAAGTATCTTTGTTTTTTAATAATGTAGGAGGGAAAACTATATTCTTCATTTTTCTGTAAGTCATAAACCAAAGTATCAGTATTACTCTTTCACTTAGCTTTTCCATATTTTTGCTTGGTAGCTTAGTGCAGGATGAGCTTAAAATAAAAAACACATAAAAGTTCTGATGTACTTACAGTGCCTGGGAATGGTTATAGAGGCAGATATCCTGTGTGTTGTGGAAAGCAAGATGCCATGTGATAATTCAGAAGTTTATTTAATCTGAAAAAACCCCATCAAAACTACTTATTATTTTAAGAAGACATACTTCAGAGAAAGTAAAATCTAATTTTACCTTTAATAAATTAATAGAAATTGAAATAGCGAAACTTTTTTTTTTCCCCAAAGGCTAGGATTTTCTTTTTACTTGTGTGCCTTCTAGAATTTTCCAATCAAGGTTTAAATTCCATAACTTGTGTTCAGTGTAACACAAGTATTGTCACATATCTAGTTGGCAGTTTCAGAACATATGGTAAAATATATCTATGTAATAAGCTGCATATGAATTAAGATTTGCAAAACTATACCATCTTTTGAAATTACTGAATAAATTTGGATTTTCAGTGGCTATAATGGAATGGAAGCAAACATTAAAAATGTTAATGTGAGAGCAGCAGTGCCTCTCAATCTGAGTTACTCAGGATTTACACGTAATTATTTTGTATTTATTATTTATTTATTTTGCATTTATTATTTATTTCTTATGGACTAATACAGAATGTCTTGACATTTTCATCTAATCTAAATTAACTTCATTTGAAAACATATGCTTTTAATTCTTGCCATCTGAAAACATCTTTCTAATGAAGACTGTCCTGGAACTGCTCCTGTAGCATCTTATCAAAGCAAGAGCTATATCTGGGCAGCATGGTTTATAGTGCCCAATAAATCTTGTTATGCTGAGTACACTACTACTTTTTATATTGAGACGTTAACACAAGTACTAAAAGCAGTGATTCAGCTAAGTGAAGATTTTTCAGAAATTGCAGTACTTCTGAAGTAATTGGGTAGATAGAGTTGTCTCAGAAGAGCAACATCTTTATTGAACATCTCTGAAACTATCCTAGTTTTAATCCAGTTAACAAGGTTATATGAGGTATTATGAATGAAACAATATGTTGCATAACACAATAGTTTCCCTCAGTTTTTAACTGGATGTCACATGTTCTTTTTTAGAATTCTAACTTAATTCATCAGAAGGTGTCTCCTCCTGTGGAGCAACAAGGATCTCCAATTTTATCATTCATTTCTTTGGAACAATTCAATGCCATTCGCCTTGTACAAAGTGTCCATCAGTCACTTGCTTCTTTAAGTAAAGTAATCAGAGGTACCTCATTACTGAGTTCTGAAGTACAAAGACTAGCAAGTGCTCTGCTAAATCAGAAGGTAAGTCATTTTGTCATTAATTTACATTATAAGCAATGAAAAAAACACGAAACTGAACAGAATCCTGATATGTATTTTTGTGCCACCATTTGCTCCAAGATTTTTTTTTTTTTAATTGATGGAGTAATTATATTGATAGTGGCTTTAAAACAGAACCACATTTTTTTTTCTGAAATTAAAACCCAGAAAAATGTTGCTTTGAGTACTTGCAGAAGCTTTTGAGTATATTATAATTTGATCGAGTTTTCTCTTAAGGACAAATCCTATAAGATTAGAAGTTGTGGAATACTATTTCCATTTCAAATACTAAATCATGCTAGACAAGTCAAATATATTAACCAGTAGAATTAGTCAGTATGGATTTTTGCCATATCACATCAAACAAACTGTGCCTATCATATCAACCTATCATTTCTTCCTGTATTCTTGATATATGAGTTAAGCGATGAAAATTTGTACGTCTACTTTCTCTATGGTTTCTGGCATTGAACTGGACGTTTTTATAAACTGGTACAGTTAGCAGCTGCAAATTTACATGCTCTGTCATTAATAGCTAGATATTTGGATTACAGAGGTAGTTGAACATCTCCATGAAACTCTGGTTCTGTTTCACCTGCAGTGATTGTTAAATTATGTTGATGCCAATGCATAGGTATTGAGATGGCCATACAGTGAATGATAATTCCTAACATCTTGTTTAGCTTCACGTGAGGAACAAGTACTGTTAAAAAGATTGTTATGCATTTATTGATCTATCAATTTTCTAACTGAAACAGTAATTCAATTTTTCGTCTTTTTAGATTCACAAGGCAGCATTTATTAGCAAAATTGCAGTACAATTAAAATTAATATTTTCATGTTAGCAATCTCATTGCCTTTTTAAACATATTTTTACTGTGTGGTACAAATCGGTGCTAACATAGTGAATGCAAATGATACATGTAATGGCTATTTTTTTAGTATTTATAGTTACATTCCCTGTTACTGAGCAGGAGGGTATGGCTTGCTTATGTGCTTAAGCTGCACTCTTAAATTGGAAGCAGCAGGACCTGTGTAGCTGACCACTGTCACAAAAATGTACTTAAAGATTCTATACATTTTTATCTCTCACAAACATCAGTTCGGTGCTTCCTGATATACTGAACAAAGTGTTTCTGGTATTTAATCTGTTTACTTACCCACTTACATTGACACCTATTGCTTAATTGGATTGTGACCATAAAGCAATCTTTCAGCAGCCCTCCAGAGAGGCTAATGTCACACTCTTGGCATTGTGACTAAACCCATGGCAGCTAAACCTCACTATATTTATTATCTTATAGTGTTTTGGTTTGTGTATTTTCTATACACAGTTCTTATTTAGTTTACTGTGGTCACATATTGTGTAACATAGTACTATTTTTTAAACCTTGTATTTTAAAAGCACCAAGACTGTTGTTCTTCTAAGACTATAGCACCCAGAGAAGCTACTAGATTATCAATAAAAATGTAGAACTCAGTAAATGTATGACTTCTAATGGTTTCAGCAATGTGCCTTATTCCTGCAAAATTGGTATTTTAGTGTACATCTGAAATATGCTTCTATACCAACAATTAGCTAAGCTATTGCTTTAAACTTAGAGTCTAATTTAGAGTGATATATTAGCAACATTAGGTGAATGCCTTCTAAATGATAGAGCTGCCTGTAAATGCATATCTAGCAAAAGCATCTGCAAAAACGCAAGGACAATCGTTTCAAATACAAAAAGGTTTTAAAAAAATCATCATTATGCAAAAAAAAGCATGCAGTTAACTATGCTTTATTAATTGTCGTGTATGTATTCTGCTTTATTCAGTTCATTATTAATTAGCATCCACAGATCCAGGTGTTTTCTGTCTTTTTTCTGTAGAAGGTACACATGGAGTACTTACTTGGAAAGATACTTGTTTTCTTATGAACTTCTGTGATCAGATTTGAAAATCTGTTCATACATATGCTATTAGATTGTGAACCTCCTCAAAAATGCAACTGTGTTAAACTGCATAAACTGTCTATTCTGCTCAGCATCTTCACTATTGTGCAATATTCCACAGATAATGATTTACATCAATTCTCTTTCACGTAAGTAGGAGAATCTTGCACAGTCAATGTCACTGTGCTTTACAGAGTCCTCTGGAATAGGTATAATTAATGTTTTTATGCTTAAAAGGAGGACATCTAACAGAGGATCATTTAAGCCTTTCTTTTTAAAGTCAATGAGAAATTTGTACGGGGAGGTTTTGCAGGATTTTATTCATGAGTGTTGTTCTACAAACACTTCAAGATGATGAGAAAATAATCATGCAGAGGAATTGTACCAGATTCACTTCACCACAGATCCACACAACTGCATGTTCAAGTCTGAGGAGACAACAGCAAAGGAGTGGGTACGTGTGGCTGCAGTTGAAGAATGGTATTATGGCTTTCCAAGAAAGACTCCATTTAGGCCCTTTTGAAGTGTTTGTGGAACCTACTGATGTTTCCCTATTGAATACCAGAGGTTCTTATAAATTCTTCATTATCACTGTATTTCTGTGGGCCACATCAAGAATTAGCAGGAATATGACCTTCCTATTAGTGGTTGTATTCTTTGAATATTATACTACTTGTATTGCCTTTTTTCTTTGCAGGCGTATGTCGTCTCTGGATTACTGAATTTCATTGAAATTGGTAGCTTAAAATATGATTATGATGGTCTTGAAATATTTTGAAATGTTTTTGAAATTTCAGTAAATATATTTTTATTTCAGTGTCCTGTCACATGGCAAAGCAAGTGGGAAGGTCCAGAAGATCCTTTACAATATCTTAGAAGTCTTGTAGCTCGAGCACTTGCTATACAGGTAATTTTAGAGTCATTTTACTTCAGTATGCTGGTGTTCAGTGACATATGTTATGTGAATTGTGCTACATTAGGCCTTTCCAAACTCAAGTTCTGAAGAGTTTTAGATGTGTAAAAAGGCATGTAAAAATTTGAAGATAGATGAGAAATGTGAAGACAGCAAACTGAGGAATTAGAAGTCAGTAACTTTGAATACGGTAATATTGTTAGTTACTTCACAGTAAATTTACATCTTAGATTTTAGTTGTTAGTCCTTCTAATGAACTGTGGAGAAAAAAGATAGATTTATTTACTCAGAGAAATCTTTACATCTCAGTCAAGACACACTTTTTAATCTGGTAGAGAGATAGGTACAAAGAGATAAAGTGAAGCAATTCTGATGGAGGTATTGTAGAAATTCATAGAACAGTAGTCTGCGATGCAAATAAAGATCTGCATTCTCCAGGTTTACAAGTGGCTATAATAAAAGGTGCAGAGCATGACAACAGCTATGTCAACATACAGTCTGACAGTGAAGAGGAGAATTTTTAGTTAAGATAAATCTATATATACTTTGACAGAAGAGTTATATTTAAGATATTAGGCAGACAAATAAAAACATGGTTTATCTAAATGAATAAATAATTAAGAAAACATTATGATGGATGTACAGAGAGGAAACTGTGAGAACATTCCAGAGAGGAAGTTTCCTTTAGGAGGGACAGAACTATTACCTCCAGGCAATAAGCAGAAATCTGCAGATTTTGACTTTAACATAACCTTGTCTAGCAGGATTTGAAGATTTCTGTGAACATTAGTGTTGTCTGTTAGAAGGAAAATTTGAGGGGCATATAATTTTTAGGCATTACTTTTAAAGGAAGCATCAAACAAATGTTTCTGAAGTATTAATAAGATTCTTGTTATGCAAACCATTTATTTTGACTAATGCTTATTTTTGTCTTCATCCTTTCCTTCACAAAAAGGCTCAAATTATAAATGATAAAGTATAAATATATATAGCAGCAGGTGATAATGCATATTCAGTTATTTGGTCATATAACTAGAGTTGAACTCAGTCCCTTCTGTCTTTTGACTATTATAGTAACTATTATTAAACAAACAAAATTTGTGGCTGAGCCAGCAATGTTTGAAATTTCCAATGGTACCTTGCAGTTTGCAACTTCTAACTTTTTTTAGTTGTGACTAAACTGCATGCAACGTTCCTTACTTATAGGATGTTTTTTTAAATAGAAACCTGAGATTAGAGTTCAAGCCTCTGTGTGGAGTTCACCTCTCATACAAAGTGGAAGTAATGTGGCAGAGTAACAGGATGAAATTAATGTTAATAGTAATAAATGGTTTTCAACCAACCATATTCAAAAAGTTTTTATTTCATATATTACCACAGTAACCTATTGACAAATGTGCTGCATTATATTGCCATGATAGTCATCTTCCTTTCTCATTGTTAAAACTGCTGACAAAATTGTACCTTTGCATTGCTCGCTTCTATAAAAATTATTATGAAGAAATCATTTACAATTTTAAACACCTACTCACTGTGAGAGGGTCAGATTTATAAGGCAAAGTTTTACAGTAGATATTAACTGTATCCATAAGCAGTAAATCATGTTAATTTATTTAGTGACAATAGTAGTGACAGATGACCAGATACTGGTTCTTATATTTTTATATGTTTTTTAATGTAAGATATGTAATAGAATAGTATTTGAAGCAGTTCTTAATAATAGATTATCACTCAGTTTTGCTTCTCAAGCTTCTAGTCAGACCACATCATATCACAGATACAATTTCCATGTTTTTCTTTTTGTATGTACTTACTGAAAAAAAATGTTAATTATTTCTAATTACACATTTCAGTTGAATCATGTTTTTCCTTAAATATGATTCCAATTCATATTTGTGCATATGACACCAAGAGTATGATTAGACTTTTTTTGGTTACTTTTCATTATTTATTTTATAAATGTAATTTACCATTAGTTAATTCTAGGTTTACTATTCAAAACTTTAGTAAAGGCTTACATAAAGATTTTCTTATAACTCTGAAAATTATCTTCAGATTTATATTTCAATGAAGGCCATATTTTGGATTGGTTTAGTTTTATATGATGAACTCCATCATCATGGTTTTTTGATAGTTACTCATACCTCCATCTGTTTCCTTCACTGTAAAATACTGACTTCTACCTTCATTGTTTGAGACAGGTTTAATTTAGGTATTTTTCAAGAGGAAAATAGATCAAAGTTGTACTGAAAGAGTGCATCTACTAAGGATGCAATAATTCTCTACTTAGGTTATTAGTTAAAGGATACTTTGTGAAGGTGTTTGCTGCCAGTGAATAAAATAATATAAGCAACTGGTTTCTTACAGACATTTGGTGGGAACAGGGAGGAACCCAAAATATAGTCCAGCTGGAAGAATAATTATAGCAGAATTTATATAAGTGTAAAGATGTTCTGAGAACATTACACAACGACAGACAGAGAAACAACAGGTGCTGCATTTCTCAGGTCTGAATTTGCTCAGTAAAAGCAAAGTAAAAAAAGGAAATCTGCCTACTTAGTGTGAACAAACAGTGTATGCAAAATGCAATAGAGCCGTGTTTTGCTGTGTATTATGTTGAGGTGATAGAGTTGATGGAAATGTGTGATTTATTCCCAGGTGAAAGTTTTGATATTTTAAGTGCTTTAAATTTAAAAAAAACAACTTCTATGTATTGAATATTCTTCTAAGATGAATAGTTCTGAATAATTTAAATTAACAACGCTGACATTGAACTTTCCAATATTGTCTTTCAGCTTGTCTGTCTAAGTGATTTATTTACTATCAGTGTTAAGTCATGAAGCTTATGAATCATCATAGGTTTTCATGTTGGTTGTAATTATTGGTCCTTATGCTTCTAGTATCCTCATGGTGACATCTTAAATGTGTATTGTGGTTTCCCTCTCTTGTGGTGCATGATCATAGCTCAGCAATAATGTACATCAGTGTAGAATGGAATTTAAGTCCATCCCAGTGTATAGATAAGTGTCTTCTCATGGCTTTGGATACCAGCAAGAGAGAGAGAAGACAGCCAGCACTACAGCTATTAAGTGACAAAACAGAAGGCCAGTCAAGTGTCAGATGAGTCTCAACATTTAAAAACTATTTCAGTTCGACAAATTGGAACTTACATTTCCTTTCCACAAGAACTAAATAAAGAGCTTAATTTCACTTCTTCAGAACAAAAACAAACACCCAAGACCAAACCAAACAAAAACCAACAAAACCAAACCCCAATCCTCTTATTCCAACAAGAATTTATATTTTAACTGAAAATATTTCTTTCATTCCTTTGGTCTGAGCTGCTTTTAAGTCATCTGCAAAAACAGTTCTTCCTTTGTATGGCTGTTTGGTCAGACAGCTGCCAAAAGGTTTACAGAATACATTGTAAATTAAGTCTGTTTGACTTCTGAATCATAAATACTCATTTCAGAGTTCTAATCAAGGAAATGTGTATAAATATTGATAGTTTTTATTTGCATAGATTATAAATGTTATTGTAGAAAGTGTGTGTTTAATTATAAAGTATTCATAGTATATAAAAAAATTACATTACATATTTAATCAATAGATTTGTGTGTATCTCTCTGGGATGCTGTTATCTCTTGTCCCCTCCCTTCCTGAGTGGAATTTAGGGCAGCGATATTTAATTTCAATAGCAGTTTGAGTCCTGGTATAAGATTTTTGCTATTTTACCAGTCTTTTACTATTTGAGGTAGATCGACTCTGTTTTGGAACCCTCATTATTCTCCTGTTTCAACAATTTAGTCTCTAGGAATTTATATTGGACACTCAAAGTATATGAGGTTTGAACTCTTGGAAATTGCCTGCTGAAGCTACTAGAAAACCTTCTGTGAACATGAGACAAAGGATTCTTTCTTCACACCCAAGACATCTAGGCAAAGAGGTTCAATTTTCATTTCACTGATATCTGGCAGAAAGTCTGCTCTTAGCCAAGAAAGTCTCTTAATTTTCACTGAGTTAAGGACTCTGACGACCAGCCTATAAATCATTCTTAATGCAATATTAGATGATATGAACATAAAATCTGAGAAATAGAGGCTGAATGTGAATCCCAAAATAGTCATGCACCCATATGCTCTACAGACACAGCCAACCACACTCTGGCTATCAGAAGAGGATGGTACCTTTATGGGCAGATGCATAAACACAGCTCAAATAGCCCAATCTTGTTTCTGTGGTTCATTGCTCAAGGAAAACACCCTTCACAGTCTTGCTGATTTTTGGTCTCTCCGCTGCCTTGCTTGCAGTTCCTCAGTCTGCAGCATGCCATTCCCAGACTTCTCATCCTCCTGCTGGCTGCTACTGCTAGAATTTTATTAGTGGACTAATAAAATTGGAAAAGAAACCCACAACCAAAACCAAAAAGAAACCTAAAAATAGTGCTTAAGGGGAGGGTAGGACAAACTGGTTATCAGGTGCAAGGTTGACCAAAGTGTACTGACCAGCAGCCTCCCTACCTGTGACGTGCCCTTTGATACCTCTCTAATTTCCTATTCTTGTTCATTCCCCGTCCAGTTTTCCCCACCTTTGGGCCTTCTCCTAAATATACCATAATAAATCCTGTAAAATCCCAGAACTGTCACATTCAGTCCCAAACTTCACCCACTTGAGTACTCTATAATAAGGCCTGTACCCCTTTAAGTAATCCCACTGAGTTTGTATAACATTTCAGAGAGGTTTTTTTTTAATAGATTGCCTCAGCAGATTTTTTTAGCAGGAACAATAGCTTAATGGTTTGTCTTTCATGGTTTTAGGAGTAGCTGATTCAGATGGATTAGGTTGGCTGCTTTCCTCACCTTGTCATTGTTCCTCTCATCACTCTTTCTCTATTTGAACAGCTGTTACCTGGGTATCTGTACAGTGCAGAATACTTCAGATTTAGTATTTTAACATTAAGGCACAAAATAATCATGAAAATATTGTTTTAAATCCACCCACTCCATTATTTTAATTCAAATTTACACCTTATGCTGAAGAATTAGCAGTTATCTGTTGTTTTTCTTGGCTTCTTCTCTTCAGATATCATGAATATGAAAAAAAAAAAAAACCAAACCCAAAAATCCCTCAAAACCAACTGCAGCCTAACATTATTTCCTAAGAAACTGAGCCTTAATTGGCTTCCACTTCTCATCATGTTGCAGCGTGATTTCACTTTGTTCAGAAGTTGTCAGCCACAATACATCTTTGAGGGCCTTTTATCTAAGTGATAATGGCTTGATAAAAATCGGAAATTTGCAAGTATGGCTATAAAAATGTAGATGTTTTCTTTGTCTCTCATATAAGAGGTAAATTTGAAGCTCTGGTAGATCCAGCTATTGTATCAAGTCTCTTTTTAATCACTGCTTCATTTAGATTGTTTTGATTAAATAGTGGCTTATACAGAGCAGTAGTGCTTTATAAAGATAAACCATCCAAACAGGAGGCTACACAAAATGTTAAGATGAACGTATCAGAGTGTCATGGGGTCATGGGAGTTGTCCGCTGAAATAAGGTCTAGTTTCAAAGGAAGCTAAAGCAGAAGCTGAAGCGTTTTTAATGCTCAGAGAGCACATGTGCTCTTGTGACTTGCAGAAAGCCACATTTGTGCATGCCTGAGGTGGAAGGATTCCTCAAAGTTTGTGTTTTTTTGTTTTGTGCACCAGTTCAAGACCTTACTTTCCAGAGATACTGAAATTACTATTTCATAGAATCTTTAAGGTTGGAAATGACCTTCAAGAGTATCAAGTCCAACCATCTACTAAGCATTATCTGACCACTAAACCATGTCCTAAAGTGCCACATCTAGACCTTTTTAAAGACCTCCAGAGACTATGATTCTACCACCTACCTGGGCAGCCTGTTCAAATGCCTCACCAACTCTCTCAATTAAAAATTTTTTCCTAATATCCATCATAAATCTCCCCTGGAATTTCTTGCAATGAAATGATTCTTATCCTGCAGAATACAGTGGGTTCTCACACTATATCTGCAAACTTTGTTATTTTAAATGGAAATACTTTTTCATTATTAAATGAGCAAGGATTATCTCAAGTTTTGGGGAAAACAATGTGCTTTATGCACAGAAAAAAAATTTTTAAAGTAGCACTGAAAAAAGGAGAAATATCTCTGGTTTTATTTAATTTTGTTTGGTTTTATTGTGAGTTGTTGAAGCTTAATCCCAATGAAATTTACATTCTTTATTAGAGGATTCCATAAGTTACAGGCTTTTCTGTGAATGTCAGTCTTCAGCATTTTGAAAAGTAATCTGTTTTAACAGAATTCAACTCCTGTTGATTAAACACTCAGAATTCTAAGCATACCTTGTGAGAATGGCTTTTCTTTTTGAATTATCAGACACTATCTTGTAAGCAGAAGTTTGAGCAACATCCTTTATCATACCACTAACCAGCTGTTCAACACTTTGATTGTTATAATACTGATTGCAGATGATGCTTTTTTCAACTTGAAAAAAATGCGTAGAACTTGTTTCTATCCATTTTCTGAGAAGTTACCTTATTTTAAAGAAAATTATCACTTTTTTTCTAACCTTCTTTAAATTTGAAAGAACTAGATTTAGTGATCATATTTCTTCTATGGATGCAAGTTAGTAGTTAGAAATATATAAATTACAAGAAATTGTACCATGTATTATAGAATATTTAAAGCTGTAGTTGATACAGTTTAATAAAATAATCACAATTAATTGTTTTTCTGTTTAAGCTACAGGATGCATTTTCACAATGCAGAAAGAAATCTGAAAAGATACAATGGTAAAATATTAATGAACTGCATGCATTTGAATTGTTAAAATTTAAAGAGTAGGTTGCTCAGTTCCTAATAACTTGTTTTACATTGTACCTCTTTATCATGGACAAAGCTGTATGCAAAAGAGAAAACAGTAAAATTGATAGTTTTGTATGACAAAAGCTCAAGCAAAAAAATGTTAATTATAATAAAAGAGATAGAAAGGATGTTATTATCTTCATATGAAAATGAGTCTTCCTATGTTATGCTGTCAAAACTTTGGTAATTTTTAATTCCAGCCATTAATAAATGAGAAGGTTACAACACACGCTAATACATCAATTGCAGGTACATGCCATCAATCTGCTTTGCTTTTCTCTAGGCAACTCAGTTGCAGTAACTTGCTCTTCTGGTATGTTGACACAAATATTGTGTCTACTAATAATATATTCAAAACCTTTTATTGTTTAATTTATAATTGTGATTTTCTAGTCTGTATGTACATACATAGAAATAAATTTCTCAGAGTATTAAGACAGTTTTGTAACTAAAAAGTAATTAGATGGTTCTGTTAGTAACTGTGAATGTTTTTGGGGGAACTGGTTTGCTGAAAGAGTTTACAAAATATTTAATCTCTTAAGATTTTAATTGTTCAAGATCAATGGTGACATAACATAACTATTCCTCAAATAGCATTTGCAGTTATATATTAAAAAGTAAGCCCATTTCCTAATACAGACACATTGTCATTTCACAAGCAAACAGCTTGCAGCCTTTTGGGTATTTCTTTGGGGGCAGGCAGAAATGTAAGTGCATGTTAACCTATCTTTCTCTCTTTGAAGGAGCTCATTAAGTGATTCTTGAATAAATTCTTATTTGTCTGTTGTGTGTACACTGGTTTTGCTCTTGGGAATTCACAATCAAATACAACCACCAGAGCAGGATGCAGGTGGACTCAGAACTCTGTTGTCATGACTGTATTTTAAAACTAAACACAAAGGCATACTGTTCTGGGTTTGGGTTTTTTTGGTGGTTTGGGGTTTTTTTTATTATTTGTTTGGTTTGGTTTGGTGTTGGTTGGTTGGTTTTGTTTTGTTTTGTTTTTCATCTTAGTGGAGTTGTTCTACTTGTGGTCTTTGTCTCTAAATATTCAGCAAGGTTGAGAGGCAAAAAAGACCCAAAACCTTGAGTCACAAAAGAATTCTAGAGAGATAGGAAGTTTAGTTCCCCATTTTAGGCATGTAAGTAAGGCAGGAAGGGTAAATGTCTTACTGCTCTATAGTATGTTTCTCAGTGTATTCAACTGAGTGCTGTAAATAGCAACTTAATTAGAATGTGTGCCCTTAGATGGAGGAGAATGTGAAAGAGCATGTTTGCAGGCAGTGATACTTTTACATTGTTCCTTCCATGTAGTCACTCTGAACTGAGAGAGTTATGATTCAATGAGGAATCTGTTCTCTATATCAGAGCTTGAGTTTCAAATTCCCATCAGGTTTGTACTGTTGTACAGTGTTGTATATGTTTTTCCTTACACGCACAATGTATTTTCTTATATGTTCTCTATAATTACCATTTTCAGTGTCATTTCTAATACTTCATGATCCCATATGATAAATTTAATCCACTGAAATTACCTATATATCAGGAAAATGCAGTAAATAATTTAGAACTACACAAAATATTGCTCATTATTCAAAAAATGTAGATTATGAATCTAGAAAATAGATTTATTCAGTCGTGTATTCATGTATTTTATTCTCATCAGACTAAATCAAAATTGATGATTCAAATATATCAACAGAAGAATTCATCAAGTAAAAAATACAGTAAGATATTACTAGAATAATAAAAATAAAATGGTCTTACTTATTATCTGCAAGTTTTTAAAAAGTATGTGCAACAGAGGATATCATGATACTATAAGAAATGCAAAGTTTAATGTGATTTTTAAATGTCAAATGGAATTGTTAATTCTTTCTCTTCTGCATTTTTGGGGCTACACCTGTAGCACTTGTCCAGTCAAAAAAAAAGCATTGGCTACCCAGAAAAGTTTTTAGAGCCTTCACCTATGGAGATATACAGAATAAACAATGCCCTGAAGCAACCTAAACTGACATTGAATTTGCCTGTACGTTGAGCTGTGAATGGATCAGATGACTTTCAGAAGTCCCTTTCAACCTAAATTCTATAATTCTGTAATATGTAACTTCTCCACTGTACCTTTTGGGTCAAATATGCTGTAATGAATATGTACTTAATTTGTACCACTTCAGTGTAATACTTCGCTCTTGAATATTAAATATTCAGTAGTGATGTATCTAGTTATATGCCCTGAAAATTTCAAATGTATCATAGTGGTACTTACGAAGATCAGCCAAAAAAACTAGGCACAAGTTGCAAGAAGGTCATTAGGCATTTGAATGGCAAAAATCATGTTGAAGTTGATCAGACACTGGAACAGGTGTCCCAGAGAAGGTTATGGAATCTGTCATGTGAGGTATTATTGAACAGTCCCCTGAACAACCTACTCTATACTGGCCCTTCTTTGGGTGTGAGGAGTTGGACTAGAAGATCTCCAGAAGTCTTCCAACTTTTACTCTTCCTGGGGGTACTGATTGGCAAGCAGCTGCATGTGAGCCAGCAGTGGGTCCAGGGGGCCAAGAAGGCCAAAAGTATCCTGGTTTGTATTAGAAATAGTGTGGACAGCAGGACCAGGGAGGTGACTGACCCTCTGTACTCAGCATTGGTGAGGCCACACCTTGAGTACTGTGTTCAGTTTTGGGCACCTCAATACAAGAAAGACATCAAGGTGCTGGAGCATGTCCAGAGAAGAGCAACTAAGCTGGTAAAGGTCCTAGAGAACAGGTCTTATGAGGAGCAGCTGAGGGAACTGGGACTATTTAGTCTGAAGAAAAGGAGACTGGGAGGAAAACTTATCACTCTCTACAACTACCTGAAAGGACATTTTAGAGACGTAGGTAGTGGTCTCTTCTCACAAGTTACTAGTGACAGAACAAGAGCTAATGGCCTCAAGCTGCACCAGGGGAGGTTTAGACTGGACATTAGGAAAAAGTTTTCACAGAAAGGGTTGTCAGGCATTGGAACAGGTTGTCCAGGGTGGTGGTTGAGTCACCCCATTCCTGGATATGTTTAAAAGCTGTGTAGATGTGGTGCTTGGAGATAAGGTGGACTTGGTAGAGTAGGGTTAATAGTTGGGCTCAATGATCTTAAAGGTCTTTTCCCACTTAAATGATTCTATAATTATTCTATAATTCTATGATAATGTAGGATCTTTTAAAATTTAATGAAGTAGGTATCAAAATGACTCATATTACTGCTGCTAAATGTTTCATTAATAAATTATTTCTATTACAGAGATAATTTTATAATTAAATCTGTTATATCTAAGCACAGGAAAACAAAAATGCATTTAAGAATAAAACCAAAAAAGTGTGCTGTTTAACAAAATGTGCAACATTTTTTTCCGAAAATTACTCCATAATATCTATTTCTCTGATTTGCTTCCTGAGAACACATTTGAATGAAGCTTCATTCCATGCTGCTGCTCTTCAGCATTTTCTTAACCCTCAAATGTGACAGGACTTCTGAAAAAGACTTACAGGATTGCTGATGAGCTGTTCTGTTGAGGTTGACTACAACGAAAAAAAATCCCTTTCTGGTTTAAAGAAATGCTTTAAGGGCTTCAGATAGCTCATGTACTATACTTTAGGTTCCTTCACTCTAAATACAATCATGCAGTTCCTTGGTTTAGACTGGGGTTGCCATTGTTTTCCATTTTGTCATCTCTTTTTTTCTTGTAGAAAAATAGATTTCCTTCTTTTTGCCTTTTCATTGTGGTGTATTTTGGGAAATGTACCCCACAGAATTAAATAATTTCTGATCAGCTTACTTTAGTGTGTGTGATTAACATTACATACGTATCTGAGAGTTAAGTTAAGCCTTAATACTTGCTAATAGAGGAGAGTTCTGTGACACAGGCATGGCTGAGACATTTCTGTGAATTTTGACAGCCTCAAGAAGGGGGTTTTAACAGAAAATAAATGCTTCGCAAACAAATATAGAAGATAAAAAAGGGAATACAAATGGTAACTGCGGTCCAAGGGCTCATTGTTTCAGAAGAGGAACAAGGAATATGAGGGAGATGCTTAGTGGAAAATCTGTATCTCAGATGGGATGCTGACCAGAGAAAATGAACCATAGCAAAGTAAACAGTTCTCTGTTGTCTCTCCTTGTTGTAACAGCCTTCAAGCTGGTACTATAAAACAGATTACTGCAGTGTATCCCATCATCACTAGTGCCTAATATATTGAGTATTCTGTGCCCCTGTTTAGTCACTCCACCACCATAACAATATAGATTTCAGCATCCCTGCACAGAGCTCTGCAAAGGAGTTACTTCTGACATAGTCCTGACTTTTTTCAAGAATTATGGTAGGCAGTCTTCTCTTTTATCTGCAAATAAATATTATGTGCCACTGTTTTCCCTCCCCTGTAACTTCTTACCAGTGGAGGTGGGAAGTAGGACATTCTTTCGAAGGAGAGAAGTTTCTTATAATGTTTGTCCCCATTGCTCTGCAAGTTTTCTAGTTTCTGGTTCTACCAAGGAATAGTTCAGCTCATAGACTTCCTTACCCAGTTATACTCTACGTAACTGCAAATGAAATCTAGTACCTAATAACTGATGTAGTGGGAAAAGAAACTGATAGTTGTGGGAAAAGAAAAGACTAGAAGGTGTGAAGCAAAAGAGTACTAACTGGATTCTGTGTTTAGTGACCATCTAGGAAATATTTGAAAGTAGGTATTTGGACGTTAGGAAGAAGCTCTTTACTATGAGAGTGGTGGAAGAATGGTACAGGTCACTCAGGGTGAGTGGAGGGTGGTGGAGGCCCCATCCCGGGAGACATTCAAGGTCAAGCTTGATGAGGCAACCTGATCTATTTGAGGATGTCCCTACTTAATGCAGGGGGGTTGGACTAGATGACCTTTGGAGGTCCCTTCCGACCTGGGGCATTCTATGATTTTTGTCATACATCAATCATGAACTTATCAATATCATGTTACAATTCTTATGTGGCATCATCATTCTGGTATCTATATTAAACATAGGAGACAGCAGTTAATGGAAAGGTAAGTTCCTGTTTTGATAAAAATAAATTAGTACAGTAAATAGAATGAGATCACATTTGCTGATGCTTCCCTCAGCTATGCCTTACTGCACATCCACTTCTGGCATGCCCCTAGCTAGCATGTTGATGTAAATGGGCTCAGAATTTTTGTGCTCTAACACTGTGCTACTGTGTTAGTATTCAGGCTTCCTGAACAAACAGCATGGTTCTGAGGCACATCAAACTCAAATAGAGAATAATAGTATTTTATTTAAAACACAAGTCACCAATTTTAGTCTGCATGCTCTAAAGTTAAAAAACAAAACAAACACTATTTTAAAACAAAAATGACTCCAAATTACATTACTGTGTGATTTACTATTTGAAAGATAGTATGTGCAAACACACTGTGATATACCTGAAATACTTCAGTATTCACATGTTCATTTAATAAAGGGTAACGAGCTCAAGGATTTCACATACAAAAGAAATTACAAGGGAGCAAATTGTTGTATGCCAGCTGCTCCTGAGAAGCTGTATGTTACTCCCTCTGTGCTCAATGCCAGAAAAAATACCTCTATTTCATTTCTTTGGAGTGTAATACAATTACTCCTGCTGGCATTTACCACTGAATGCCAACACTTAGGAGCACACCTATGGAACAGCCACTGCACTATGAGGAAAGTAGGACTTGAGCATAATTGCTTGATTAACCTTTGCTTAAACTCTTGTTAACTGCTTACTCACCTAGCAGTGCTACTCACAATCGTTTGCTCTCAGGCCTGTCGTAAGTCCTGCATTCCCCCCCCACCCCATCCCCGAGTAACTTTGAATCCCTCTAAAACTAGTGTAAAACCAGAACTGTACTCTATGGTTTCTGGCTATGCATATTCATACAACACAGAATACAATTTTCCACCTAGGCACAGAAATGAAATGAAATCACTTCTGCAGTGATTTATATGATTTTCTCTTTCATTTAAAGTTCTCTTCTGGGATCACACCAACAGAAAAACACAGTAGAAGAGAATACATTTGGAATGAATTAAAACAGGTGAAGAAAAGTACTTGGTTGGTTTTAGAGGAGTTCTGTGATCCTAAAGTTGTATAAATGATAATGTGAAAATCTGGAGCCTCTTTATTCCTTCCACTGCTGAATATGAGGTGCGCAGTTTGCTTTGGGCTTATAGAAGATAAGGAAAGCTTCTCTCTGAAAATGGAATAGATGCTTATTGGATGTTAATATATATGCAAAAAATATTTGAACCACCTAAGACTGCATTTAGAGATTTATTTTTGTAAAAAAAAAAAAAAAAAAAATCAAAAAACAAATAAACCCCAAATCCTTTTATTATACCAAACAGAACTTCAGATTAATTGAAGTTTTCAAATATCCTGCTAGGCATTGCTTTGGAAGCATTTTGGGTGTTGCTGGTAAGTTTTGATATTATAATATAATTATAATAATCATTGTAATAATCATATTCTAAATTATCATGGACAGCTGAAACTTAAATTTCTAGTTTCATTCTAGTAGGAAAGATTCAGGAAATCCTGACATAGTGAAATATTGAAATAAACAGTTACAAAGAAAAGTATATGATAGGTTACTTATTTTGTAATAAAAATCTTTAGGGTTAGGATAGTTGGACTTGTGAACTACATTATTGGTATATTAGAAATTATTGATACAATGTAAATTTATTTTTAAAATAATAGAATAGAAACATAGAATAGAATCATAGATTGCATTGGCTTGGAAGGGACCTTTAAAGGTCATCTAGTCCCTGCAGTAAGCAGGGATATCTTTAACTAGATCAAGATGCTCAGAGACCCATCCAGCGTGAATGGTTCTATACCATTTCAGCCTTCCTATGCCTTTTCTCAGATCTTATAGCTGCCATATCTAACCAAAAATGTATCACTAATTCCTATATTGAAAGCGGCTTTTAGTGAGTTTAGATTCTGACTGTTAGCTCTTTTGAAGAAGAAAAACTAATCCTGAATTGCAGGATTAGTTAAAGGACATGTTATGGGAGGTAGGAGTTGAGGGAGCAGTTGGGAGAGCATAGGGATTGGCCTGAGCCAGAAAGAGACAAAGAGCTATATTTTACAACATCCTGCAGCTGGTGATAGTCTTCTAATTGTAATCTGGCTGGTATGTGACAAATGTATGGATTATTTTGGCCTACCTGATGGGAAAGACAGTTTCCTACAGAGCTGGTGATGGCAGAGGGCCCTTCAGACTGAAGTGTTACATAGCAATCTAAGATCAAGAAGTCATCAAACAACTTTGCATCACCTTGACAAATGATGTCAACATATATTCTTAGTGCAGTTGGGATAGAAGAGGGAAATGAAGATGATACAACTAATCTGCTACAGGATTTCTCCTTTTCCAGAAACATCCCTTCTGTCTTTCTACAGCTTAGCTTGAACTTCTTTCCCATCAAGACCTACCTCTTCCAAGTGTTATGGCATAAGCAGTGGATGTACTAGTGGCAAATGATCCATTTAATGGAGTGTTATTGTCTTTAGAGACTGTAGCAGTTCACTAACATGCTGCCATGTGGTCATATAAGACGTAAAAGAGAATAAACGTAAGGATTTTTTTACACTTGTCTTGTAAATATTTTATTACCATTTTTATTGCATTTAAATATTGAAGTTATTTATTAAACAGCTGTGAATGAACTGTGTCTTCAGCTTTATGTAAAGCAATTACAAACTTTGCTTTTGTGTTCTAATGAAAGTTTTTACTTTTCTGTATTTCCCAGTGCTACTTAATTATAGGAGTTCAGAATTATTATCATCCTTAGTGGTCTTTTAATTGGGTGGAATATAATCATCTATGTTCCTGACAGTGTTTCTTTTTATCAGTCACATTAAAAGTTGATTTGATGACAGCAATAGAATGATTATATTAAATAGAAGTTGAAATGATTGTGTCTACTTTTATTGCACAAAACAACTTACAAAATCCATCCTAACCAGAATGCAGAGTTACTGCTATATGATAAAAGAGATTGTTGTATAAAGTCATTAAAAGAACCATGCAGACAAGAGTCATTAACTGTGTACATTTAGCTAATGAAAATGGAAAGCAAAAATCTCCTAACTGATTCATAATCATTTGGGTTGAGGGCTCATAATAAGTGATGTGACAGATAAAAATATCACTGATTAAGTGTTGGAACATAGTGGAAACATTATGGAGATGTGTCTGACACACTGACAAAAGAAAGGAAAATTCACTGAGTAATATTTACTTGTGTTTTGGATGAATTTATCACTTTTCAAGATGCTTCTATGAAATTATTTGTCTGTCAGCAGTTCAAAGAATACAGTAAAGTACTATTTAAACAAGATATGGATGCCTGGCAGGTGCATTGTGTTATGAGTGTGCAGCTTCCAAGATTTTTTATTCTGTGAGAAGAGTAATTTCATAATTTCTGGTAGTTGGTATTCAGAAAGGAGCATGGTTTGTCTTTCTCTGTTTAGTGATAGCACGTGGAATCATAGTCACTGAATATATTCTAGCTTAGTATTAAATATTAATCTTCCTGTGCGGAGGCATATGGCTTGCAACTCCTTATGGAGTAGATTATACAGCAACTTAACCTTTGCACTACAGTACTATAGTCAAGACTGTGACTATACCATGTAAAGAAATTGTGACAAAAGTGTACAGTATAAAAGTTTCAAAACATAGGATTTTGAGTGTAGGCTCTTGCATAACCGCTCAGGTATTTAAATAACTTGTCTGAAGTTATTGTTAGATTTTAGTCTGAGAACGTTAGATTTCATTACTTAAGAGATGTGGTTTACCAAGATTGCAAGCTGTGATGTATGTCTCTTTTCTCATGTCAGCACATAATGTGTTGCGTTGATGGGAAATTTGCTGCTCCTTGTAACAGGTTTCATTGCTGCATGTAAGACAAGGTGAAAGAAGTAGGCTGAGACGTGTTCTGTAAAATTAATTGAGGAGAGTTATTCCGTCTACCTCTTTTAGTTTCATTTATTACCATTTATTAAAACAGGGCAGTTTTTATCCTATCAGCAATTCTGTGAATCTCTGTCTCCAACTAGTACACTAAAAATGGCAGTATCAACCTGATATTAAGAGATATTTAAAAGAAAAATGTTGGTAAGTACTTCGAAAAAACCCTTAGTGCAGATTTAGAATCAAGTGTTTCTTGGATTTAATATGCTGTTTACACAAAGGAATGATCTTAAAGCATACCTGAAAGGAATTCATCTATTTCCAGAACTTGGTAAAGCAAAGACAGTAATGACAATCATTTTGGTGGAAACCATAAACTCTTCTGTTAGTAAAGGTGAAACAAGATTTCAACAGTGTGTTAGAAACTTAGTAAAACTTTCATTGTACAGAGTTACACTGTGCTAAGAGTGGAGCAGAGGTTTACTTAGAATGGATGAGTCACATTACACATAAACTGCTTGGGTTTTTTATACTTTTAATGGGTGTTAATTTTTCATTTGGCATTTTGATATAATTGAAATTAATATTAGTCTTTGAGGTCACAGTATATTTACATAAAAAGTTTTCATTAATCATATTAATTGACAAACCCACATTAAGTCAAAATATTGAAAATTCAGATGATAACTTCAGGATTCATTGTTTTCTTTATCTTTTTCTCTTTCAGAATTGGGTAGAAAAAGCAGAGAAACAGCAACTTCTGTCAGACACCCTTGACCTTTCTGAGTTATTTCATCCAGACACATTTCTCAATGCCTTACGTCAAGAGACTGCACGGTGAGGGAAAAATAATCTACCTACTTATGCTAATGTGCCATTGTTCCCTATGGGTGAAGATGGCTATTTCACTTTCAGGACACAGATCCAACAAATTATGTTAACTGCTGTCATTAGTCATCTGATTGTTATTATTTCCACTGAGGGAGAATAGCTGTGAATTACTTGTTTAAATGATTTTAGGTTTTTTATTTTTGATTTTAGATGAAACTAAAAATGTATTTTTGCTCAAAGTAAGACTTAGTATGATAAAGTACACATTGAAAATACATTGGGTTTGGGTTTATATTTAATTTCCTTTTGTGTCTCTAAGATTTACTGTATATATGTTTCTCTTGCAGAGTAATGAGCTGTTCAGTGGACAGCCTTAAATTTACAGCATCGTGGAAAGGGAGAATACAGGGAGGCAAACTCCAAGTTAAGGTATTCTACTAGGATTTTTTACTAGAATTTTATGAGGATGTTTCATTAGCGTAGTCCAAGTCATCTGTCCATAAACTTTCTGGAAAACTGAGCTATAAATATATCACTGTACCTGAGATACAAAGGCTGGTTAATGGTATACAGATAGAAAAAATGGTAGTACAAAAATTCCACAGTAATGGGAGAAGGAAAGCAGTTATCTTTTTGCCCCTCCCTAGTCACAGTACTTACTTTAAAATTTAAACTTATTCTTGCTCCATTCTCTCTAACCGTCTGTTAGATAAAAGTTGAAGCTGCAATTCCATTGCTTAGTATCTAACTGTTGTCCAGAAAGACTTGGGGAATGTAGCAAGGGGAAATACACATGTGTATCTGTAAGTCTAAGGCTGTGTGTTAGCACTTGTCAAATCACTGAAAACAGTCTTCTAAGTAAGTAAACAAACCAAAGTAAACTATAATATGACTAGCTTTTTATATGATAAAGATCCAAGAATTTCTTAATGGAGCCCTAGGGCTATGGCCAGCAGCCATGAAGTCACTAGTGATTGCTTAGACTAAAATGTAGAAATGACTTCTCAAATGGTTTAGTTTAGCTTCTTTATATTTCAGGTGGCATTGCCACTTTGACTGAACCCAGATCTCCTTCTACCTGTTTTATGCTTAATTTTTTAGGGAATTCACCAATTAAGTTTTTGGTGCCACGTCTTCCAGCAGGTATGATAATTTTGCACAGCTCAATATTCTCGGAGCATGGCACTTAAAGCAGCATTGTTACAGAAACAGAAGTGAATATTGCAGGGCAGCCACCATTCGACTATGTACTGATGTGCAGCTAAAGTAGAGAGACTGTTAGATTAGCAGAGAGAAAGCAAGTGGCAGGGCACCTTAGCTAGTCTGGTAATGCAGGCAGACGTAAGTCTGTGGGAGATATTAGGGTACTGGATTGGATGCAGACACTGTCTAAGACTATTAATATAGAATGTGCAAGAATTCATATTACTAAAATATTAATAGATTGTAAGGCCAGAAAAGATAACTGTAATCACTCACTCTGACCTTTATACACTATAGTCTTTTAAACTTTGTGGAATTAATTCCTGTTGGAACTAGAGAATGTAATTTAGAAAATTACTCAATCCTGGTATTTAAATAAGCGTAATGGTTGCTTACTTCATTTAATGTGAAGTAGATGGGAGTCTAGAACCTGGATATAAATAAACAGTGAATTTTTAGGCCAGTTTGATTCACTGGGATAAACCTGGGATACAATAAACCTCAGAGCCTGCAAATCACATGTTCTCAAGTTCCAGGTTCAGACAAGACTTCTGAGTTCATAGCAGTGAGCCAAAATTGAGTTTCATGTCTCACACCATCCATTATAGTAGGCTAATGATCATCTGCAAATCCTAGAAGCCTGAACTTCTTCAAAATCATGCTACTGTCTTTGAAAAAAGGCATAACTCAATGTTAAATACCTGAACTCCATACGTGAATAATATTATCTAAACATTTTCATACACTAAAAGAATTACAGTATTTTTCAGTTACTAGATTGAAATAGCTGTTTCGGAACTAAAGAAGGGTAATTTGATGAAAGACTTTTATAACAACACTTCAGTTAGGTGTATTGAGGCCTATAATTCTCCATTATGTACAAATTTTATAGTAGGTTTTTGGTAATTTTAGTTAGAAAACACTGTTAGTGGTCATGCTTATATAATATATATGTAGGCAAAAAGGTTAACATATATTCTCTATTGCTTCACAAGAATGAGTCTTATGTTCCAAGGGGAGTCAAAAATAAAATGAGAATTTTGTTTAAGAGCAAATTCTCTGCCACAGGAATAATAGAAGCTGGGTGATGGTAAGAATCCTGTCAAGTTTACTTGCTTGATTTGTATATTATAATTTCCTTAGTAAAGGCAATATTTAGTGAATTTTATTAGTAAGTATTCAACAGTATCTTCACTGCTTCATTGAATTTTGATGTTCAGAAAGGCTTTGAAACCCTTTGCCATTACGAATATTTATATTCCTTTCCATGAGTCCTTTCTTGTGCTCATGGAGAACTGAGGAGAAACTTTCACATAAGTAAAGCTAAATACCACATAGGCTGTAACTAGGGCATAAAAATGTCAGTGATTCAGAAAAATCATCCTCTAAAATGTGTCTTGTTTGATAAGGATCCTCTGAAATGCATGCTAAGCTTGGTTTACATAAGAAATATGAATTTTAATATGGTAAACTTAGCGTTGTAGCTGCAGTTTCAAGAATTCAGGTGAACCTTAGAGAATGGGAAGCTGTTTTGAATGGGAACTCAAAAATAAATTAATTCTTAGCAGAATAGTTAAGTCCTAAAACACATGATGTGATGAGGCAGCCGGGACCCTGTTTTCTCTCAACTTTGGATGCTTAAATCAGTAATTGGAGTTTACCAGCCTCTTTTTGTCAATGAAGACAGACATACACCAATTCAGACCTTAAATGAGTTAACTTTCAGAAGGAAACTGTCGTTCTGCACTCACAGGAGAAAACTTGCAATTGCTATGCTCCTACCATATGGTTTTGGCCAATTGCCTGAAGATAAAATATTGGGTTTTTTAACACCTGTCACATTTTTGAAGTTTAAATATACAAGTACCATGGAAACATAGGGTTCAGGAAAGAATTATTTAAAGATTTCCAGACTTTGTGCAAAAATCATGTTAAGTTTATATAATGCTGTTATGAAAAAACATATTACCTATTTGATTAAAGATATCATCATTATATAAAAGCAGCAGTGTCAATAAGAAGATTTCTTTTTTAGAAAGTGTAATACATTAATGGAAAATCTTACACAGGAGTGAAATAGAAGAAAACAAAGTGTAATCAAAAATGGATGTTGTAAAAACAAGGTGGAAAGCATTGGCAAAAAATCCCCATGTCTATTTTTGCTGGCTTAGGCTACACATTATCCAGTTAAATACACATGATCCTTAGTGAACTGGGCCACTACAAGTTTGTGAATCTCATCCTTATACTTCACTATTACTTCTCATGGATATCTTTGTATCTGCAGATAAGGGTATTAAGAAATTATTCCCATTTAAAATTTCAGTTCATAAGCAAAAGGAGATCTGTTTCCATTTCAGTTGTATGCAGGAAAAGATAAGTGAAATTAAATGTAAAATGTTTCTTTGCACTCTATTGTTTATGCATCTGTGAATGCATCTTGTTAGTAGTATTTATGCATAGACATATGTGTCTGCACAAATATCTTTTTTTTTTTTACCTTTGGAAATTTTCTTTTCATTATGATTTGTTTGGTTTCAGTTTAGAACCTGCCTGATCATACAGCTCTTTGTAAGATAAACTCAGATATACCCAATCCTGCTGGTGATTTTCAGGTCTTCAGTTTTTATATTATCAAAGTGGCATGAGCGTGCATTCATTTCTCTTTGCTAAGCCACTCTCTTCCTATGTAAGACAGATCTTCAAACTATCAGAAAGTTTTTGTTAAAATAACTGGTAGAATTGGTAAATATGGCTTATTTGTCAGAAGATCTGATTTGTTGATATTCCATATTCCTTCTTTGCATGATTCAGACTGGAGGTTTAAAATTGGATCTCTCAGTTTCCCCACAAGAATCAGATTATGGTACAGGCTATTCTGAGATTTTATCAGTCTCATGTTATGCCAGGGGTGCTATTTCACTTCTTGTGACTATTTCCACTGAGAGACTTGATTCTGTACATGGATGGTTGGGGGACTCTGTTTTGGGATATGGGATTAGTCATGTTGAAGTCCCTGAATCAACGGATATTTAACTATTCTATTAGAAAGTCTTTGAGGAATTGGAACAATTAGGAATGCAGATAAACAGCAAATTTAAGCCTAAGATTCACACATACTTTGTATAGCTTTCCTAGTCACACTGTCAGTTAGTGAATGATTTGAAGACATGTTCCTTGAGATTTTTTTGTTCTTGTTTGTTACAATTTAAGAAGTTTTTGGTGGTCTAGAATTTGTTTTGATAAGGAAAAGAAGATGTAAATTTCATTATAATTTCATTACGATGAAAATGTTTTTGCAGTCTTCCTGCACTTTTAAAAATGGCATCATGCTTCACCAGTTGTAGACATTTGGAATGATCTTTGTGTGCCAAAAATTTCAAGTAATATACCCTGTGATTGTCAGTAAGTCAGAAGTATGAAGTGCTAGAACTGTCAGTGTAACTATGAAGCAGGCAGAGGAACACTCAATCAGGCCAAGAATACAGCTGAATCTGGATGGATTATCAAACCTGATGTTAAATTAGTGGTGTTAATTCACATGACATTTTAGATGTATAATGTGGAGTAGATATCTCCTAGTGGATGTGATGAATATTTGATTTAGAACCAATCTATATAAAATTACACCTCCTTTAATATCAACTTGTACTGGTTTAACAAAAGGCACTGAAAATGTATGGCTATTGCAATATAATCACATTGATATGCAAATCTATCTATTTGCGCACTGATTGTTCTGTTGTACAAAAGCAGGTAGTCATTCCTTTTGGCATTCCATTTTCTGTTATTGTAGAAAAGAATGAAGGAAAGAAACATGCTAAGAGACTTTTTGGATAGTAATTACTATAAGCCTGGTAGAGTTTAATATAAATAGTGAAAAGCAAAAAATTTATTGCAAGACTGTAGTATTCAAACTTATAATATCAACATTAATATCCAAACTGTGCTTTTAGGAATTGACAGAAATATTATTAAAAAGCATCTTGAGAGGTCTTTATTTACAGTATACATTCATCCTGAATTACCAAGAAATTAATGATGGAGGCCTGTAGAGGAAATGAAGGGAGAATAAGACTTTCTGAAGTCTGATGTAGTTTCTATCATTTCATGGGAAATTATGGCATTAAATAGAGAGAGAAAATTAATTGCAGAGAATTTGAAATTTTGGAAACAAATGGTATCTCCACATTTTCTACAAATGTATTTTGAAGAAACAAAATATGTAATGTGTAACAATAGCTTTTTTGAAACTAAACTAGTATGAAGTGTTGCAAAATGACAAATACTTTGTAAGAATTAAAATTTTAAAAATTATGGTGAACTCCAGCCATTACTCTGAGCTGAGTTGCATAAATACTATGCATACTAATTATAGATACTGTGAAATCCGTATCCTTTATAGTAGCTGTAATTTCTTTACACCATTTATCATAGAACTGGGAACATGGGTATGAGGGTAATCAGACAAACAGCATCTGCAAGTACATTTTTCCAGTGTTGTATTTTTTCCAGTGTCTTTTAATACTGAATCAAAGTCAAAATTTTGGTCTTCATCTTCAAAGGAATTTCTATTATTGGTTGGACTTTTCCAGGAGATCAAATAATATTATTTTACATAACTATAATGTCAAAGGAACTGCCAATATCAAAAGAAGAAATATGTGTGCAGTAAAAGAGATTTTTCAATAGGTGACCCGCTTCTATAGAAACCTCTTTTAGAGATGTTCAGGACAGCCAGACCTTTGAACACCCTAACAATCAATTTTAAACCCTCTTCATCACACCAGTCTTCCCTTACTAATTTGGACAAACTCACGTATTTATCAAACTAAATTCTGTAACAAAATTCTCTACAGTTATTGGAGTATTAACAAAAAAACCCCAGCACTTGAGAGGAAAGCATTGTTTTTCAAACATCACAGCAACCCCATTCTGTTACTGTGTAATTGCAACTTTTCTCATCAAATAAATAATTTTAGAATACTGTAATTATATAAGCAAACTATTTCCCTTACATCTTCTATGATACCAGTCTTCATTGTAACATCATGCTTTAGCCACTCTTAAAAATTTATTGCAAGAGAAAATGTGTTAGAAAAATTATACTTTTGTGGTTATGTGGTCACTCATCCATTTTTGAACAGCCTTGTAGTTCCTAGTTCCACCACCGCTTTATGAACCTTGTATTTGATGAAAAACTACCTCAGTATAACATATTTAATTCAGGACTTTAGTATGATAGTATAACAGACAGATGATTTTCAGATTGTAGCTTCTGTTATATGTCTGCTCCAGCTTAAGATTTATCTTTTTGAACAGCTGTATTAAAGTCATTACTGAGTTAAATTTTATTGTTGCAAAAAATGTAGTTCTTATTTCATCAAGCCAAACTGATTATTTATACTGGCAAACTGTTGCTATTTTTACTGGGTGGGGGTGGAAATCAACTGATACTGAAAATGTTATTTGTAAGAAATACAGAATAGAGTTTGTAGTCATGAATTTATGCAGAACTTCAGTGAAGAAAAAAAGAGAATGTTCAGAGCCTGAAAGTACTTACTAATTAAAAGAAAGCACTTAAAATGTTACAGAGTTTAATTTTTCCAAACATTAGTTACCTAAGAAATCTTGAGTTATGTTAAATAAAATTTTTTCTCATATTATTTCAATATATTTTGTTTGCCTCTGCAGAAGGTGTGTAATCACACATTTCATTCTCTCAAAGCTGTGTTCAGATCTCCAACAGGAATTCATGCTTATTTCAGTGATTGTTGTTCTCCTCTTCATGACATTGTAGTGACTGTGTATTTGGCTGTTACTATCATATATCCATTAATCTAATGCCAGGCAGCTGCAGTTTCATAAATTATGACATTTACAGGCATTTAACATTTCAAAGAATGTGAATCCAAATCAGAGAAAGTTCATGTCAAAGTGTGGTCCAAATCTTGCTTTTAAATTATGTTTCCTATTCTCACACAGAACATTACAATATTTAGTCTCCTATTATTTAAAAATCTGGTCTCAGTAAAAAGGATCATCATTTATTAAAGCACGGTGTAATTATTACTGACAATTCAAGTCTGTTACATATGCGTGAATATTTTATATTTCCATGGCAGGTAAGTGGCTTACAACTGGAAGGCTGCAGTTTTGATGGAAATCGACTTTCAGAAAATCTGCATGATTCTCCCAGTGTGTCATCTGTTCTCCCTTGTTACATGGCCTGGATTCCACAGGTACTGAATTATTAAAAGCCCTAAACATTCAAGACCCATAATTTGCTTTTTTCTGTGTAGTAGCTTTTCAGTATGATGTTGCTGACCTGTTTTCCCCATCACTTCAAAATAAAAATCCCTGTCTTTACTAGGAAGAGCAGTTACTACTTTTATATAAAACAAGAACTTATTACAATTTTGTCAATATTTTTTTAGCTTCTTTTGTTTAAATTAAGACAAGGACTATATTTTAGTCATACCTTTTTTGCTTGTCTTTTAAGAAACATTAACATATTTTCAAAAGTGTATTTGTTAAACGCATACATGAGTTTGGAAGTTCATTCTTAGAATATATTTTCTTTGTGTTTTAAACATTAAATTAAAATGCAACAGCAATACAAGGGTAGGGATCATGATGTGATCTATAAGCAAAGAAAGCCTTTCCCCTACTTACCCTGATTTAAAAAAATGCCAATGCTTGCAGAACTCTATGAGATGAAAATAATACAAGCAGTAAAAATTGTTACTGCTGCTTCTCTCCAATTATAATAGCAAACTCTGATATAAAAAGCCAAAAGTTACATAGAATTTATTTAAGGATATGTAGGAATTATAAATTCATATACTTACAGCCTTATAACTAAAAGAAAGCTTATTATAGAATTAATCTTTTCTAACTTGAGCTGTCTATAAGTAAACTGCCTGATATGGCTGAGTTGCCTTAGCTCCTTCTTTGATATCAGTAAAAGAGAGGTATCTCAGGAAGTCTGTCCTTCGTAACACAACAGGGATAAATCTCTGTCTCTAGAGACAGCCTAGACCACTAACTCTGGGACAGACAAGTTAAAAGAATCCCACATACAGACCTAAAAGAAAATGTATGAAAACTTTTATGCTGAAAATCAAAAGTAAATGGAGAAAGTGGATGCAGGCTTTTTTCTACTTCTTTATCACAATAAATAAAAATAGCAATAAAAAAAAAAAAAAAGGAAAAATAATCACAGAATCACAGAAGGTAGGGTTTGGAAGGGACCTCTGGAAATCATCTAGTTCAAGCCTCCTGACAGAGGAAGAACACCTAGGGCAGGCCACATAGGAACATATCCAGGTGGGTTTTGAAAGTCTCCAGAGAAGGAGACACCACAACCTCTCTGGGCATCTTGTTCCAGTGCTCTGTCACCCTCCTAGTAAAGACATTTTCCCTCATGTTGAGGTGGAACTTCCTCTGTCCAGTTTGTGTCCGTGGCACCTCATCCTATCACAGGGCACCACTGAAAAGAGACTGGCCTCACCCCCTTGACACCCACCCTTCAAATATTTATAAACCTTGATAAGATCCCCTCTGAGCCTTCTCTGGTCTAAACAGCCCCAGGTCTCCCAGCCTTTCCTCATAAGAGAGATGTTCAAGTCCCTTAATCATTCTCATAGCCCTCCGTTTGACTCTCTCCGGGAGTTCCCTGTCTCTCTTGAACTGGGGAATGTAGAACTGGACACAATACTTCAGAGAACATCCCTCCATCTGCTGGTCACACTCTTCTTAATGCACCCCAAGATACCATTGGCCTTCTTGGCCACAGGAGCTCATTGCTGTCCTGTGGATAACATTGTCCACCAGGACTCCAAGGCCTTTCTCCATGGAGCTGCTTTCCAGTAGGTCAACCCCTAACTTGTACTGCTGCATGGGGTTATTCATCCCCAGGTGCAGGACCCTACACGTTTCCTTGTTGAATTTCATTAGGTTCCCCTCTGCCCAACTCTCCAGTCTGTCAAGATCTTGCTGAATGTCAGCACAGCCTTCTGGTGTGTCAGCCACTCCTCCCAGTTTTTTATCATCAGCAAACTTGCTGAGGATAGACTCCATCCCTTCATCCAGGTTGTTGATGAAGATGTTGAACAACACTGGACCTCGTACTGACCCCTCTCAATAGTACCCATCACCTTTTATCCTGTCCTGTAGGCATTAACTCATCAAGCAAATTAGTTTATTAACTGGAGAACTCTGCAGAGTTGTCTTTTGAGAAGGCTAGGTTTGATTAGAAGAATGTTAAAGAAAAAAGTTCACTGGACCCAATTTGTTGAAATTTCTGTTAGAATGGAATTTATTAATTATCATAAATTATGGCAGTGATGAGATTTGTGGTATGTTGTGATAGATATTGTGCAAGGAGCTCCATGTCTAACACACTACTGCAACCCAGCTTTGTTTTTTTTTTCCCATTGTTGTTTCCCATACTGGAAGTATAGCATTATATTATAATACAGCATTAGAAGTATAATGGCCAAGACTTAGAGTTTGAATGCACAGGTAAATACTAGCCACTGCTCCCAGCTCTGATGGGAAAGAAAATACTGAAAATTACCCCAAAACACCACAAAACCTATTACAAAGGTGATGGAATATGGTAGTATATGTGGCTGTATATGTTAACACCAAGTATTTACCTTATGCACACTGAACATGAGGATTGTAAGTAACCTTCTCTTTCTTCTGAAAAACATTAATCTTGTGTTAGAGGTAAAACAGATTCTTATGTGGTTTTCTGAATAACCATCTATATTCTGTAAACTTCAAAAATAAGATTCAGAAGTTATATGTGACATCAGCAGAGAGCTTTATCTATAAAACATAGAAGAGAGATTGTTCAATAATCAGTGGATTAAACTTTTTCCAGTGTGCTTCATGTTTAAATAAATATCCACCGAAGTCTTTGTACTGGAAAAAAAAATACGATTCTTTTAAAGCAAAACTTGTCAACTACCCAGAATTTAAATACGAAGTATCTAATTGTTTTGCTATGGGCTTCACTTTAAAAATTGACAACAATTAAGCAATCTGCTCAGAAACCAAGGCAGAATCAGGACATTATGTACTTCCTCTCATCTCATTATCCTGCATGAAGTAGAACATATTACCTTAGGTTTTGGATTTCTTTTCTCTTTCTCTTCCCCATAAATATCTGTTATGAAATCTAGTGAACAAAAATTTGTATATTTATAATGCAATGCTTTGAGGTCATTTTCAACAAAACTAAAAGTGGAAAAAAAAGGTAGCCTACAGGATTTCTCTGTGAGATACCCCTCAAAATACTGCAATGCTCAAACTGGTTATGATGATGCTTATTCTCATTAAACTGTGAAGGTCCTTTCCAGTTTTAATTCACTGATAGATCCCAAGCTGTGAGGGGTGTCACTAAGGCAGATAGAACAGTATGTGAGGCAGTCTAGACAAAGAATTTTTGCACTGTGCATAAGCCAAGGACATAAGGATTTGTGGTTCAAAAATACTTTCACAGAATGGTTTTAACCCTAAATAATGCAATGTCTTAAAACATCAGTGGGATTGAGAAAGGCACAAGAACAGCTATTTTCACCTGAAGAAGTGTAAAAAGAGATCTTTGAAGGCAAACTGTCCAGTTTTTGGTCTCCCAGCTTTGGTAAAACCTAAACTCACTGATTAACATTTTACTCAGAAAGGCCAGCATTTTGTCTCCTTCAGTAGTGTTAATCAAGGGATAAATGCAGTAAGTATAATCCTTCTGAGAACAGCTGAGTTCTTTTGACAACCTTTGGACACTTAGAGTGCACAGGCCTTCTGTAAGGATTCAAACACTGATGTTCTAAAGACACGGGAAGTTGATTTTCAAAAGAAACAACAAAATTCTTCAGAAGTGGCTTACTCTTGACATTCAAGGCAGAGTGTTTGAAACAGTTGTTGGCATGTTTCTGTTTTCATGGTTTTAGTTATTTTCTAATATTGGAGCTTCACTAACATTTAATGTTATTTGCTTTAGACCGTCATTTTTGTTTCAAATTCCTTTCTATCAGGTGTGCCGCATTGTTATTTGATTCTTGAAAATCATCTGACATTTTCTGGTTGAGAGGAAGGGAGATTTTAATGTGACAGAAAACATGCTTAATCTAGCTCCATTGAATCAAAGCCTGAATTATTTACAATGAATAAATACATCATGGTTTGAAACCCAAATTACATGCTGTAGGAAGTCTAGACTGAGCCTTTGAGCGCAGTTCTATACCCGTACATACAGACAATGCCCTGTGCAAAGCTCTAGGACAAAGCTACATCCAGGGCCCACACAAGTTGTAGTACAGGAAGCAGAGAGAAGCTGAGCTGTTTTCAGAGTAGGGCATTGTTTACTCATCAGGATGCAGACCGAGACATAAAGCCATGGCTCCCAACAAGCTCCTTCCCTGTGTAATGCTTATAATTGTAATCACAGAATCACAGAATTATCGGAGTTGGAAGGGACCTCTAGAGATCATCTAGTCCAACTGCCCTGCCAAAGCGGGTTTGCCTAGAGCACATTACACAGGATGGCATCCAGGTGGGTTTTGAAAGTGTAGAGAAGTAGATTCCACCAGCTCCCTGGGCAGCCTGTTCCAGTGCTCCGTCACCCTCACAGTAAAAAAGTTTCTCCTCATGTTTAGATGAAACTTCCTGTTTTCCAGCTTGTGCCTGTTGCCCCTAAAATCTTTGTAGCAACAGTACTACTACTGATGCTGTGCAGTAGGAAAGTACATATAAAGAAGAACACAAATTATAAATTAATTCAGCTGAAAGTTCACAGCACTCAGTTCAAATCTGTATGCTTCAAGTTAACCTGATAATTTCCTATTTAGGCACTTAATGCAAATGGCCTACTTTTCAGAAGGTCCAAAGAACCCCAGCTGTGACTGTGATCAGTACTAGTATAAAAAACCCAAAATTCAACACATCATAAAGTTATCAAAACTGCTCTTTTTTTTTTAACTTTTTTTAATTAAAACTGTGACTTTTTACATATGCTTACATGTCTTGAAGTGCTAGAAGTATATGGAAAAGACTAGGGAATTCAGGCTTTTTGTTTGTTTAAGACCTGGTCTAACTAAATGGTTAATACTTCTTGGTTCTTCTTAAAATCCTTCATTAAGTGGGGGTCCTGTAAGGCTCTAGTGTAAGGTAAAGTAGCTCTCTGTATCAGAGAACTATTTTTATATTTGGATTCTGCTTTGCACTGGTGAGGCCACATCTGGAGTTCTGTGTCCAGTTCTGGGCTCCGCAGTTCAAGAGAGACAGGGAAATACTAGAGAGAGTCCAAAGGAGAGCTATGAGAATGACGAAGGGACTGGAACATCTCTCTTACGAGGAAAGGCTGAGAGACCTGGGGCTGTTTAGCCTGGAAAAGAGAAGACTGAGAGGGGATCTTATCAATGCTTATAAATATCTGAAGTGTGGGTGTCAAGTAGAAGGGGCCAGTCTCTTTGGTGCCCTGTGATAGCACAAGGAGCCATGGGCACAAACAGGAACTTCCATCAGAACATGATGGAAAGAAAACTCCTTTACTGTGAGGGTGACAGAGCACTGGAACAGGCTGCCCAGAGAGGTTGTGGAGTCTTCATCTCTGGAGTCTTTCAAAACCCCTCTAGACATCTTCCTGTGTAACCTGCTCTCATGAACCTGCATTGGCAGGGGGTTTGGACTAGATGATCTCCAGAGGTCCCTTCCAACCCCTACCATTCTGTGATTCACTGATGTTAGAAAACATTGTTTAAATGCATAAAGTAGCCTGGAAAGTGTGTGGGTAAGTTTCTGGGTTTTTTTTTTTTTTTAGTGCAGTTCCTGAAGTATCTCATTTGCATGTACCTGAGATACAGATCACAACTGGGGCTGCATGAAGTGAGGAGCAGCAGGGTGGTGTTGCAGGGATGGAGGAGGTGAGGCAGCAGGGCTTGCTGAAAGCACTGGCTGCCCCAGGACTCCAGCTTGTCCTGGTTTGCAGCTCCCTACAGTACAGCACTGGTGCTCCTGAGGGACATTCTGCCCTTGGAAACAGCTCAACACTTTCCTTGCCTGTGGTTTGCAGAAGCTTTTGACATACAATTTTCGGGAGTTTTAGCCAAATGAAGATTTTGATACGTAGTTCGTAGGATCAACCTCTATTACATACATTCTGTGTTTTCAGTTTAAAAAATGAGAGAAAAAGTAGAGGATTAGTTCTGGAGTAGTCTAACCAATTTTCTGGAATCTCTACTTTGTTAGTAATCCTCCTTTGTAGCCTGGATCAAGAGTTGCCTGTCCAAGGCTGCAGTGTCTAAACTGTATATTACAATCCAGATTTAGATACCATTATCACTGGTGATTTCTCCTTTCTCATGTTCTGTTGTCTGTTTACATGATAAAAAAGTGCTTGTTTGTTGACAGGATTCATATGGTCCATATTCTCCAGAGGAATGCATATCTTTACCAGTCTACACTAGCATGGAGAGAGAACGTGTGGTGACAAATATTGATGTACCTTGTGGAGGAAACCAAGACCAGTGGATTCAGTGTGGCGCTGCTTTATTTTTAAAGAATCAGTAATTGGAAAATGCATTATATTGTCTTTTGCAGATAAGAATCGTTTGGACACCTCGGTTGTTTCTTATTAAAAGAAAACTTTAGATTCATTGGTTATGTTTTTAAAGCAATAGTTTATAAATTCCCCTGTTTATTTTTTTTATAAAATACTTGAAATTAATTCTACTTTAATAGAACTTCATTGTATCTTTGTGGGATATTGTAAAAGTTAAAATGGCAATATTCAGCAAACTGTTAATTTGTGTTGTTTCTCTAGACTGTAATGTCCTGTGTTACTTTCTCAGACATGCTGAAATCTCTTATGTTTTGCCCATAAATACAAATTAATATAGATCCTTTGATCAGTTTATTTTTCCATTATCTTTTTTGAACTATTATTCTTATAACTCCATTATTTAATAAAATAAGATGATAAAACTCAACTATTGTAATTTAAATTTAATGTTTTGCTTGAATATAAAAATCAGGATAAATGTTTCAGTCTGTTTTAATTTTTTTTTTTACTTGTAATCATATTTCTTTGTATTGGTAGTAAATAATAGGAGCTTCATAAACTTCATGTGGAGTTACAGATTCTGTTAGATTTCCATCATGGTTGGTACCTAGAAGTTACTGAAAAAAACACATTTATTAAACTGTATTAAATTCCAATAAGAATGTGCACATAGCTTCCCAAGACAACCAAACAATTCCTTTGACAAACAAATAAAGTTTTTACTCATTTCTTAAGTGAATAACAGAGAGATATAATAATGGTTTTGATCTGTGATGTGAGAGACTCCTAGAGTCTTGTACTTAGTGCAGGTTATTCAAGTTTCATTTCACTGATTTGTGATGTATCGTGTTGGGATGCTTTGGTGTGCAGTAAGATTAAATCCCAAAAGAAGGAGGAAACCCAGAATCCATCAGGAAGCAGCATTACTGAAGAATGATGGAACCTCAACATAAGGATTGAAAGTGTCTCATTTTTAGCTGCAATTACAGACTCACCTCATGGAGATATTTTTAAAAGCCAGAAGCCTAAAACCACTTTCTTGGTTTACCTAGAAAATTAAATATATATCTTGTTTCTGATATCTATGATAGATGATCTATTTATTTTAATGTAGTATTTAAATTATAACTATATTTCACTTGCTTAATATTTTTCATGGTTGGCTTGAGGGAGGGAGAAGTAAAGCAAAGCAAAGATTGGCCACATCTCCAGGTTAGCTTCCTGAAGAAAGTATTTTTCTCTGTTGTGCTCTATTCATCCCTTAGACTTGGTCTTTTGTCTTCTGTTTGAAAAGTTTCCCATTTTATTTGTTCTTGTAATAAAAACATGTCCTAAAATGATTTAATACAAGTGCACACATTTTAAAAATTGAGTCGTATCTAAAAATGGAGTAGATGTACTTGATACTTTTCAGATAACTGTCTCATCTTCCTTTATACATTTGACTCTGATTCACTGAAGAATAAAAATGTAGCAAATTTGGAAAATAGTTGCCTGCAAAGCAAATTTTGGAAGAAAACTACAAAGTTTCCAGCAGAACAGAAAGCACTTATGTAGATGTGTGTACAAGCTCTGTGTGGATTTAGAGGGTGACTTGTCCAGTTAAAGTGTTCTCATGCTAGGCTTTCTTAATAAAATCACTGGGAGAGAAAGTAATTTTTGCTGAGGGCATGCTTTAAATTCCCCATGGCACATGTATAGATCATGTTGCAGCCTTCCCTTTTGGATCCAACACATTTTCATAAACCAGACTGGATTTTAACTTTTGTATTTCTCAAACCTGAGGGATTTACTGGCTCCTACTTCTTCTACCTTCTCTTCTGTGGACAGGTAGAGAAATGCAGATATCCAGGTAACTACTTATGTTAGAGCAAAGATGTCTAGAAAATATACATCATATTTTAACCTAACTTGCACAGAAAATAGAGACCAGAAATGTAGTAGGTGGTTATGATGACCAGTCTTGCTTGTTACGGGAAATAAAAGTCTACTGTAATGGGTTGTAGAAACCCTGAAAGAAAACATTTCTAGACCACTGTGGGGATTTTCATATTTTGGTTTGCAGGCTTTTTTCTCTCCTAATTATAAGCTTCAAAGGTGCCTTCCATCCTGCCAAGTGTAAATATGGATATTATTTAGAGCTTCTGGTTTTAAGTATCCCCTTTTTATATACTGAGTCAGGAAGTCTTTACTGATTCTATTGATACACTAATACTGACTCTATCACAAAGAAAAACAAAACAAAACAAACAACAAACCAAACATGAAAGACACTCCTCCATACCTACCTCATACCTACCTCACTATCTTTATTTCAGGGTCAGGAACTTGTATCTTAACCCCTCAGAACCGGCCTGTCTTTGCTGTGGAGGTTTGTTACCTCTTGTATGTGTTGCCTCCCACTGCCTAAGATTGGGAACTTCAGAATATTTCTCAGCTCACACCATCAAGAGTTTTGTTTTCAGGATGTGCTTTCATGCATTTCTGTCAGAGAGCATTCTTCTTTCCTGTGAATATAAACTGCTGATGGCCAGCTTGATTAAATCTTCTGTTTGGTTTACATCTTGGTTTTGAGCCCTTACACATTAGCAAAACTGTCTGCTTGCTTCTGCTCTTTCTGAAGCCTTCCATGAATGATGAGGAAAAAAACCCCTCTTGTTTAGCTATAACTAGAACATTGAATTATATTTTTCTTTGGGCAGAAGTCCTTTGGGAGTTCATCTAGGCTGATCTACGTTACAAATGTTAAAGGTGCTCTCTTGGGTGTCTTTGATGTGTTGATTTTTTTAGCACAGGACAAAAACTGAATTAAGTAAATCTCAAGCTAGTTTGGCAGCTTGAAATCTAGTAGATTTTTAATTATGTAATATTATAATCACAAAAAACTTGAGAGCTGTATATTATGTTCACAGTGTATTAAGCAGTATATTCAATACTTGTTTTGACTACGTGATTCAGTACTCTTTCCTTCTCATGACTAGTCATAACCGTGATGTTTTGGAAGGCTCCCAGGTGACCTAAAGAGAAAAAAGAGATCGCTTCTCATGTGTTCCTTGATATTTATAGTCTGTATGAATTGTATGATGTGCTTTCTTTCTTCATAATGTAGTAATCTAAATGAAAGATACTATAGGTAACTACTACAGTATATCAAAGGAATGATATTTTTGGTAGTAAAAGACAGAACTGTGGAGTGTTTATTACCACCAAAGTGCAGCTGTAGCACAACCATAGGCCATTCAGAATTATGAATCAGGCAACATAAGAAATAAAAACATCAGAAACGCCTTAATGGTCTGACGAGTGTTTCAAATAGACACTTCTGCTACTGAGTTTCAAGGGTATAGGAATTTGTAAAACTAAGATATATAAAGAGATCTTGGAAAACACACATTACTACTCTGTAAACACCCTCTTTTGAAGACTTGAGAAAGAGGCATATCCTGGGCAAGTGAGAGAGTGTTAAGTGAAAAAACCTTTAAAGAATAATAAAACCTATAAAAATAACAGAGATTGTGTAGTAATATCAGTGTGTTTTAAAAATACAAACAACTTTTATTGTAACAAATCTGTCTATTTTGTATTTATAAAGGAACAGCTTCTTCCTTTTACATTTTGTAGCTGTCAAGCATTCGTCAGGTATTGGTCCTGTCATCCATCAGAAGACACGCTGTTTGGTGTCTTCAGCAAGTTCACAGCAAGTCTGCTGTTGCAGAGCATTCTGTGTTCCCAAACAGCAGAATACGCTTGTTGAAGAGTCAGGATCACTTTTTGTTGTTATTTGAGAGAAATTAACTCTCAGAAACAAAACCTATGATCGTGATAGAATACTGCAAATTGTTGTAGTGAATAAGGATAACTCTGTGGGGTTGCTTTAAGATCTTTTTCGAGAACACTTTTGAATTTCACTAAAATCTGAATGCTCCAGTGAAAGGGAAGTTATACAAAGTACAAATAGAACTGGTTGTGCAAGTTATTCTCGCCCCTTCCATTTCTGTATTTCAGATTTATTTCAGAAAACACTACTCAGAAAAGCAGTAATTTCTCCCAGAACAATTGTGTTATTGTTGGAACTCAAGGAGGGAGGGAATGAACTCCGTGCTCAGAAGTGTCAAAGGAATCATTATACAACCTCTTAAACTGATAGACTGTCTTTCATCAACAACAATGGGTTTATATAAATTGCACTTAATATTGGTTACCATACTAAAAATGTGCAGGCTTGACTGGGGCTAAAAGTTCTTATATGAAGTTTTACATATATATTTTATACTTACTTTAATTTTTACATCTTTAATCCTTTGAATACAAAAGTTGTGAATAAGAAAATAGATGTAGAAGAGTCTGAAGACAAAAAGTGTGTCACATCTGAGAAAAACAAGGTATACAATTTCATGAGTGCACTTGACTTTTTCACATATTAGAAGCTTCCTTGGAAACTGGTGCTTGAGAGGCCATCCTCCTTCACTTCAGTGCATCACCTCCTGTGTGTGAGGCTGCATAACTCAGCACTCTATCTCCTTTTCATTTCAGCCACTGAAGCTGCTTATAGCAGCGCTCACTAAACTGATGTATTTCAAGAAATGCCTGTCTTTAAGTTCTATATTTCTTACTTCTAGTTCTCATGACCTTTATGTAAGATGCCTAGGAATCAACAGAACAGGGCTTTTTTTCACTTTCAGTAGGTTTGATACAAACAGACTTTTCACTAATGTGTTTTGGAAAATCAAAGAGTAAAATTGGTGTTACTTACTTGAACAGGTTCACAACAATAATTGCTGTTAATATGAACTGCGATTTGCCTGAGGAATAGTTCTGAGCATATGATCTTTGTCGAAATTTGTGGGGCTTTTTTGGTGGTTTTTGGATTTGGTTATTTTTCCCCGTCTTTTTTATTTTTTTAATTTAAGTTAATCTGTTTTAATTTATTTCAACACTTTGTAATGCATAAAAAAAATATAAATTCACAATAGAATATCTGGAAAGCTTTCCACAGGCTGATTCTAGAATGGTGGTGTTGGTATGAGAAGCTGGTCAATGCAAGAATATGGCTATTCACAGTGTTACAGTGATTGCTATTCTACGTTTTTGTTATCAAAACCATCTGTAATGCTGTGTTCTTGTTCAACACAGAAATTCACTGATAGCACATATAATCTGAGTACAGTGTAAACGTACTACCCAGTGTTCATTCTGGTTTGATGATCCTGTAAAGGAAGTTACTGAAACATCAATAACTAGCTGCCCAAGATGAATGTCAGATACATGTACTCTAACTGGGGGCAGTTTCTAAAGAAGAGGGTGTTAGAATTACTACTGGCCTTGCACCTCAGGAGAATGCAAACTCCCCCAGATGTATTCAGAAGAAGTCTCAGAGATATTCTTCATATCTTCACCCAGTGTTAGATACACTTTTGGTTTTGTTTTTTTTTTAGAGTAGCAAATTCTTAACAGTTTATCTTTGAGAAAAGTAATTAGTAATGATGCTTATGAAGTGTACTGGACAGATAATTTCACCATCAGAGCTGCCTAACTCCTCTCAGTCCCTGACAAGGTGAGTTCTCATGCTATACCACCAGGTACTATTTCCAAGCTTTAAGAAGGGGTGTCATACACTTTTATCTCTCTACCATGATTACTAAGAAATGCCAGTGGTTAAGAGTGGTTTTGTGATGGGCACGGTCACATCAATGTCTACCACTAGATGGTACTGTGGACTAGATCCTCTTCTGAGACTGGCACCAAAATGTTGGAGGGGTTTGGAAGGTAAAGACAAATTATATGTAACATTGCGTCACCAGTCTGTTCCGAAGGAAATTTTCTTATCATCAGTGCTGAATAGGCAGCTATGTCTTAAAAAAATGCTTATAGTTAGTCATGCTGTAGTTCTTTTTAGAAATAAGTGATACACCAAGTGAATTTCTTAGTATTTAGAGATGCCTTGATTCTGGACATGGATAAGGCACTGACTGACCACTCTGGTCTGTTTGCAGCTATTTCTGTACATCTTCGGTATCTGCATGGGAAGAAGGAATAGTGAGGAGAAGAATGCCCTTGCAGCACAGAAGGTCAACAGCTACCTGGTTTGTAACAGGCAGAGTGCAGCCAGTAGGTTGATGGAGGTGATCCTTCTCTGCTTAGTATTAGTGAGACACCTCTGGAGGTTTGGGTCCAGTACTGGGCTGCCCAGTACATGACACATACGCCCTGCTCTGGCAGGGGTGTTAGACTAGATGATCTTTCGAGGTCCCTTCCAACCCCTAACATTCAAAGAAAAATAACAAAGTGAGACCAGAGAAGGGCCACAAAGGTGATTGAGGGACTGGAACATGTGACATACAAGAAGAAGCTTCAAGAGCTGGGACCATTGAGCCTGGATAAGGGAGGGTTTGGGAGGGGCTTGTATCAGTGTGTAGAAATACCTGATGGGCAGAAGTAGAGAAGAGGGAGACAGAATCTTCTCAGTGGTGCCCTGTGAAAAAAAAAGAGACAGAGGGCACACATTGAAATAGATGAAATTTAATTTAAATATAAGCAATTTTTTCTTTACTCTTAAGGGTGACGAAGCCTGGCACAGGTTGCCCAGAGAGCTTGTGGAGTCTCATCCTTGGAAATATTCAAGGCCCAACTGTACACAGTCCTCAGCAACCTTCTCTAGGTGACCATGCTTTGAGAAGTGGGGTAGAGCTAAATGATCTCCAGAGCTGCTTTTCAACTTCAGCTGTTCTGTGAAATGAATGAAAACAAAGATGAGCCATTTAAGGTACCAGTATCAGGAACACTGTGATGTGAGAACAGGAAACTCATTTCAGGGAAGTAAAGTGTCATAGCATCATAAAATTGGTTTTGTTGTAAAAGAACTTTCAGGTCACTAAGTCCAACCATTAACCCAGCACTGCCAGGTCACCATTAAACCATGCCCATCAGTAACATATCTACATGTCTTTTAAATACCTCCAGGAATGGTGACTCCACCATCTCCCTGGGCAGCCTGGTACAGTGCCTCACAATGCTTTCAGTGAAGAATTTTTTCATAATATTCAATCTAAACCTCCCCTGACACAATTTGAGGCCATTTCCTCCTGTCCTATTTCTTGTTACTTGGGAGAAGAGACCAATCCCACCTCACTACAGCCTCCTTTCAGGTAGTTGTAGAGTGTGATAAGGTCTCCCCTGAGCATCTTTTTCTCCAGGCTAAACAACCAGCAATACCACTGTCCAGTAAGTACTGAGCCTTCTAGTTCATTGTAGGTAGGTCTCTGAAGTGACGTTTCTATACTGTGGGTTCTGATAAGGACTAAATGAGCAAAAATCCCAGTATCACTTACTGATGCTGCTCTGACCACTCCAGCTTGTTCTTAATATGTTGGCTTTGAAATATTTACCTTGTGATTTTTGTAAGAAAATTACATATATGATTTTGTAAGAAAACTACATATCAAAAATGAGAAGAAAACTTTGTAAGTTGGAATTTAAGAGTGTTTGGACTCCAGTACATTTCTAGCATAGTAAAAGATGCAGTAAACCTTTCACTGATACTGTGAAGACAGCATTTTCATTATATAAACAGTTTGTGTAATTCTTTCTAATAGTTATGACCTATAAATATAACTTCTGTAAATCATGAGAAGACTGTATGTCAGAGAAAAAGGCAGAAAACTGGAAGTCAAGAACCAGCCTATATTTACTCTAATTTCAGCATTTCAAAGTATATTCAAGAAAAACATGGTTGTAGTTGAAGATTTTTCAGTGTGCACTTTCTTCATTGGAAGGAACTGTCAGGCATTGGGAAAACACAAATGCCCCTTGCAAAAGCATACTTAATTTTCATCTATCCAGAAACAGTTTTCATTTATCACTTTGAACACAGCATAACACATTGGGACATTTATCCCAAGTCTCCTGGAAGAGGAGTTTCACTCACGGTTACATCAATGCTGGGAAGAATTCTTTTGATGAATTAAGGAGGGGATGGAATGGAAAGAGATGTGAAGGAGTAAAAGTTGTATGTATCATAAAGAGCACTGTGGTCTTCTACTATTTCAATGGAGTTCAAATGAAAAAGACACTGGACAATTGTGTTCCAGTATAATCTACATGAAACAATGTCCTATTATTTTCTAACCTTTTGCTTCCAGATGTTCTTTCTTGGTTTTGCAGAGGATCAAGACTTTTTTTCCTCAAGCCCTTTCTCTAGGAGTAACTTCACTGGACCTCCTGAAGCACCATCCTCCCAGGCTTTCCACGGGAAAGAAAGATTACACTTTTGGTTTCTGACATTAAATGCCATAATTTCTTTGTTGTTGAATATTAGATTTGCACTAGAAGGATAGTGTCACACAGATAATTCCTTTTGCAGTTAATAGTTCCATGAAGAGTTGGGAGCAGGAACAAGTGACCCCCTAAGTAAATGTGATCATTACTTTTGTGTCTTTCATAATAAAAGGGAAACAAACTCATCAGTAGGCCTGCCTAGGAAAGGCACTTCACTTTTAGTAGGCACACCATAAAGCTATCATTACAATTTTTAAATAAAAACCTGAAATAATGCCATGGCTGTCTCGCAAAGCATTTCAAGGATATTAGTAAGTAGTTAACATCCTGTTTGGATTTCATTAGACTTTTTGAATTTGTACTTTCAGCAGCTGGGTATAGGTGAGATACAAGTCCCCAATCCCTTTCACATCATATGGGTAGTACCTATAGTTACCCACTAAGTTACATCATATGGCAACCCACTGTCCAGATTCCTTGCTCCCTTGCTCATTTCTGAGGAAATCAGGATTCAAGAGAGTGCCTGATGCACAATCTATCTCACTTGTTGCAAGGGAATGTTGACAAGGTAACTTGGGTACATCCTATCTCCCCTAGTTTAGACATAGCCATAAACTCCATGGCTGGTTTTGATTTAAGATTGTGGAATACTTAGAAGCTGCACTGGGAGAAAAGGAACAGCATTCAGAAATCAAAAATTGTGGTTGACTGTGGAGTGAGAGTGGCACAGACCAGCAGTTTGTAGAGGCAGGAGAGGAATGCTCAGCTCAAGAATGACTGGACAGTTCTTAGTTCTCTAATATATGAAAGATGGTGGAAAGCTTTAGACAGTTCACTGGAGGCCACCAGATGCTCAAGGGGCTGAAACACATGTCTTATCAGGAGAGGCTTAAGGAACTTGACTTGTTCAAGGAAGGAACTTGGCCTGGAGAAGAGACAGCTTTACTGGGAGGGACTTAGCAGCTTGCTATTGCCTAGAAGGAGGTTATCAAGTCCCAGGGCAGGAGGACAGAGAACAGGGCATGTTATAACTGTATATAGAGAGAATTAGTTTCACTATGAGGAGAGTCAGGCAGTTGCACAAGTTGTCCAGAGAGGTTGTGCAGTTGCCACAGTTAGAGATTTTGAAAACTTGATTGGATAAAACCGTAAGCCTTCTGTTCTGACCTCAGAGCTGACCCAGCTATTGGAGACTTCCCAGGGCCCCCTTCAATATGAATTATACTATGCTTCTATCTCTGAATAAAAAAATGGTGGATTAGTTACATGTTAATTGTTACAAGCAAAATGTATAAATTGCACTAAGAAAATAATGTTGCTTTGCTCTTTCTATTTTGTGATTCATATAGAAATGACCTGCAAGTCCTTCAGTTTTACTGCTACCTCATGAGCTATCAGCAAGTTCAGGGGTAAGTCAATGGAAAATGAAATAGTTCACAGAATAAACAGATGACTGAAATGTAAAACCAAAATAGGGCATGCAAAAAACAATTTAGAGAAACCTCACTTAAGGCATAAATCCAAAAATAAATATTCTGAACACATCGGAAGCAGGACACCTGCCAAGAAGAGTATTGGGTTATTAGATGGCTGAAGTGTAAAAGGAGTACTCAGGAAAGATAAGAAAACAACAGAAACCTAAATTTTTTACATCAATATTCATTTCAGAAAAGCTGAGGGAGGTTCCCACACTGATTTCTCTCTCTTTTTTTCTTTTTTTTTTTTTATTAAGGGATGAGCCTTAGGGATCATTTTAAATTGACCTGTCAAAATAAGAAGTTTTAGAAGAAACTGAGAAAATGTCTAGCAAGTAACAAGTTTTTAAGGACAGATGGTCCTCATCCAAGAGTCCCTAAAGGAACTCAAGGAACTCAAGCATGACGTTGCCTCTCTACTCAATATGACGTCTAACTCATCCTTTAAGTGGGTTGTGGTTCTAGGGGAATAAAAAGTTGCACTTTTTTTAACATTCTTCCATAAAGCCTTTTTTTGTATATTTTCAAAACTTATTGAAATTGTAAACAAATAAAATTTGATGCTCAGCTATTTTAAAATCAAGAAAGGTCAGCATGGATTTTTAAGTCATATTTTAGTGGAACCATATGCTAAATTTTAAAAAAGCTTTAAACTTATTGATGGAGTTAGGAAAATAATACAGTGTACAGGGATTTACACAGTCTGTGAGTAGCTGGGAAATAGAAACTAAGCTGCACAGGAAAAAACTTGAGAGAGAGATGGAGTGAGACAGTGAGAAGTGTTCCACCATTTTACAACAGCTGAGGTTCTCAATTCCCTACTTGATCTTTACCAAAGCAGGAATCCCAGGCCAGGATATTTCCTATCACTCTTCAGTACAATAGTGTACTTCTCCAAGGAGAAGTTTGCATTAATTTTACTGCTTTTGCTACATAACAACGTGCTTCCCCCAAGGGTAGGTTATCTCTTAACCTGTGTGCCCTCTGTTCCTCTCTCTCAGCTTTTGAATAATTGATCATCCTGAAAGGTGGCAAAGAGGTAAACAACCAATATTTATTTTGCAGATACTGCTGCTTTGTCAATGACATATTAACAGCAAAAAGGAAAATCTATGTCCGTCCTTCCTTCCTTCCTTCCTTCCTTCCTTCCTTCCTTCCTTCCTTCCTTCCTTCCTTCCTTCTTTCCTTCCTTCCTTCCTTCCTTCCTGTCTTCCTGCCTCCCTCCAACTGATCTGCTACCTAGTTGGCCAGATAGGTAAAAATGAGGGAAAATTAACTGAAATAAGCATTAGGCAAGAATGAAGATCTTTTATCTTGGCAGTTATGATCAAATTCATATAAAAGAATAGACTGTATCACACCTGCTCCTAGGGACCGCCTGGAGCAGCAACAACATAATCATAGGAATTAATATGAACAAAAGCATCCTGACTGCACTTTCTGATGGACTCCTGAAGGAAGAGTCCTGAAGGTTTCAAGCTTCCTAACACAAAGCTGCTTCCAGGATTGAGCTGATGAGATGTGAAATTTGTATTGCCACAGGCAAGTCAAAAATTATCCTGTCATGTGTCTGTGATGCCAATGTAATTAATCCCTGTAAAGTTCATTTTTAAATAGCTTAAACTAGATGTTTGAAATATATTTTATTCTACTATTCATTGAATTCATTCTTTTTCACGGGATGGAAATGAAATATCTAAACTGGTGAAGCTGGAAGCCAGCCTAAAATTAAGTATAAGAAAGCTTTTGCATTCTTCAAAAAAGCAAGTGAGACATGGCAATTAACAAACCAATTAAAAGTTGATGGTAAACCAGAATGAAATTAATTAAAAACAAAGCTAAAAATTAAATGAAAAAAAAATAAATTGAGGAATCCCAAATAATGAATCTGCCATGCTTGTTGAAGAATCGTGGAGAGTGCTTCATTACTTCAGTCTGATGCAGTAACAGTCTGAAGACCCAGTCAGCCACTGTCATCATGCTGGCTAGAACAGAGTAAAATTTAATCCACAGTAAAAAAATATCAACTTGATGAAGAAGTGTATGCCTTCCGATACAGAAAATTCTTATGCAGTGGAATTTTGCAAAGGTGAGCCAAATAAGGAAGCAGCCGATCAGGTCTTGAATGGAAGGTGAATAGTGCTGATTTAGATCAGGACTATGTGCCAGATAATCCAGTATGACACCACTGTTGGCCAGTGGCTGCTATCAAATGCTATAAAAAAAAAAAAAAAAAAAAAAAAAAAGATAATGTATTCAGCAATTGGCAAAAGCCATACATGAAAGCTGTTTAAGTTTCCTTCTCTTTCCTACAAACTGAAAGGTTGTTTTCATTTTTCCAAAGGACAGATTTAATTTCTTTTCCAGGGAACCTTACATTAACTAGTATATCCCTGAAATGTCCCTGTAATGCATATGTATGTATGTACAAACCTTTGAGTTGTCTGAAATTTTGAGCCCAAGAGATGCCTGTGAGAAACTGGATAGTTCTTTCTTCATACATGTTTATGACAGCACCTGTAATAGTGTCCTCCTGAGAAAAGCAATCACAGTGTTTCAAAATATCTTGATACAAAAAAAAAAAAAAAAAATTCCCCCTAATCATCTTCAACTCACTTTGCTAAGTTTTTCTGAATTTTGAACTATTTTCTTCCTTATTTTTTTTTATGATCAAGTTGTCACAGTATTTCAGGTACCACCTTATAATCTTTTTTATTTCATTTGATGTCCTCATACTCAAGTAAATTATTTCCCCACAAGGTTCATATTCTGTTGAAGAGCACATCCCAGTGCTCCTTCATTAACAAGTCAAATTAACATTAGGGCTTTCTCCTCACCTTTCATTAGACAAGGGGAGTTAGCCAAGTTCCATTAAGCCAATACTCTCTTATTTTTGCAATTTTACTTTAAAGCAGCATTGGCTTTAAAGGTATCTGAAATTTCATTTTGAAGTTATTTTTAGATAGCTCACATTTCATTCCGACCTACAGATGGAACTGCTTCAGAGGCTCTTCAGAAATCCTTATTTTCTCTGCAAAAATACTAAGGATAAAAGAAACTTCAAATTCTTACTTATTTTGCAATAGGACAACATAGTCTTCTCTGTATCTTTCAAGAAACTTGACTTTGCTCTTTACAGAGGCCTTCCAGTTTTTGGTGGTGTAGCAGGAGCTCTAGCCTCCCTCTGCTTTCTCTGTCCCATTCTCCAGAAGCTCCCTTCAATTGCAAATGTCTGGTCGTTTCCAAGGTAGAAGATCCCCTCCATTCCCCTGTGTCTCCAGCTGCCCACAGCAGGTAGACACCTTTTTCCACTGCTAACAGGCTCCAATCTTTTAAAAGAACAGAACAGAGAATAAGGACCGGTGGGAGATACAGTTTCTGTCAGAACTGTAAAAATGTTTTATCTGTTTTCTTAACATATTATACATTATCTGTTTTCAACATTATGGAAGTCATTTCCAAAGCATAGGACGAGCCTTGCGGTGATTTTCTTGTAAGGCCAAGAAGGGAGAGATAACAGCTGTTGAAGGACCATTTTTGCTCTCAGCTCAAAGTATCTCCTGCTAGTTGTTACTGGGGACAGGGGAGGACTGGGAGGTGGATATTTGGCCTGACCATTGTGTGGGTTGTTTAATCCGTGTGAGATTTTTACAGTAGATCTCATATCACATCAGTTATTTGTTAGCTATATTTCATTGTGACCACCTTGAAGACCTGCCTAAGAGAGCATCATTCACATAAATCATCAGAAGAGTGGATCTAGTAAAGTACCATGGAAAACTTGGAAAATGTACATGGACACTCTGAGCAACTGTAAATCAATGTGTCTCTCTTGTCTTCAGGGTTCACACCAGCTGACAAAATGCCTCACTGAATTAATTTGACCTTAAACAGCTTTGTGCAGTGGGGGCCATGGATGTGGTGAACATAAGAACTTGGTTGTTTTTTTTTTTTCCACGGGGCTGATTAAGAAATTTATGCTGATCTTTTTTTTTCCATTGGAAAATGATGATTCATTAGAACCAAAATGGTCCTGAGGAGGAAAGTACATTGAAACCAGTGCTAAATTAAAGATAAAAAATGTTTTTAACATATTAGACTGTTCCACTAAGATAGCTGCAATACAAAAGATTTTATTCCTCAGTTCAAAGGCATTTTCTGTTTTGAAATCTAGATGTATTTCTTCACATCTAAAAGGATACCAAGCTAAATTAAATGAAACATCTAGGATGAGTGTAATTCAGTTTCCTTTGCATATTATTCGGTTTATAAATAAAGTGTCTTCAAGCATTTAACATTAAAATTATATGTGAGAAAAATTAATTTGCTTTGTAAACAAAGTTTTTATTTAACCGAAGATACATGAGTACATTTTTTGTGGACTTCAGGGACCCATTTCTGTCAAGAGTGTATTTGTTTTCCAGAGTCTGGACACTTTGAATGTACATATCATAGCCTTTCCTCTAAAACATGACTACAATTTTAGATCCCTTCCAGATGAATTGCATACCTGCTTATGACTCCAAAACATGTGGTGCTTGAAAACTCTTTGCCCAGACTGTACCAGCATGAGTCATACAGCACAGTGAAACAGGCTTATGATAGGAGATGGGATGTATTCACTGTATTTGTTAGGGTATGTTCCATTTTTTTTCACACTGTTTTGTTCCTACAGATTATGACAATATTTTGAGTTTGTTCTGGGTGCTGAAACAGAAAGGTTAATTTTTTTTTTTTTTTTTAGATGAAGAGGAAGACTATTAAAAAATTCAAATTCAGTTAGTAAAATGGCTGTGTCCCCCAGTATGAAGCACAGAAACCACCCTGAAACCACAGACACTAACATTTCCCTTCAGAATTCAGAATATGGGATGTGATATTTTGATAATTATGAATGGGGCCTCAGAAGTGCCTTAGGCCCTCTAATCCTTTGGATTTATGAACTTTATGAAGAATGTCATCTTGTGCTTTTAAGGATTTAATGAGGATTTGGTACTTGGCAAAAGCCAGATCTCCCATGTTTTCACTCCAGTGTTGACAGTCGTTTACTTGGGAGTAATACTAGGTATTTTTACACAAAATTACTCTCATCTATATTTGAGTATTTTCTAGCCAAGTTAGCCAGTCCAAACTGGGATTAGACGTGGCTTTCACTGAGCCTGGCAAGTCAGCCTCAGCTGTCAAGATGTGACCTAAAATCCCAGTATAGCTGTCAGTCCTGGGTTTCACTCACCTTTACTTTGCAGCCCTATTTTTTTTATTTTTTTTTAAGTGAAGGTGTAGCACTCTTTTCATCCTATGCCAAAATTGGTATGTAAAGTAGGTGGAATGAACCATCTCTTGAACTTACAAAAATTTTCCTTCAGTAAAAGGCCTTTTTTACAATCTTAAAAGAGATGCCTCTTTCTCCCCAAGTGCTTTAGATAGTCTAAATGGGCATCTACAATGTCTTGTCACCTCACTTTTCAGAGCAACTAATTATGTAAAATGTATCACATCTGTGGTGATCAACATCAGTTACTAATTCAGCCAAGACATTTTTGAGGGGACTGCTGCTCCAAGAAACTGAGTGTTTATGAAAACTGGCCTCTTAGAAGTGCGTTGAGCAAAGTAACCAAAGTACTGGAAACTGTAGAAAATGCAGTCTTCAGTGTTTGTTTCTCTTTTAAATAGATAATTAGAGTATAAAATCAGAGAATTTGGAGAGACACTTTTAGTAGACAAGTACCCAAATTATTTAAAACTCTTTAAAAAGGGACGGAGTTTCAAGTGGATAGTATAACTTAGAGCAAGTAAGGTAGGAAAGGATCATCATCAGCTAAGAAAGATGTTACCAGAGCTCACGGTCCCCACAAGTGGGAGGGTGCACCCTGAAATACACTCAGTCACACTGAAATACAACTTAAAAACCACTGAAGACTGTTGTACTGGAAATGTTAGATTATGTTCAAAAGCAGTGAACTAGAGCCTTTGTTAGCTTGAAGTGTGGGGGATTTTTCCTCTTTTTCCTTTTTTTTCCCTGGCATTTCTGTACCATTTCATGGTTCACACACCTTTCAGTAGAGACAGGTTGACTGTTAAAAGCAAATGGATCATGCATATCAAGCTTTGGTAGTAGGATACAGACCTTTTAATGTCCTTTTAATCCAAACGTAGATGAAATGATATTTGGAATCTGGCTTTGGAATGTTTTGTGTTTTTTCTTTTTTTTTTTAATTCATCACCTCTAACTCAAAACTGGGGAGATCTCTATTGTAATAAAAGAAACATTTCAGCCACACTTCAGTGGTTTCTCCTGATTCTGTTGGACACAGAGGGGAATTCTGCCAGAGATAGTTGTAAATGGCACCATCCCTATAAAGGACAGTGAAAACTGTGTTTTCAAACCCCTTCAGTTGTGACCAATTCTTCCTAAAGACATCTTGGGGATTTCTACAGCACAAACAGCTGAGGGGTTTTTACAGAAGCTGTAAACACTTACATTTAAACATTGTCAATACATCAGACTGCAGAACCATACTAGAGGCAAACCCCCACAGCACACACAGGCCATAAATTTTGACTGGAGTCCTGCATGGCTTAGAAACAGCAGGAGGAAAAAAATGGGTGGAGGCAGTAAGTGCTACCATAATGCAAAGGAATGAATAGAGGCTGAGAGGCTGCTTTGAAACTTGTGCACTGAGGAATGCAAAACATGGCAGGTAAAACTCCGGGCAAGCTATTCCTCCCTTGTTCCTTCCTTTCCCGGAGTGTCACACCATGAAGATGACTTCCCTTAACAAATTGCTCTATTGTGATGTTTTATTGAGTTAGATTTTATGCTCTGTTTAACTGAACTAAAACAATAGATTATAGGATTAATATATAGAAATAATAATTGAAAGAGATGGCACGCCTACAAATAGCATAGCCCTGACACCAACAGGCAGCAAGGTCTCAAGACAGAGCAGTGAGACAGTATATTTCAATTACTGAATAATTGTAATATACAATAATTATTAAATAACAGATACTGTTGGGTTAATGTTCCATAGTGATTTTATTGGAGAAATCAGGTAATAGCTAGAGAGACTGTACATAAGAATACAGCAGTAGAGGCCATATAGTTGTCCACCAGGCAAATGTTTTACTGTAGTCACAGGGGAAAATTGAGGTAAAGTATTGAGAGGTACAAGGTCATGGGACAGAGACAGGGTACCATCTACCTGCATGGTTGTAAACTGGATTAAGTCCTATACTCAACAGAGTTATGTTATAAAAATGAGATCTGATGTTGGTTCTGAAAATTTTCTGTACAATGTATTGAGTTGTACTCCAGGCAATATGATTCAGTGTAGTGGGTCTGTCTGAGCTGCTTTTCCCCACCCAGCCCTCACGCTGCAGCACTGGGAGCTGGAGGGTGTTGATAACATACCCATGTTATGACTGCCAGTGCTCACATGGCACCAGAGGATGGGGGGCAGGATGGGGGAGGGGATACAGACAACCTGAGCTGACCAGTGGGATATTCCATACCATATGACGTCAGCTCAACTATAAAGGGAGAGGGCAGGAGGAGGATGGGGAGCATTCGGCTTTGTCCTCCGAGCAACCACTATGTGCTCTGGAGCCCTGCTTCCTGGACTTGGACCAACATTGCCTGTGGACGGGAAGTAGAGAATAACATCTTTGTCTATCCTAACCCACAGAGGTTTTTTTCATCTTATTCTCTTCCTGTGTGCCGTGCTGATGGAGGCTGGGGAGAGTGATGGAAGGGCTTGATGGACACCTGGTGTCCAGCCAGAGTAAACCCACCACATTCAGGAAAACACTACAGTTTAGCCAAGCTGGTTTTCACCAGCAGATAGTCTGAAACACTGACTGGATGGAAACTTGATGTAAACTGAGGACTGTAAGAACACATCCAATATTTAGGATTAAAAAAAATATAAACCAAAAAATGAAAACATGAATCCCAGCAAAGCACCTTGTAGCCATATTTGCACCTTGCAATGTTGACTGTTTCTCTATTATGTGTTTCTCCTCATTCCTACAGCCTTATGTTGCAGAACAAAAGATGTACAACCTATTATGCTCCACCATGATTAGGATAACGGTTGCCCATCTCAGTGGTTGTCTAGGCATTGCTTTAGTTAACAGCTTTATTACAAGAAGAGCAGGATGCACTGTTTCTCTTCTCTTACAGGTCTGGGAATACATAATTTGCTGTATATCTGTTTGTCTTTCTTAGGATGCATCTATACATCTTTGCATGTTGTGATCTAAATTCTGATCTTCCTAGTGACTGTTAAATCTTCATCTGGATGTTCCAATTACATTCAAGATGCCCTTTAAAAAGAAAAAATTAACTTCTTTTTTTTTCAGAAATGGAGGAACTTGATACCTGTGACAAAAATATTCATAAGCACAACTCCATATGGATGCGCTTTGTGGAGAAATATTTTTATCTTATTAAGGAAAATGCATTAATGCAAATGTGAACACAAGAAGTTATAAACTTTAAACATAATTCCATCTCAAAGCTACTTACAGAGACAGAAAATCTTACACAGTCTTTATAATGCTATAAATTATGTCTGATCTGAACTTCATTTTAAACTCCATAGTGAAAGAGAAATCAGAATTTCCAGTTAAACACAAAAGCTTAAATGAGAATTCAGCACACAGGAGACAGCCGGCTGACACTATACAATCTCACTGAAGCTTGAGTGTGCATAGACTAGCACAGTTAATCAAAAACTCCACTCATCTGCCAACTCTTTATGCATTCATCAAAGCTCAGCAGAGATTTATCAGCACAGAAGATTCATACATCAAGGCTTCAGCTCTGGCTTCCTTGACATCCCAAGCAGATTAGTCTGTGACAGATTTTTGCAGCCCAGCAAGCATCCCAAAGTGAAGCTACAATGGAGATGACAAGCAAATCCTTGGCATCTGATATCATGTCCACTTGTTCCATCAAAGCCAACAAGGCTCCACTAAGGTTATTGAAGTCATGCAGGTTTAGGAGCTGTGTTTTGATTTAGACTATATGACAGAACAAGTCCTCAGTGTCTCAGCGCAGGAGAAATGTATCAGTCCTACCAGAGACCACATGAATAAATAAATTGTGTTCTGACTCCTTTCAAGACAGCCATGTGTCTCCCATGCAAACAGACCAAAGGAGGGCTGTCTCACAAATGTGTTCAAAAATGTTCTTTCTTTCCTGACAAGATATCCTGAAGGGAATCACCGTGCACTTCTCAGTGCCACAAGAAAGCAACAGCAGAGCAATCGTCTCCCCACATGTTTGTGTGCCTCATGCAGCTGTTGCTGGGCATGTTCTGGATGGAAGCAGATGTTTTGATCTGGGTATGTAGACAGCCATTGAGGGCATGTGTTGCCTGGGGCAATCCCACAGCCTATCTACATAGGAGGTCAGACAGTCTTTTTCAGCACAGGACCAGGGTCTGGGGTGGAAGAAAGGACCATCAACACCTAGGGATCTCAGGACTAGGCTCTGGGTAGGAGCAAGTGTGCCTGTCTTGATCAGTATATGAAAATCCCCAGCTCATTCATTTTATGTCCCTAGGCAAGACTCTTAACATCTCCATCTGCAAAGACACCAGTATGCCGCTGTTCTCTGCATCATGGTCACAAAGCCACCATCTCTGGGATTGCTGAGCCTGGAGAAGAGAAGACTCTGCAGGTACCTTATTGAAACCTTTCAATATATAAAGGAGGCTTGTAAGAAAGGTGGAAGGAGACTTTTTACCAGGGCCTAGCAGCACAAGGGACAACAGTTTTAAACTGAAAGAAGGTAGATTTAGCTTGAGCCTAAGGAAGACGCTTTTTTATAATGAGGATGCTGAGACACTGGATCAAGTTGCCCAGAGAAGTTGTGGATGCCCCATCATTGGAAATGTTCAAGGCCAGATTGGATGGCGTTTTGAGCAACCTGATCTAATGAAAGATGATCTAGATAACCTTTAAAGGACTCTTCCAACACAAACCATTATATGATCCTATGATCTATCCACTAGGAATTTGCAAAGGGTTCCAGCATAGTAAATTTACACAAATATTTTGAAAATTATTGGATTTTTTTTGAGTGGAGAAGAAAGATAGCATTTTTGTATCTGGTGGTGGATATATCAAAGTGCTAAAGATTGTTTCATCTCCCTCCCTTTCTGGTCTGCAACTAATCAGGACTCCAGTGTTTGGTCATGCATCCTGATCTGTCTCAAACTTGCATCAGAGATCCTTTTCTCTCCATACCGGTACAGACTTTCTGAGTTTTTACTTCTGCAACCAAAAAGGCATATAACAACTTTCTCTAAATAAACAGCAAAGGCAAAGTACCACTGAGACTTCCTGAGGCTTACGAGATTTCTTCCTTTTTGGCATCTGTAGTATGGAAGTCCTTGTTACTCTAGGGGTCTTTCTGGTCTTAACTATTTTTCCAAACAAAATTTTATAATAGCCAGGTCAGCTTAGACAGGTTTTGCTCTTCAGTTACAAATGTAGAGCCAACTTGCATCCATTCAGGCAATGACAATTCTTTGTGACTGTGTTTCAGTTTTCTTTTTGTACAGGTTTGGACTGGGATAGAATTAATTTTCGTTGTACTAGCTTGCATGGTGTTATGTTTTCGATTTATGATGAAAACAGTGTTGATAACACAGAGATGTTTTAGCTATTGCTAATCAGTGCTTGCACAGCATCAAGGCTTTTTCTGCCTCTCACACCACCCTGCCAATGAGGAGGGGACTCTGCTGGGATAGCTGACCCAAACTGACTACATTGATATTCCATACAATACGACGTCATGCTCAGCAATAAAAGCTGTGGGAGGAAGGGGTTATGTTTGAAGTGATGTCATTTGTCTTCCCAAGTAACTGTTACGTGTGATGGAGCCCTGCTCTCCTGGAGATAGCTGAACTTCTGCCTGCTAATGGGGAGTGGTGAATGAATTCCTTGTTTTGCTTTGCTTGTGTGTGCAGCTTTTGCTTTACCTGTTAAACTCCCTTTATCCCAGTCCATGACTTTTCTCACTTTTACCTTTCCAATTTTCTCCCCCATCACACTGGAGAGAAATGAGAGAGTGGCTGTTTGGGGCTGAGCTTCCTAACAGGTTAAACTGCAACACTTGCTCATAATGATCTGGATGCTATTCAAAGGATGAGACAGCAGCCATACTCATTATGGTATTGCCTCGTAAGGCTCATTAAATGTAATCTGTCAGACAGCTATTAGAAAAGTATGATAGAGCAAAGTACTATGAATATCTATAAAACAATAACTTTCCTGTGCAGCTGACTGACCAAGCATCTCCACATACAGAAATGAGAGGATTCTATGCCATCTTGCTTCCTGCAACACAGCAAGGAAGAAGTGTGGATTACATGAGTTGCATCAGTCCCAACAATCATTCCACTTAAAAGAATAGTACGAGTAAATTCTCGGGGATTTATATACAACTTGTACTAAAAGCAAAGTGCACATGGAAATACTTTAGATACAGGGAGTTCTGCATTTTCCTTTAGTAAAAATAAAATGCACAATACCTAACAAATGAACTTAGCAATACTTTTGTACATGGTCTCAGATTTATTGTAAATGATAGAATTATCAAGAGACATGGTTGCCTTTTAGAAAGCAACTAGAACAGATAAACTGAAACCTCCAGGTTGCCATGGAATGTTCTTTTATAGTAAGCTTTAGAAAATGTCTATTCCAAAAAGACATAAATATTCTATGAAAATTCTTGCAAAAATAATCATAAATGCTGAAGACCCTCAACAGACTTCCCTATCAATACTCTGCACTGAATAGTTTTTATGGGTGCTTTCTCATCAGAATTAGCCTCTCTTTAGGGGTCTCAGACTGTTGAAACCCATTCAAAATGGAATTTAAATGTACATGTAATTAATGTAGAGACAATGTTTCCCTGATAATGATGAGGATAGATATATTAAAAAAAGATTTATTCTGGAACCATCTCTATTTGCAAGGAAAACTTTAATTGCTGCACATATTAACAGGCTCACTAATTCAGTTAAAAATGGAAATGTAACAAGGTCTAGTATTACTTCAATCTTCTTTAGGAATGCAAAAAGCTTTAAGAACATATTTCGCTTCCCCATCTCACAGGAACCTGATCATAAGAAGAGTGGCAGCTGTTAAAACTAGCAACAAATTACAGAAAGCAAGAATCTGAGTCAACTGGTCTGATAATCCAGTTACCAGAAACTGGCCTTTAATAGTCTGAAATTCATACACCCATGCACATACAGACACACACATACACATTTCACATGCAAGGGAATTGTTTTAATGAATTTCCTTCATCCATTTGAAGACTGTAAGCATCCTAGTGTGCTTGGCTTGCAAGTAGTCCTGTTTAGGACCAGAGACTATTTAGGATTACTATAGATATCCCTATGAGCAAATGTGGACCCCAACAGCCGTTGTACAACATGGCATAAGTGGCCAGTAGTGATATCCAAGTCTTTCTGAGACCAGGAGCAGGGAGCTGCCACCAGCTGGCTCCAGCTGATGTCTATCTAAAGAAAAATGAGGACTTCTAAATTAAGCAGTTCTTGCCCTGAAGACATAGACATACAACCACATCTCCATGAGCAAGTGGCTTGGTTTGTGTCTACTTAGTGCACATCTATTTCAAGGCAAGTTAACTCACAGGTGTAGATGCTAGCAGGATCTGGCTCCCTGACCACAACTAAAGCAAATTGTCCCAAGACAGAACTGGGAGGAGAGCAGCAACCATAGCAGACACAAAGGGGAGCTCCATGTACCTCTGTCAGGCTCAGATAAAGCAAACAGGAGGTGTTGGTGGCACTCACTGTACCTGCTTTGCCTTGGCTGCTTACAAGGATAATGTTAGATGCACCTGGGATGTGGAAACCTCCTGCAAAGCTTCTATCCCACCTCTGGGCAGCAACTTACACTTCAAGGAAACACCAAACACTCCAGTAACATGTCAATATCTGTTCTAGGCTCTAGGCTCTTCAGGCAGCTGTTGAGTAGGTCATTTCTTGTATTGCATCCCACTGGTGACCAGATGGTGCCCTCAAGCAAGGACTTTCATTACCCATATTCTGTGTTCACCTTCCCACTTGAAAATGTTTACATGAGAGTATTTTCCAGCCTTTCTAAAAAAAACCCAGAAGTTTTGCCACAGTGAGCTCCTGTGACCAGAACAGGCATCTCCCTCCCTCTGCTTTGTATAGCTTGTACCCAGGCTGTCCTTTCAGGGAGAGAGGGTCATGCTGCATGGCCAGGCTTTGCTTTAAGGGCAGGTCTCTGAAAAAAGGAGTGATTATTTTTCTTTAAAGTCATAAAATACTTCAGCGCTGAACAATTCTGTCATTGGGAATATTAAAATATGATCAGACATATTTTATGTAGCTGTTATTAAATAGTCATTAAGCATTTCTGGAAATTATACTCCTAGGGCATTTGACATTGAAGAATAGACTCTCAAGGCCTGGTCTGAGACATGAGTTATAAAAATATAAACCCACCAAATGCACTAAACTTGTCTTTGTCATCTGTTATCTCTGAATTCAACAATTTTCTACATACTCTGCAGCATTTGGTCCAGTGCGTCTTCTTCTGTAAACAGCTCACCACAGGAACATTGTAGCACATGTAGCACATGTCTTTGCAGTGCATCAGAGGAAGGAGCAAAGAGACCACAAGAAGTCCATTTGTGTGAGGATCCCAAAGCTCATTTCTAGTTTTAAGGATAAAGTGGAATGTATCTCACCAAATTTTAGATCTCTACAAATTAGGCCCCCACATCAGTGCTAGAAGGCAGCATTTGGGAGCTAGGGGTGGAGGAGAGACACAAACTGATTTGGGGCACAGCTTGCCTGATGTATTGGACATGTACTTCGTGAAGGTTTGACCTGTGCTTTGGTGATTGTTCCTTGGCTGTTTATTGAGGTAACTATCTCAGGCAACTGGTTCAGATATCCAGACTTTGTGTCCACTAGGCTGTCTCCTCTAGACACCCAGAGTTCTCTTCTTCTGCCCCTATACCCAATCAAAAATTCCCAGCAGCAGCTTAAAGTTTCTTCCTTGAATGTCAGTGTTTTAACCTGAAGATTGATAAAGATAATATGTATTTTGTGCCTCTTTCAAATTTATTCTCTCCAGATGAGGAGGTAATGGTCTCTCATGTTGTAGCTGAGGGGAGCACACAGTTGATTGTTCTTTTTTTACCTTTTTTTTTTTTACATGTCTTCAGGAGGAAATGTAGTGCTTCTTGCTGTCCTTTTGAATTCTACAGGGATTTTGTCTGCAGGGAAAATCCCCCCTTATTTACAGACTAGTCTAGATTCCCAGGGCACTCTAATTCCCATTCCCACTGCCAGAGATGTGTCTCACTTGTAACCAGGCTGTTCACCTGACTCCACTGGAAATTTTGGTCATCTGCTCTCATGCAGATTACATTTCTCCTTCTTAATGAATATGCAAAAATAACAATTTCCACACTTATAAGTTGCTCAGCTGGTTAGTTAAAAGGCTCCAGTGGTAGTATATAACAGCAAGAATAACAGCTTGATTAATCCCTGTCTACTAGTCTAAACTAAAACCCATGCCATTTTGTCACTTTGCAGTGACAGAGTCATCATAAAACAGTACAGCTTGAAATGGCTTTTACAGATTCAGGTTATAATGGTATCCCCACTGACCAGAAGTATCTGGAGGTATGTTAATTTTTCCTTTGCTGAAACGAACAGCAGACTGATTTTGAGATCTCATTGTTATGGAAATATATTCTGCTCAGGACAATTATATTTTACTTCCTTCCCACACCCCCCCCACACCCCCCACACCCCCACTCCCCCCCAGGATCAAGAATATTGAATATGCTATCCTGATTAACAGTGTTAGTCTCCTGTTTCTGAAGGAATTTGCCTAGGTAATATATTCATAAAGGATATGGTGGAAGAGACACTACACTGTTTCACTATTGAGAATATTATCGAATTCACCTGAGAAAGTCCTGCTTTTCTGTTGGGAGGATCTCAGAGCATGAGTAATGGTAGTCTTATTACTCCTTTTTGGGCTTTGCTTAATGACATTGATTCTTCTTGGTTGCCCCAGGCTGTGGAGACACCTGTACTAGGAGCAAACCTTGAACTATGTGGTGGGATATAGGCTTGGACAGAGGTAATCCATGGAAAACTTCAGAGATCTCCTTCCAACCCATGCACATTCATGGCTCTTTGTATTCATCATAATGCCTTTAGAAAGAGATCTGGATTGATATAGAAGCCTTTGTGCTTAGAGATGAATAAAGCCCAGAGCAGTTACTTCACCAGTGGTATATTTGTAAGTTTTAACATGGTTTGGAAGGAGTTTGTGAAAAAATTATCAGTGAGTGTCTAGTCAGAGCTATCTGTCTGAAGATGCTGACAACTCTTTTTATTTTGGGCCACCTGGTCCAGCAGTGCAACTGGATTTTGCCTACCATACTGGAGACACTGCTGTATCCCAACTCCAAGTTCATGATCGGTATTTCCAATAGATTTCAGCAAGGCAGAAGCATCAGGACATTCACAAATATTCAGAACATCTGCTTTAATTATTTTTACCATTTGTTGTTCTGGGTAATATGTTTGCTGTCTTAGGGATAAACATGCAGCAACAAAATGTGAATGTTTGCCTTTTGTTTGGTTTTGCAGATGTCATGTCAAAACTGAGTTGCAATTCTTTTTAGAAAGAGAAGATGTTTCAAATTCCTTGTGTTTCTAAACAGTTTACCTAACTGTGTCTCTAATACTGTTGGTTATGGAGTGGATATATATGTAAACATGCATATGCAATACCTATTTGAACCGGAGCTGAAGTTCAATGTATGCCTCTATGTGAAAGACACTCATAACTGCATTTCCCACTCCAAAGCTGTGTGTTGCATTGTGTTCTTTTCTCTTCCTCCTACCACACTTTGCTTTCAAATATTTCCCCAGAAAGTAAAAACCCACAGCGGTGCCACTGAAGAAAAAAGGGAAAGTGGCGTAAGCATCCATACTCCATCAACTACACGAGTAGCTTGCAAAATAAAAGATAACAGACCCATTTTGAATGAGAAAATGACTAAACACACGAAGGTAAGGATGAAATAGCATAAAATCAGACTTGCAGTAATAGAGCATGTCACAGTCAGATTATCTCAGAAAACAATCTTGGAGCTGGTATTTCTTAGGGTCAGTAGGAGGGAAGGATAACGAAGAGCAACAAAGATCTGTATAAACAGATGGTTGTAAGATCAGACAGAATAATTGGTGGGTTTCTGACTGCAAAAGCAAGGGGGCTCTGTGACACCTTTTCTCTCCAAAAGGAGCATCCTTCAGCTTTTTCAGGATGGAATGTGATTGTGTAAGGATTGGAATTATACGATGTAGCCCCCAGGGACTTTTGCCAACTAGAATCAGTGACCCAGAAGATACTTGAAGTCCTGTGCTACCATGTGTTTCACTGTTGTTTGATGATCCTCTGCCATCTAATTTCCTTCTCCATCCTGTGCCCTGTATATTGTGCTACATCTTCTCAAAGTATGTAATTTTCAGATAGGTCTCTCACTTCCTTTCTCTAGAGAAAATGACAGGGAAAATGAAGTTTTTTCCAGTTCCCCATCCCATTCATTTCTATATAGCAATGTATCTCCTGTTCATTTCTTTTGGCCAGACCACTGAGGCTGAGGGGATGGAGGAAGAACAGGCCAGACTAGGTCATGGCTGGCTCATCAATTGAGGAGTGTTGTGGTTTAGCCCCAGCCAGCAGCTAAGCCCCACATGGCACTTACTCCTCCCTTTTATCTCAACTTGTGGGTTGAGGTAAAGACAGTTTAACAGGTAAATCAAAAGCCGTGCACTCAAGCAAAGCAAAACAAAGATTTAGTTCACTACTTCTCTTCAGGAAGCAGGTAGTTCAGCCATGTCCAGGAAAGCAGAGCTCCAGAATGCTTAACAGTTACTTGGGAAGACAAATGCCGTTACTACAAATGTCCACTCTTCCTTCTTCTTCACCCAGATTTATATGCTGAGAATGATGTCATATGGTATGGAATATCCCTTTGACCTGTTGGGGTCAGGTGTCCCAGCTCCATCACCTTGCAGCTCCTATGGTGGTGAGAGAAGCAGAAAAGGCCTGGACTCTGTACAAGCACTGCTCAGCAGTAACTAAAATATCCCTGTGCCACCAGCACTGTTCCCAGCACAAATTCAAAACACAGACCCATACAACCTACTACGGAAAAAAAACCCCTCTATCCCAGTCAAAACCTGCACAAGGAGTTTTAAAATTCTCAATGTCTAGACGGCTGTGATGTACCCAACCATTCTTCCCCAGGACTTCTTAAATTAAAACAATATGAGAAGTCAGTACTAAGTACCTGTGTATGAAGTGCTGCAACCTAGAAAGGCCAGGAAGCTTAGTGTCACCGGACATCCAGGAGCTGTGCAACCATTTCCCTCACTCTTTCAAAGGCACTGTCCCTTCCCAGCAGCAGGCTGTTTTAATCACAGTGTAATAGTTCTTGTGTTTTCCTCCCTGTTTTGATACACGTGTAGAGAAGATAGCTGGAATGGCGAACACATAATTGATGACTTCCTGTGTAACTTAAAAATTTTTTAATTGCTTGGTTCTGGAAGACTGCAGTTTTTTTACTCAAAAACTGGAAACATCTGCACTAGTGTGGTGTTTCCTATCTAAAATATCTTCAGAATGAAACACTAAAGATCGTGTCCCTTTGGATCTGTACATACATTACTACACTGAGAGGAATCCAGAAAAATGCATTTAGTTTTCACTTTCAGGTCCCACAGAGCTGTTTGAATTTTCCATGAACAGAACTCTCCACCTGCACTTCTGCCTTCTGTGATTATATGTTGCTGTTTCACCTCATTCAGTGTCTCCTGGGGAAAGTGCAATCTAGTAAGGGTTAAAAGCACCATTGATGCTGTTCTCATCAGAGACAAGCTGAACTTGCTGCACCTTCTCCCAGTGTGTGGAAAGGCATCCTGTGATATCCTGATGGGTTTATTCTGTTTGATGGTGAAGCACAAATACAAAATTTTGCCCTTGTTTTGCTTTTTTTTTTCCCTATTCAGTCCTTTTCCTTCAACTTCCCCTTCTCAGAGCCAATAAATTTTAAGTGTGATGAAGAAACAAAACATGCTGCTGTATAAGGACATAGAGAGACTGGCTGTTTATTTAGAGCAGCTGTGAAATACCAAGTAGGTGCCTGTAAATGTCTATCGGGTCACCCTGTAGCTGTAGCACTAGCTGCAATGTGTTAGCTGTTTTCTTAACACTGAGGAAGGTGTGTTTTCTGCTCTGAGCACTCACAGCCTTAGGGATAGACAGAGGAGGAGGCAGCAACTCCCAGAAGTTTATAATTTAGTCTCTCTTCCTTTGTAGGAGGCGATGGTAGTGGCTTTGAAGGCAGCTCTAGTCTCAGCTGTAACTGTGGCCTGCTATGCTCCCCTTTCTCTGCCCTTTTCTTGACTTGTTGCTCTATTTAGGTCACAAGAGTTTGTGGTTGTGTGGCTGCACAGCTGAATGGGACAATGGCCACTCTGCAGGGCCTGGGTATTTTTGCAGGATGAACAATAACTCGTGCAAAATTGAACTCCCTTGGAGTGGCCAGTCCAGAAAGAAGGGCTTTCACATGAGACAGATCATGACAGGTTGCAGGAGGTGTTCCCATGAAGCATGGGAAGAGCCATGACCATGGTTGTGTGAGGGGCTTCTGCAGAGATGAGTAGTGCAGGGATCAGGGGTCTGGGCGGGTACAGGCCAGGGCCTGAAGGAGATAATGTATAGACATGGCTGTGGGTCCAGAACAGACCTGTCCTACAAAGCCACCCCTTGCTGCCTTGATGGATGGCAATCCCTGTTAGCCGATGCATAGGGATTATTCTCTGCAGGACTCAAAGAGTCCAATTCGTTATAGCAAGGCCTATTCTTTTTTTTCCTTTTTCCACTCCAGTGGAGCATAAATGACCCGAATAAATCCTACTCCTTTGGCACATGTAATGCACGGAATGTGTTCTGGGTGCTGTATCAGGATTTATCTCCTGGTGCATGTTGTGAACACACATTTCTTTCCAGTCAGTAGAATTGTTATAGCTATAGAGCTTGATTATTGAAAGGGGAGCTGGTTGGTGGAAAGAAGATATATAAATGTGATATACACAGTACACGTCAGCCACACCAGCTGGAAAAATCCATTTATTTCCACTGACTAAATAACTCACTTTTGATTCCAGTTTATACAGGTAGGAACACGGTTACTCAGTGCCTGTCTCCAATAACTCAGCTGGTGTTGAGCTTTGTTCAGCCTTTGTGGCCAGGGCCAACTCCTCTCCAGAACCTCATACCAGCAGTCCCACTGGTGTTTGAGGGTGGGAGTGATACAGAACTGCCCTGCTCCAGCTCTGGCACACATCACAAGGCAGGTGGCATGATCTTTTCTCCACCAGCTGCAATGGACATCATGTAAAGATAGAAGGAACTGGACAGGGGCATAAATGGTCTTCTCTTGTACTTCCAGACATACAAAAGGTCACTTGTGTGATGAGACGGAGAATGTGCCACAGGAAGAGAGAAATGTCCTTCAAGGTGCTGGAAATGGATACTCAGTTTTGGAAATGTCCATCACAGAGTCCATTGCTTGAATAGACACTATGAACAGAAAGGTCTGGGAATCACTGAGAAATCAAAAACGTCCAGTCCAAGTCTTCAGTACCCTCAGCTTTCTTGGAGGAAGACTTACGCTGTTTGAATGTGGATTTCTATGTGGATTTGTCTCAAGTGCTATGGCTGCCTTGAGCAGTGGTGAGCCACCCAAATGGCTATAGGGCACCAGGATGGATCGTCTTCTCTGAACAAGAGTGACAGGTGAAGTGTCATGAACCCCATCTGTCACTGCTGCTCTACCTCTATCTAGCTTGTGACATGTCTGAAGTTATTTACTTCATTTCTTCCTTTTCCCACTCTACCTTCCTCCCTGGCTAAAAAGTGACCTCCAGCTGCCTTTCTCGGACAAGGCAGAGGTGTTTCCCAAATGTTAATAATGCCAATCACAGTGATTTCCAGACAGGCAGTTCTCTGTCAAGCTCCAGGGAGTGGTCAGGGTAGAACATCTATGCTTTACAAATAGAAAGCTTGCACACAGCAGGTGAAAATCCTCATAAGGATTTTCAGCGCAGCAATCACTGGGCCAGGTGTCTCATTACTGTATATAATGAAATAGTATCCCAAGGAGGGGGAAAAGATAAACATATGTCATTCAAAACTCCCCTGATTATGGGAAGTGTCCACCAACAGGGTGCCCAATTACTCTATGCAGCTTTGTATTTCACCCATCTGTTTTTACTAATCTGGCCCCAAGCGTGCAGTTTAGTGCTGGAAACCTTGGCTCAGGACTGTTTGATGAAACTGTGTGGCTTGCAGCAGCTGCCTCCAGCTAGGGGGATGGTTTTAAAAGACTTATAAATCGCAACACTGATAGTTATATTTTCTGTGCTCCAAACAAACTCTTCTGGCCTGGTCTGTGCCTCAGTTTCAGGGAAACACATGCATATATCTGCATGATCTTTTGGAAAGAGGGAGTCTGCACTGCACTTTTCACGCACTAGGCTCTCCACCTGCCTGTATCTGCACTCTATGGCGGGAGGACCTAGGAGACCAGAACCACCTGCTCCTCATGACACACGTGGTCTGCTCCAGGCACCACCACTCCCTCTCCTGCATACAATTTGGATGTGGACAAGAGCAACTTCCTGAAAGCACCACTTGGTGCTTCTTCTTTGGTAACCTCCCTGTTGTCACCGTGACCAGAGTGACCTCTGCTGCCAAACTAAAGGCTAGTTCTGGTCTCGCTGTGAATATTCACTTGTGAGTCTCCTCCTAGATTTCCTCTTTTCACTTCTACTAAGTAAATGCAAATAACTTCTCAGTTCACATTTTTCCTTTAATATCCAAGGTTATAGGCTGACACTGGGGCATCAAGATAGGCAGTGATCGGCACAGGAGGGTAAAAGATGGCTGGAAGCTAAGCCAAAGATCAGGAAACCAAAATGGAAATGAAGTATAGGAGAAATATGAAGCACACCAAGATGCTGAGGAAAAGACTGCAGCTGAGACAGCACAAGGAATAAGGTCTACAATATGCTCAAGAGCACTACACTGTGAAACACTGATCTTTACATGGACAGTCTATGTACTTTCTGTAGTCATTCATCCGCAGAGAGCTTGTGGGAAGCTGATGCTGTGGAGTGTTCACAGCTGGGGCTAAGAGGACTTTTTCATAATTTTAAGAACACATTTGAGGAAAATTTGAAGGTGACTGTAAGAAGATCTAACAGCCAAGATACAGAGGCTATTAACTTGGCCTGCCAGATGCAGAAACCAACTTTATAATATGAAGGATGTTTTCCTGTGCTTTTCTTACTGAGCTTGTGTCCTACAGTAATAATTCTTTGCTGTCAAAGTATCAAAAATAGACACTCCCACAGGCTTATTAATTTGACCATCTGTGAAGAAAATACAGTATTGCTTTAGATAAGAAGAGTTCCTTGATTAGTAATGGAAAATTCATTTAGCGGGAGCTCTGTAGTTGCTGTTTTGAGGCAGCTTGCTTTCAGATACAATGGGGATATCAGCTTTGACATGTTTATCACAGTTAGCTATATTGCTGAGATGCAGCTGAAATCAATGTCCACTGCTGGAGCTTTTCTGAAGTAGAAGAGTTCCTCTTTGGGAGACAGAAAGCAAATGTTTAAGTGAAGAGTCTGCTGAAGAATCACATTTGTACAATTCTCAGTAAGCTTCATAGCGCTTACATCTCCCCCTATTAAGTTAAATTTTTACGATCTACTTGGTGAAACTTAATGTTACATATAAGATTTAAAATTAAATGTATCTTTCCTATCAGGAAGCATATTAGAAGGTGCTTGCACATCTCTTTTTGTGGCATTGGGAAATAAATTGGACACAAAACCTACGTGGTGGTTTACTGGATAGATGCTCTATTTGTGATTTGCTTCAGAAAGTAGTCAAGAGAAACGATTTCTGCTTCCTGTGACTATAGCTTTTCACCAGGAAGGGGCATCAGCCTTTGTCTGTGCCACTTGTTGGTCCTAGCTCAGTGCCAGGGACCAGCAGCAGCTCCAGCGACAGCTGGCAGGAAAGCAACATGTGTCAGCGAATTGTCTTTATACAGCTCATATTGTCAACAGACAGTAGGAGCTGAATAACCTCTAAATGGATGTTTGTGAATAGTAGTCTGCAATATTTCCTTGTTTTCAGCCTGAACACAGATGCTATGGACATAATTGTCCATGCTGAAATACTTCCCAGCACTCACAATAATAGGGGCAATAGGAAATATTTCTGCATGGAGAAAAGAGGATTATGCCTTATGGCATGTATATGCATAACACATGTTCAGATGCTTCTATTAGCTGTTACCCATTCTTAAGGCCAAATGAGGCATGCCATTTTGCTAATGGACACCTGTCTTGGGAGGTAATTGTTCATTCAGTGCTCACGGATGTGAATAAACATCTTAGACCAGCATCTAGGAATTTAAGGAACGAGTTGCGATAGTGCACCCAGACAGATGTCAGTTTAGATTATTCATCTGTATTTGTGTCAGAGACTACTACAGTCCTGGTGTGTCATACACACAAGAGAATTTCAATCTGATAACCTTTGTGACCAATATCTACAGGAGAATTGATATAATGTACATTATCACTTCTGTCAGTTCATAATTATTAAATTATTTTTGCTGTACTGAACCCTTGTTTATATGTTAAGAAAGATTTAGTTTCTGTCCCCGGTATTTTATGATAATAACTGACTTAGTGGATAATAAATATGAAAAGACTGACAGTATTGTCCTGGAGGAAAGAAAGGCATTCACAGTAAGACAGATGTCTTTAAGAAGCACGCCAGCCATTTAACTACAAAGGAGCCTTTCTACAAATAGAACACGCTGCCATAATAAAAGTTGACCAGACATGTTGAGTTTATGGTAATTGTTGTTTTGCAGGATATGCAAATACACATAATCTCAGAGTGACCATGATCTGCACAGTATGAGATGGCATCCCTTCTGCTCAGGCCATTGATGTCTTGAACACACAGATGTGGACCACATTTAAAATACGCAAGAATGCCCAAGAAATGCCCGTGCAGGGAGCAAAGAGGACTAAGCCCACAATACTTCCCACCAGAAGTTACATGACCATAAAGATTTACAATAAACGTTAAGACATGTTACCAATTGTGGAAACTTAACTCTTACAGCAAGCAACAAACAGGAATGCAAGGACACAGCTTATGGAATGTGTTGATTTTTGACAACTTGGGTGACAGCTGGTAACAGTAGGGACCTAACCAGGGCTATGAATCTGTCCCTGCCATGGGCCCAGTTGTGTGAAAACATATTGTTGTGGTAGAAAGATGAACTACAGAATAATAAATTGCAGTGATCACCATGACCATATTAATGATAAGGTCAGTGCACCTCTGGGGTGTATACCATCAGATAGCTTTCCAGTCTGCATCTGAAAGGATGCCTGTGCTTAAGATCTGTGTTAAGCTAGTCCTGCAATGAAAAGTAACTTCCTCACTTGCCACAAAGTGCTTCTGTAACTTTTGCAAATTTAGTGACTGTTTAGCAAAGTCTGAATGAACTGTATATAGGTTTTTGCTACTCAGATATTGTGTTCTGTCTGAGAAGGAGAGATTCAGTTTGAGATTACATAAAATGTACTCTCCTACTGCCAATTTTAGTAAAACCTATTTTTTAGTAAAAAAGAATAGTATGTCTGTCTCTGTCTGGGTTATTACAGTGTTTGTTTTAAGAGAAGATCATGTGAAAAATGGCCAGTTCTTTCTCATGAAATAGGATTCCTCACAATAGGGACAGACAGAAATGAACATGTAAAACTGTGATTTTTCAAAATGATAAATACATGTTTGAGTTCCCTTAAGTTCCTCTCTTCCCTTGTTAGGACTCCTGAGATTGACCAGGAGGAAGATCCTAGGTGTCCCATGACATTGCCATACTCTGCAATCAGAAATCAAAATGCAATGCAAAGGTGCCTTTAAGGAAAGGAACAAAGGATCCACTTAATAAAATATTCCCATAAAATCACATTTCAGGAATGGATGATCAGATTTCCTTGGAACACACAGGAATCTTGCTAAACTCAGTGTGAGGTAGAATCATAGAATCATAGAATGGCTAGGACTGGAAGGGACCACCAAAGGTCATCTAGTCCACCCCCCCTGCAGTGAGCAGGGGTACCCTCAACTAGACCAGGCTGCTCAGAGCCTTGTCCAACCTCACCTTGAATATCTCCAGGGATGGGGCCTCAACTACCTCCCTGGGTAGCCTATTCCACTGTTCTACCACCCTCAATGTAAAGAACTTCTTCCAGATATCCAATCTAAACATACTCTTCTCTAATTTAAACCCATTACCCCTCATCCTTTCACTACAGACCCTCATAAACAGACCCTCTCCAGCTTCCTGTAGGCCCCCTTCAGGTACTGGAAGGTCTCTATTACATCTCCCTGGAGCCTTCTCTTCTCAAGGCTGAACAACCCCAGCTCCCTCAGCCTGTCCTCGTAGGAGAGGTGTTCCAGCCCTCTGATCATCTTTGTGGCCCTCCTCTGGACCCACTCCCTCAGGTCCATGTCTTTCCTGTGCTGAGGGCTCCAGAGCTGGACACAGTACTGCAGGTGAGGTCTCACCAGAGCAGAGTAGAGGGACAGAATCACCTCCCTTGATCTGCTGGCCACGCTTCCCTTGATGCAGCCCACAATGCAATTGGCCTTCTTGGTTGCAAGCGCACACTGTTGGCTCATGTCCAGCTTCTCATCCACCAACACCCCCAAGTCCTTTTCCTCAGAGCTGCTTTCCAGCACCTTGTCTCCCAGCCTGTATTGATAGTGAGGGTTGTTCCGACCCAGGTGCAGGACCCTGCACTTAGTCTTGTTGAACCTCATGAGGTTCACCTGGCCCACCTCTCCAGCTTATCCAGGTCCCTCTGGATGACATCCTGTCCCTCCAGCCTTTTGACAGCACCACTCAGCTTGGTGTCATCTGTGAACTTGCTGATGGTGCACTTGATCCCACTGTCAATATCATTGATGAAAATATTAAACAGTACAGGTCCTAGTACAGACCCCTGAGGGATGCCAGTTGTCACTTAAAAAATAAAGTAAAATAAAATAAAATAAAATAAAAAGAATTTATTCTGGGTTTTAAGTTTTTGACTGATACCTATATACTAATGGGATGGGCTCATTAAATGTGCATAGCTAGGTACTTTAACTAGAATTTTTGGAGGAGGAGCTTTTTCGAAGCAGAAAGGATATATTATTCAGAAAGGTTTGTATGCTAAGGTATTTTTTCCCAGCCAAATAAGATGTGACTGAGAATTTGCTTTTAATTAATACAAGTAAAACTAGTGAACAGGGAAATTAAATTCCTCCAGAAGTAATTTTGCAGATTTGTTTAGCCTTAGGTTAAAACTTCAACTGAGGAAAGGGGAGGAGGAGAGGATCTATTATTGTCCATGCTCTGCTAGAATTTTGATGGAATCTGTATTTACTGTTTTATAATAAATGATCTATGTTTAGTTAAACAGGGGCTGGGGCATGAGTCAGGATACTTCATGTGAGAGCTGCTCTGAGCAAGACAGAAAACATAAAAGTCTTCAGACCATGCTTGCAAGAGTTATATGTGGATCATCAGCCCTGTTACAGTTCATGTTCAGAAAGATATTCCAGAATTTCAGAGTGAAGTTTTTCATTCAGTTTCTATCCATGTTGAAACCATTAGCTGTATTTACACTGTTAATTTGGACTGCTCCTCTGTTCACTCTAGGACTCTGTTCTGATTGTCCAAAAATTTATCTGAGAATGAAAGAAATAGGTAGGCAAAATCTGTGTGTGGTTTGACAGTTGGACAGGTCCGAAAACAGTTCCACCTGGTAGTATGGGTAGCACTGCACCACATCTTGGTGCCTTGAAGTGGTCCTGGTGCTCAGAGTGGTCCTTGAGGTCTGTTCCAGACTTTCCTTTCCACATACATGCCTTCATGCTCTGTTGACATTTCACCTATGTGTTACATCACAGGGATAACAAACACAACAGATTGCCACAGAGCCAGTGCTGTTGTTTTGGCATAATGCAATATGAACTCTAAAAGCATTTTAAATTACAAACTGTCCATGACTCAAAGAACCTCAAAAGGGATGAAACATGCCCTCAGTTATTGCTGGAGAGAGGCTTGTAGTAGCTGGGACTCTCATAGTCACCTCAGGACACAGACGTAGCCTCATATTGAGAGGTTCAAGCACAGCCCCAAACTGTGCTGCTTGACATGTAAAAAGGACTGTCCATGTGGGAATAGCCCAGATGAGGTAAAACATGTGGCAACATGGTTTCCACAGTAACAGAGGCATGTGACATAGTATTGTGTTGTTCTACATGTGTTGATTATCTCTCAAAGGCAGACTGACTGCACCATCTTGCTGTGTAGACACAAGCGATACAGTGCCACTTGGTCCCAAAAGTGGAAACCACCCTGGAAACCAATCACAGGGATAGTACATAAGGAGCCATCTGGATTCCTGTCCATCCTTATGCTGTCATTTAAATGTGGCTCTGAAGCTCTTCTTAAACCTGGACTATCCACTCTACTTTCCTGTTCCCCAGGACAGGATTAAGAGAGCTTCAGAGCTCCTGCCTGAAGAAGCTGAAGCTTTAGTACAGTTTAGTGCATCAGGGCATCAGATCTGCATAGAGCAAGCCGCACTGAAGCCTTCCTCCACTCTTCCTAAACATCGTGTGGATGAACTTTAAGCCTGACCTGCACGATGTAAATCTGAGGAAATGAACAGAGCATGAATGGACCTAGCATGTGTAAGGTCAAACTTCACCCCAAGGATAGTCTAGTGGTGTTTGACATGGCATGGTAAAAAGAGACTGACCAGGAGTCATCAAGAGCAATAATTCATCTTGCACAGTCACAAAGAGAGACTTCTCACTAGTAGATGGGGCTGTTCCATGTACTGTGCAGGTTAGCCAAGCACACACATAGTATCTGAGAGAGATATGCTGGTGTGACTGCATACTTCATAGACGATCTGTGTTCCCAACAGTCTCTCATCAGAGGTTTGGGCTGTTGGTCGTCAAATGTAGCAGGAATGTGGCAGAATACTGCTAAAAGAGAAAAAGCACTAAGAAAAGCAATGGAGCAGCAAACTGCAAATGGCAAGCCACCAGACGCTTCCTACCTGTATGGGAAGGTCATATCCTCTATGTGCTACCACTTAGGGCAGTCACTGGGTAACTCACCCTTCACTGTAGCCTGTAGATTACTCTGTGACAATATTCAAGCCCTGGTTGTTTGGTATTTTTTTATGTAATTATAGAATCACAATTGTACACATCGAAAGATAACACAGTCTATAGTCCTACCTCCTGCTTGGTGTTAGATTAAATTGAGAAACTGTGGATTCTTTCTTCTGATTTCCTTTCTGTGAGCTCTGGAATATAATTGTATGATGTTTTTCTTCTTAAAATGTTTATGTTTTATTCAAATGCTTAATTATCTCATAAACAATCAGAGTTGGCCTATGTTAAGGAAGAAATAGAAATAGAAAAGTGAAGGAATTTCATCATACAAGAATATATGTAAACTGTCAAATAACCCCACCAAAATTAGAACTTTGGTAAATAAAAAGCACGATCATCTAAATGCATTGAGAAACATAATTTTTGAGTGGGTAATTACTATTTCTTTTATAATTCAATATTGTATTTTATCTTAAATGACGCAATAAGCCTTACTGCATTGCAATTAAGCCTCAAATGCCTTGAAACCATCACTCTAGAAAAACCTTGGTGTAGAAGGTAATCACTGCTCCTTTTTGCTCCAAGGGGTTAACACATCTGCCTTGGGGAAACACATCTGTGGCCTTTATTTTGTACAATGTCATTTGTGTTTTAAAAAGCCTTTGTGAGGGAAATGAACTTTGTTCTCCAGGGAGGAGGCCAATCTGAGGAAATATATAGAAAGCAAGGAAAAATTAAAAGAAAGGGACTGAGAACACAACTCACTTAGTTTTCTACAAGGATCACATTCCTGAGGACATTCTTCCAGAAATACAGTATTGTTCCTAGAAACACAGTATTGTCCCTGCTAGGGTGTCTGCTGTGTGAGTGTTTCCCAGGGCAGGTATTCCACAGCTCTCCTCTCCACCACCTTTTCCTCCCATGCAAACCTGGGAGCCCTGCCTCCAGTCCAGCCACTGATCCTTGTGAGTCACAGCTTCAGTCCTCTCTGGGTGGCTCTGGCACGTCAAGATCTTGGTGCCACCCACCCATCCTTTTGGGAAACAGCCCAACTTCGTGACTATTGTCCTATGCTGTCCCAAGCCAAAGGTCATACAGTCCTGAGTCAAAGTCAGGGGTTCCTTTGCAGGTCCCAGATTGTATTTGGTCAGGTGCTTTGCACATTTTTATCTGCAGTCTTCCTCTTGCTCAGCCCTCGAAACATCTGGTTCATCAGGTGGTCTGAGCCTGCTTAATAACCTCATGTAAATCAATTAGTTTCATTATTTAGTTCTGAGTGTCAATCCAGAAGCAGCCATTACCACACTGATCCCATTAAACTGTACGACTTGGGAGGAATTATTTAAATAATAGTCTGATGCAGAAGAAATGTAGCTTTTCTGATTCACCCCACCTTGTAAGATCAACTGATGCAAATATATCATTTGAAGGTTAATTGCCAGTGAAATCTTATATTAATATTTTTCTTTTGGACCAAAACATTGTTTTGAGACTTAGAATCATTTACCAATGAGGAAGACAGACAGAATATATATTTCATTATTTAATCTATGCCATGGAGGGCTTTTAACAAAAAAAGATTTTTTTCCTAAAAGTTTCTTGCTATCAAAACTTTGAAAATTAAACTAAGACCTTCACGTGCCTTTATCCAAGGCAGACCATGTGGTACACTTCTCCCTTTATTTCAAAAAAGTGCATGCCTGAGGATATTTCTTCTTACAGACCTAGTAAAAGCCTTTCAAGGACTGAATCTTTCTTTGATACAGTAAGCAAAACGTTGGAGGCCTCAGCAGGTGTAAAATAATGAGGCAGTGCATGCAAATGAGCCTTTGATGTGTAGTATAACGTTGTTCTTGCTGTGTTGGAAGAAAAAAGCATGTGACTATAGACGCTTAAATTTGTAAAGTGAAGCATTCTTCTGTGCCAACAGATTGCACGAAACTTATTAGTATCAGAAAACTGTGTTCTGCTAGAAAAGTCAGTTAATATTTTCTTGCAAGCCCAGCAGTATTACAGGTTACTTATGCTGTTTGTTTTCATTAAGATCTCACCAAGATAAAATACCTGTGCTTTGAATTTTTTCTGCTGAAAAGATGTTTTCAAATGTAAATGATTTGTATTAGTCTGTTCACATTCCCATGTGCATTCATCTTTTTTTGCTCAAAACTATAAACATGGAAAATTAAGGACTCCAAAATCCAGTTGATTTTATTCTGGCTTCAGTTGTCACTGAAACCATGACTAGGATTCCTGGTTCACTTGGATGGCTGCAGAGAAGCTTGAAATTTCTACCTACCTGGAGGCTGTACCCATTTCATAATGGGCCTGATGATTGCCAGTGTCATTGCCAGTTCCAGAGCCAGCTGCTGGCAAGGCTGAGAGGACTGTCCTGTTTAGCTCAGAAAATACCTGAAAATTTTGGAAGGCCTGGAAGATGGTGGTGAGGCAGGGAGCCAGGTGCCCCTGGCAGGTTCATGACTTCTCATCTGCTATCACATCATTGCCGTGGAACACCTAATCACAATAAATTCACATATTCTGATATTTTGTCGGAGCTTTTTTTCTAAGCAGGTCTGTCTCTATTGAAAGACATTGAGCACCACGTGTGGAAATTCATACATTTTGGTGTGTAAGTCAGCTTTAGGTTGTGAGCTGTGGCCTGTGCCATGCAGCAAATCACACTAACTCATCAGATCTCTCCTGTGACCTCTAAACTCTACAAAAATGATGACAGTTAATTTATATTTTGTCAAAATAATTGATTTAAGGCTGTTGCTTCTGACCATATTTGTTCTTCCCATAAATCTCTGTCTTCTGTAGGAAATGGGAACACCATAAAGAGACTGAAAATTATTACAGACCTTAACACACCTCAGTGTTTAAATTGCAAGGGACAAGCAAATCATGCTTTGCAGGTGGTCAGACCTTAGCTTCAGAAGTACAGTAAGTAGAAAAGAGGTTTCTGAATTATGCAGGGTTTTTCCTGTATCAGAAAATAAAATCTGCATATTCCTACCATTCAAATATTTTGCTTTTCAACATTATTAACTGTTGTACACAAAAATACTACAGAATATAAAGATATGCTATTTCACTTTGACTGTATTTTTCCAAAGGAAAGTAATTACATTAGCATTTTTCCTGCTTTTACTCTCAATGGAAATCAGTCTCTTCTAGTCATAAATTAAACCAGCATTATCTCCTGGTTTCACTGAATCACAATCACAGTATGGTTATGCTGAAAAATGTTCATTTATTCCCCTACGTACAAATAATCTGCCAGCAGTGCAAAACTAGGTATTCTTAACCCTCACACTCTTCAATGTTTCTGATGTCTACCCCCCACTTTGCCTGTAAATGTACTGTAAGTAAAAATTACTTTCTTTTTATATTATCTTGATTTTTCAGTTCATTTGGAAAAATATGCTGATTGTCACCTAAAAGCTACCACTTTTAATGCTGAGTGGCTGATAGCAATTTGCCAGGAAAGTGAATTTGCTCAGATATGTTTTAGGTGAAGAAAAGAGAAATGCAATGAGAGAGAAATCAGTATTCACAAAGTACAAGTCTAATGGATATACAGAAGCAGTGCTCAGTAGCTCTTTCATACAGTGCAGCCTAAAACAGGATCTTAATGCAGACCTAATGAGAAACACCAGTAGGCAGCAAGCTGGGGACACAGAGTACACACATGGGTGCAGGATGCTCCCTGTCCCAGGTGAACCAACACTGAAGAGACCATGGAATGACATAGGAAGCCAGTGCTCAGCACTCAGTGCTATTTCAGCATGCCTTCTCACTCTTTGCTAGAGGTGACAACTGAAGGTCTTGAGAGGTCTTCAGGTGATGGCATTGGATTTGAAGCATTGTGCACACAGGGTAATTCCTGATTGTACCCCTTTCATACAAATACTTTTCTTCTAGGACTTTCTTCTGAGGTGATGCACAAGTGTGTGGGGGTTGTGGTGGGTTCTTTTTCTATTTTGTTTGCTTTATTGTTTTCTCAGGACCTGGTCTCAGATTGAGATTTTTTTTTCTAGAAATGAGCACAAATAAATTGTCTGACTGCTGAGAGTGGTCAACAAGCTTCAGGGCAGATCTGCCATTCAGAGAGACCTGGAGAAGCTGGAGAATTGAGCTGAAAGGAACCTTATGAAGATCAGAAAGGGCAAATGTCATGTCCTGCCCCTGGGCAGAAGCAACCCCAGGCAGCAAGACAGGATAGAGCTGACCAGCTGGGAAACAGCTCTGCAGACAAGGACTTGAGGGACCATAAACAGAACAGGAGTCAGCAAAGTGTCCTGGCAGCTTCCATGTACTGAGCTGTATCAACAAAAGTGTTTCCAGCAGGTCGAGGAAGGTGATCCTTCCTCTCTGCTGAGCTCAGGTAAGACACATCTGAAGTGCTGGGTCCAGTGCTGGGCTAGCTGGTACGAGAAAGACATAGGCATACTGGAGGGAGTCCATTGAGGGGCCATGAAGATGATGAAGTGTCTGGAGCATTTTATGTGTGAAGAGAGGCTGCGAGAACTGAAACTGTTTAGCCTGGAGAAGAGAAGGCTCAGGGGTACCTTACTCAGTTTCTACAACTACCTGATCAGGGGATGCACAGAAACCATGCTCTTTGTGGACGGATTCTATGAAAGACAATGGTCAACAAATATGAGTTGCATTAAGGAAAAAAGAAAATCTTTACAACAATAGTGGTTAAAGCAATGGCACAGGTTGCCCAGAGAGGCTGTGAATCTCCATCTTTGAAGGTTTTCTCAGATTTTGGGTGGCCAAGACCCAAGGCAACCTTATCTGCATTGGAGTTACCCTGGTTTGCATGTGAGGGGTTACCCCAGTTGACTTACAGGCTTCAATTCCAGCCTTTGTAATTCTGTGATTTTAAGATTCTGTGAGGTCAGTTTGCCAATGTGAGGGTCCGACTATTGAGGAATTTATAAATGGAGTGTTTTGTTTTTCATGAGAAGATTTTTCAAATTGATAAACCTTGTCTATCATGTCAGGAGGTTGAGTGAGAAAACTTGAATTAATCAATATGTTTAGCAGTATGTTCCCTAGAAAGATAGCTTTGGTCTGAAAATTTAAGCAGTATAAAGCAAAGATGAACAGCCTTTATTAATCCTTCTTAGGTCCCCAGCATTGACAAGGGACATACTTCATGGGATCCATCTTGTTATTCGTGACACATCTACATCTATGAACTGCTGCAGTTATCTTGAATAGAGAGAAACATTTCATAAGTGGCCTTTGCTATACTCTTTCTTGCTGATGTGACCTACGAAAGTTCATTTCTAGTACAACTTAAGTTAATTTTCTTGTGTTGATGATACTTTTCATACTGCACTCACCCCCTCCAAGACCCATTGTATGTGCATCACAGAACAGAACTTCTGTGGGTCTGAGAGTGCTCCTTTATTTTTTATTTCTTCCAGCTTTACAACATGATGTCTGTTCAACAGTGAGTAGCACTTTACATGCTTGGGACAGTATTGACAAAAATCCATATGATTTCCTCTACAGTGTTCTGAATTCTCATGGATCTTGATAAACCTCTATCACTTTCTACTCAGATATTGCATTTGAAAAAAACAACGTGTTCCTCTGTCACCCCTGTCGTGTGTTTGAGACATGATGTATCTTGGAGCTGACGTTACTCGGAAGCACAGACAGACAGTTTGGAGGAGGAAACCAGACATGCATGAAGCATTTTTTGCTGCTTTGCTGTAGGACTCCAGGCTATTCTCACCTACACCCTGTTTCACTAATCCATTCACTCAAGTTAAGCCTTTGATGTATTTTAAACTATTGTACCTAAACAGCGTGAACCTTTTTGATAAACACCAGTCTGAAAATAACCATTATCCCTGTTGTATGTGGTCAGCATGCCCTAACACTTTCAGAGTCTGAAGGTTAAATATAGCATACTGCAGTGGTAGCCTATCTCTCATGCAGCTGATGCAATTCTCCATAGCCTATTAATTTCAGGCTTTCATTTTGTTTTCACATTATGTGATAATATAAAAACTGTTGCCCATATCAGATTTTTAAAAGGCAACCTAATCAAATCACTCTGTGTTCTGCATCCAGCACCACAGCCAAGATGTTTTAGCAGTGCAGTGACTCAGGGTAAAGGCTGACATCTGAAAAATAATCACATCATGCTAATGGCGAGTGGGTAGCTTGTGCAAACAGGAGGAAGATAACTATTGAGGGGCATGAAGGGAATTTAAATTGACAAGATCTTCTTTGAAAAAGCTGAGGACAAATCTGAATCCGAAGTGCTTCCTGTAGCTTTTGGATTTAGAGGAAAGGGGGTTTCTTTTATTTCTTTTTTTTATACTTTTTTTTTTTTTTTTTTCTGGGGGCAGGAGAGTGTTTGTATATTGGGAAGGCTGTGCTTGCTATCTTTTTCCAAGGAACAACCAAGAAGTTAGGAAAATAAGTATCTTGATTGCAATAACCCTCCACCTGGAGACTAAGAGAAATAAATGTTTCTCTTTTGCTTTTTATTTCACAGTTGAACTTTACAGATACTTAGATTTTATTTTGCTTATGGTCTTAGCCTTATACAAACAAAAAGCCAAATAAAACAAATCCCAAAGCATACAGCGTAACGTCTCCCAGGCAGATGTAATTTACAGAAACAGTAGGCACACTTCAGGAGTTCACTGTGGTTTCAGAAGCATTTTCAATTCCAGCTATATTTTCCCATACTTAAATTTAGGCTCCGGTAGTATCTCAGTAGCCAGAATTAACTTTGAGAGTTGCATACACACTGCAGAGCAGCAAAGCTTAATACAAGCACTAAATCTGCTGCAGTGAGGTGGAGGGACCCTGCTGAGACCCTGACATAATGAAAGCTACAGCCTGTTTTTCTAAGAATTGGAGATTTTATATCAGTTCTTCAGGAAAGAATGGGGTGCATCTGTTTGGGGCATGCATGTACATACCAAGCATGTGTCTCAAGCTGTGTCAAGGCTTCTTGAAGTTACTGACACAAGGCAATTCCCTTCAGAACACATGATAGCACAGGGGAGTAATTTCTCTAACCAAAACTTAATTTCTATTTTATAAAAAACCAAACCCAATGCTGAAAATAGAAAGGGAAAAAATGGAGCCAAGAATTCGAAACTGAGTAAGTCGTAAGAACACACCATCCTTTTGTCAGGTTCAAACTGATTTTCTTTCAGCAAATGGAATATTTGTACTGAAAATGACAACATTTTTAGTTGACATTTCCCATTTTTAATAGAGGCATTCTTCTTCCTATAGATTTTAATATTCTTCATAAACAATCTAATTCAGAGCAGAAACTCATTTCAGAATGCTGTCATTTCTCACACAGTGAAAATCTTATTTCTCTGAGCCATCCCCAGTGCTAAATATTTTCCTGGGTTTTGGAGAATGAGAAATATTATCCTATGGTGGCAGATCAGAGATGACTTGTCTGGTACAAGGCTTAAGTGTCCTTCCTTAGAAGAGCCCCCAGAACCACTCATCACTGTTCTTCTCTGGAAATTCCTGTTGACTTACTGAAGATAGCAGCAACCTGAATTTCCTATAAGGTTCAAACTGAGTTAAAAAATCCCCATAATCTCTTTCTTATGCTCTGTATTAACCAGTCTCCTGCAGTTCATTTTCAGTTTCCCCACCTCAAGGAGAAATGCCAGTCAGTTGTCCTGTAACATCTTGGAGGATGTCCCAGCTCAAAGAGAAGAGGGAAAGGGGCCTGGTTGAGACAAATTAGAGGGCAACTTTGGGCTTCTTGCAGTACAGGGAATGTAGGTGAGAATATAGAGGATACAGGGACATGTGTAATGGTGTGCATCTTGGAAGATAAATAAATGAAAAGTGACCATTTATTGTCAATTATACTATTTAATATGAATGTATGTACAAACAATATAATTAGTGTCTTCAGAAGACAAGAAAGATTCCTGTCAAGCTCTCTTTTCATTGTTAAGGAAGCTACCATTTTCTAACTGTTCATCAGCTCAACAACCTAGCAGATGTTTAGGGTGTCACTGGCGGTCAGTGAAGGAAATAAACACTGGTATTAGTCTCCTATGTTTAGATATTAGACCTTTGGAGATGGTGTTTCTTCATTTGAATTTGAACCTGAAGTCTGCTCCAGAGTCCAGGGAGATGGTGTTGAAAATTGTGGCTTAGCTGACAAAGTGGGATAGTCCTAGACTGCAGCTTGATGATGAGTCTGGAATTGTTTTTATCTCATAGTTGCACATACATACACATTTTTCCTTTATAGTTGCTGTCCTTCCAACTACTTCTTTGGTGGAATATTGTTTTCTTCTCTTCAATCATGTGTGTGGAGGGGAGAAAGGAGACAAGGAGGAGCTTTGAATATGTTCTTCATGGTCTTATAAACATGTTATGGGCTTTACATCCAATTTTGCTTGTGTGAACAAGAGTTAAATTATCCAGAGGAAATTAAGTTAGAAGGTGGAATGAAAGATGGAATTTAGATATATGGATATCTATGCTATGTAATCCAATCCCAACAGAAATGACCACTGGCATGCTGCAAAACATAACAGTGCAAACACAGTCACAATAGAATGAATGAAATGACAAACCCACAATTAAGTTTTATCCCTTAAAATTTATTATATGATAAATATCATGTTCTGTTACTTTTAAAATTAAAATCGACATTTTCATGAAAAAACAAAATAATAACAGAAGATAATATTTATTGCCTGGAGTCAAACGAAGTTTTGAAATAATTCCAGACTTACTATTGCCCCCAAATACTGTTCTCTTTAACAACAGTACATGATTGAGATGTTTGGTGTTTTTCAACTGTATTTCTCTCTGTCAAGAGAAATGGTACCCAAAAGAGCAGCCAGTCTTCTAAGAGTGCTAACATGAGAAATTGATATCAAAACAAGAAATTTATGGTAGTTTTGTCTGTACTGGGTGGCATGCAGCATGACAGTAAAAGAACTTTGCCTTCCAATTCTCATCTTTGGGGAATGATTTCCTTTATGCTACTGAAGAAAGAGTGCTATATGAATATGAACCTTGGTAGTCTGCAGAGGCTAGGTCTTTTTTTCTATGTATGATGTATTTAAACCTCCGACAGTAAGTTCATAGGTTAACCACCCTACCTATCCATTCTATCTGTTCATCTGTGATTCATATAGTTTATAGTGGGGAGGTCTAGTCTATCAGCAGATCAGCATGCCAGTGGGACTTTGTACTGTGAGCTCTTTCTCTTTTGCTGCAGGAGATGTTACTGAGATGGCTGAAGTCTTTCTCATACTGGACACCAACCCTGTGCACAGCATCTGCTCCTCAGCTGTATCACAGAATACCACTATTGTCTTTACTGGGAAAGTGGAGGATTCTGCTGGCTGAATTTAATACATTGTTGTATTAATACATTGTTGTTGTGTGGTGCAGTCAACACCCTGGAGGGAATGGATGCCATCTGGAGGGACCTTGACAGGCTGAAGAGGTGGGCCCATGGCAACATCATGAAGTTCCACAAGACAAAGTGCAAGGTCCTGCACCTGGGGCAGGACAATCCCAAGCACAAATACAGACACCCAGTCTGTATATAAATGGATTGAGAGCAGACCTGAAGAGAAGGATTTGGCAGTGGTGGCTGGTGAAGTGCTTAATGTGAGATGGCAATGTGCCCTGGCAGCCCAAAAAGCCAACCATATTCTGGGCTGCATCAAAAGATTCATGACCAGCAAGTTGAGAGAGGTGGTTCTGCCACTCTGCTCTGCTCTTGTGAGATCTCACCTGGAGTACTGTGTCCATCTCTGGAGTCCTCAACACATGAAGGACATGAACCTGATGGAGCAGGTCCAGAGGAGGGCCACAAAGATGATCAGAGGTCTGGAACACCTCTCCTCTGAGAACAGACTGAGAGAGTTGGGGGTGTTCATCCTGGAGAAGACAAAACTCTGAGGAGACCCTATAGCAGCCTTTCAGTACCTAAAGTGGGCCTACAGGAAAACAGGAGAGGGACTTTTTGTAAGGGCACGTGGTGACAGGACAAGGGGCAATGGTTTTAAACTACAGCAGGATGCCTTTAGATTAGACATTAGGAAGATGTTCTTTACTGTGATGTCTGTGGCACACTGGAACAAGTTGCCCAGAGAACTTGTGGATGCCTCATGCCAGGAAGTGTTTAAGATGAAGCTGAATGAGAGTCTGAGCAATCTGGTCTAGTGGGAGGTGTCCCTGCCCACAGCAGGAGTGTTGGAACTAGATTATCTTTAAGGTCTGTTCCAACTCAAGCCATTCTATGATTTGATTCTATGATGACAGTACTTAGCCCAAAATCATTATGTTTTCTCCACCCCTGTTGATGGAAGCAGTAGAGAGGGACACACTGTTCCTCAGAGCACTGAGCATTGCTTATCAATTAGACTTTCAAGGCAGATGAAGTACATGACATACATGAGGTGCATGATGTACAAAAAGTGATATGGGATTTGATTTAACAAATGTGGAACAGTTTAAATCCAGTGTAAAAAGAAAGGTTTCTCAGTGATTATAACAGTTACTTGCTATTCCCTAATCAGGGTTCAGGTCCTATCTGGATCATGGACATTCACTAGTCTGAAACAGAGTATGGAGTTACTTTGTAGGGTCATAGTCAAACCACCCAGCAACTAACCACAAAGGAACCCAGTGTCCAAGGTGATAGCATTTTCCCTCTGAAAATCAGGGCATTTTTAAGGTTTTTGAAAGAAGCACCTCCAAAATAAAGGAAGCAATAATACTTTTCTGTGGTTGAAAGGTTTGTGCAGAGTTTCCTTAGACACTATAGTTAGAGAATTAAGAGAATGACAGTGTTTTAAAGTTCTTTTATACCCAGTGCCTAGCCCTGAGCATATCCTAGTACTAAGAGGAAGCAGGGTCAGATAGCCCTGGAGCAGGTGAACACAACCATTTTCGGAAAATCAAATGTTGAGAAACATCTGGGTTAATACAACAGTTCCTGCAGCTCCCACAGTATCAACACACAGAGGCACAGACATTTTTCTTCTAACTGGGCCAAGAACACAAATTGATCTTAAAGCTTTCAAGAAGAAAAATGGTAAAAATAGCTAATTTACCTGATTTATGTGAGCCATTAACAACATACTACTATGTCCTGGTTCAACTTGGGTTGTAAATTTCACATGACAAAGAAGACAATTAAGGGAAAACAGGTAAGAAAATGAACAAATCGTTAATTTACTAGTTTCTACTTAGCAAAGATTTCACCACCACCACCTTTGCGACTAAAGACCAACCGAAATTGCTATCAGAATGAATGTGTATGTCTTTTCATGTCTTGCTTCAGCTGATAGAATCAAGATCACTAGCCTCTGGAAGTGATTGTAAGTTCCCTTCTTATGATACAAAATACCCTTCCCTGGTTTATCTACCTATTTTTGTACTAGATCAGCCTGATTTACATTAAATTAAGCTAGTTTCTTGATATAATCCAGAAAAACCTGCTTTTTATTCCTCTTATTTCTTGGATGCTGGCTCTACAGTAATCAGAAGCTGCACTACATTGTGTCTTTGGGAAGGCACCATGGATCTTTTGCAGTTCTCTGTAGAAAAGGGCAAGCAAGAACTGGGGGAAAAACCTCTGCTACTCTGGCTTACAGTCAATCTGCACAGGTAAACTGAACAGGGATTTCAGGTCCAACATACGAGTGCTGTCCTCCAATGAAAAGGGGAAGTGTGATGCTCAACTGATGCTCAAGGTGCTGTGCTGCCTTCTTCTGAGACCTTGTGAGGAATACCAACACCATCAAGGAGTAGACAAGGCCCATGGTAATTTGGTTATGATGGGTGAAATGACTCCCATCTCAGTGAACATGTGTTGCATTCACCAACATACAGTACCTCTCTGCCCATCAACAGAAGTGTCGCCAAGACAGTAGATCCAGATGAAGCAGCTTATCACTGCAGTTTGGAGAGTTTTGCTGACCCCCTGCAGACCCCACAAGCACCATGCAAGGACAGGGTACACCAAGTTGGCACAGCTTGTGTCTGCTGTCTCTGTCACCTCCTTGTGCAGTCTCTTCCTCAGCCTGGCCATTCAGAAGAAGACAAGATTTGGAGTTTATAAATGACTGCACTTTCAAGCCATACGTGGATCTCAAGTGAAGTTTGATACTTGCCTCAGCCCAAAGTTTTAATAAAAGAGAACTTCGTTCCTTCTCTTTCCACCAAAAAGAAGTGCATATGTATACTTGTCAGTGTGTGGCTTGCCTGGATCTCTGATTTTGTACTCCAGAAATTTAAGTATGGCAACTTTGCACTGGCCACTTAGTTTTTGGGGATTGCTAGTCCTCATTCACTTCTTAGTCAGATAACCCTTGATACCTCCAAAGGAAAACTGATTAAGACTATATCTTTCCTGCTTGTTATTCTCACAGATTTTCCACTACATATTTAATTCTGACTATCATCATTCACTGAGAAAGTTTATGAACTGGTAGAGGCAAGGATAACACCTAGCTTTTTTGGATGGTAGCAAATATTCCAGTAACCTTGCTGGGAGAAAGTCTTGTTCTGTAACAGTATTCCTGTAGTAATTACCTAACATTTTTGGCCAGGCCCAGGAGCAGCCCTGGAGTACATAGAGTGGAAGCTGGGAGAAGAAAGTTAAATTCATTCTGAACAAAGTGATTCATTGAACTATATGTTTATTTTTATATGATATTTGTTAGCAATTTTTCCCTTTGCCTTATTCTTGCAAAATTCTGAAAGAAATTTCTCTGCCGGCACCAGACCTTTTCTCCACAGAACTTCCCTTCAGCTGTGGCTTCTGTTTAAATCATGGTATATGTGAAGTGATAAGGGAGAACAGAAGGTATGATATTCTTTTCCAAGAGAAGCTTTAAAAGATGATAAACATTTGTCTAAGCAGAGCATCAAGCCATATGCAAATTTACATAATGGCACTCCAGGTGATGTGATGCATAGCAATTACTTGTAACCTGATAAAGCTGAGAAATTCAGGAGTATGCTGATGACTGCAAACATTGATCTGAGAAAAACAACACTACTTCTTCACTCCTTAATAATGGTATTATGGGAAAAAGACATGTCTTTAAAGAAGGACATGAAGGATGTCTCCTTGCCACCCCCAGGAGTGTGGTCACCATATGATCACTTCCTGACCATAGCCATGCCTTTCAGCTTTTCAACTTGCAGCAATTCTTTAAAAACTTAAAGATGATTATCATCCCCTGGGATGGCACATAATGGCCTGATTTGTCCAGCTCCCACAGCAACATGCCTTATGTTGTAATCAGATACTCCCAATTAACAGCAGTTGCATCGTCAAGGCAAGAAGGAACACACCAGACTCACTTACCTGTAGGCAATCAAATTGAATGAAGAGCACCTTGATGCTTGAGACACGGCAGGGAAAGGTCAATAGTCCAGAGCAAATAAATAGTGGATTGTAGCAGTTTGAGAAGCTATAATTGAGTTTCCATTTAACATGTATTTAAAGTCCAGAATAGAACAATGTGTCCAATTGAATGTGATGAGACTTTGTCATTAGCATGGCTTGGGCCAGAATTTCACTCTGGGGCAGACTTTTACCTACTAAGGTACTTTTTTTCTACATCCATCTGAGGAAGGAGAGGAGGATTTAAAAAGAGTAACACAATTGTCTTCAATTTAAGTCTTTATGTGGGAAAACCACATCGAAATCTAGGAAAAAAGAGTCATGCAAGCAGTTATGGTGGTAGTTATCTCTCAGTTTAAGTGTGGAGTGAGAAAAGGGATGTTAGGGAAGCAGAAGGAAGTCGATCAGCAAAAGCTCATGGTGAATCCAAAATGTGGACTTCAGGAAGAGAGTTTCCAGAGTGCTCTGGTCTACATCATTTGCACAGGCAGATATATTCTTGTATTTATGTCAGTCTGAAATAGCAGAGCATAAGTGTTTCATGCTACCAATGCACTGCTGTGAGGCTCTAATAAACACACAAACACAGTATCAAATGTGAAATCTTGGACTCCATACTGGAACATGAAGAGTTTTTCTACTGACCCCTTTGCTACAAGAGTCTTACTTTCCTTCCTGCGTCTGTCTCTTTATTCTTTCCCAGGAGGAAAGGATTACTGGGGCTATCTTCAAGATGGCAATGGGCAGTTCTTTTTACTTGGTTCCTCAAAAAAGTAGAATCATTACTGGTGAAAATCAAACATAAAAATTCAGTTTTTAACCAGGGTTGCCTCAGGCAGAGCTTTAACTCATGCCTCTATCTGCCTTTTAAGAATACCATTTGATAAATATGCATTGTTTTAGGAGAAGGATTGTCGTATTTTATTATACCATGGGAAAAAGAGCACTTTATATATATACAAAGAACATAATTAGAAAAGAAATAATTCAAACAAGTCCCTTGTGGTTGTGAGAAACACTAAGTGTGAACTTATGAAGTTTTCAAATATTTTTTTCTGGAAAGCCAAACACTGAACACACTCCACAAACTGCATGAGGTCACCTATGGGCTCAAGGTAAGGAAGAGACATGAAAAAGGGAATAAAAAGGACATGTCTACACTGACAAACATAGTTTGCCTCATGTTGTTCTTTGACACTAGGGCCAAGTGGTGTGGAATAGCCTGGATCCACACTAGTAACCTTTCACACTTTCCTACATCATGAGGGTATCTAACTTGCTTGTAGTGAATGGTCCTTGACCTATGCTAACACCCAGATTGTGTCTATGAATTCTATGGGAGGGGGCTAATCAGCCTGGACTAAAACATGCTACAGTTCAGTAGTCTAAATTGTCAAGTGCCAGGGCCTGACACCTTCCCTGGCATTGTTTAACTTATAGGTGCCGCTAAAATATATTCAAACAGAATAATTATAGGGCTCTGGGAATCCTTTCTCCTGGTACTTGAAGCCCTGCTTGTAAGTGGTACATTTGATAGTTTGTGTTTATATCATTAACCTTTTTCAGCCACATGCTATGTCATATCCAATGTGTGCAATGGGTTTTTCCTGCAGGCTCGACACACTGCTTCTCCAAACCTTGGCCAGAAAGAGGGGTGCTGCTGGAATTCCCAGAGACAGTCTCTCATAAACCATTACAGACAAAGCCCTTTATTTCTTATCTTGTGTTCTCTTCTACTTCATACATCTCCCCATTTAAGCTCCTAAAAGTGTCTCACTCTTCCTGATCGAGCCAAGAGTGTCCAGCCTCCCTCTTGAACTAGTTGCATGAAGCCATCACAGTTTTCATAGTAGAAGCACTCCTGGTGTCTTTCCTTTATGAAAAGCAGCAGAACTAAGTGCTGAGGAAGCAGAGTTCATGAGGCTAGGATAGTTGCAATTCACTGAGGGCAGGAATCCAAAACTAGCTCTTTTGTATCCTTCCAGTGGTGGCCTTCTAGTCTGTCATTGTTCTATCTTATCCTATCAATATCTGGAGGATGCTGTCTTATTTGAGAGTAGGGACAAGCTAAAGTATTTCCATTCATCTGAGGCTATACTGAAACAGCAAAACCAAAAACATAACAGAGATCCAGGTATATATACAGAAAATCATGTGTCTTAGCCACAGATAACAATTGTTTGTACCTACAGCTGTGTGGCTTCAGCCATGTGGTGCTTGGGCACAAGTTCATGCAAGCTTTGGATCTGCTCAGATAAGAAAATATATAGAGGGACTATGCTAGAAGCTGTGCTGCTGTGGTTATTTTGTCAGCCTGTCTATGTGGATTGGAAAAACACCTCAGTAACTGAGTTCTGTTGTTTCTGAGACTGACCTCTGCACTTAGCAGTATGCAACGTGCAGTCTCCATAGCCTTCCCAACCATTCATCTGGTGTTTGGGAAGTAGAAGGAAAGATATAGTTATTTTTGTAAAAGAGAGTCTGTGCTTGACTCACATTTTCATGTCTGCATGACACGGTGGCTGTTGTGTGATGCTTACCCCAGCTATTGCCAGATGGGTTATGAATGGAGGAACTGATGCATGAGACATAGAGAGTCTGCTGAGCAACAAAAGAGGGACCCTGTCCAGAACAAGCAATCACATCATTTTTTTCAAAGCAAGCAGGTTTAAGAAGGTTAAAAAAGGTCTGCTCACTTTTTTTTTTTTCACTATTTAAAAGCATAAAGTAGCACAAAAGTGCTCTGTGCTTAAACAGTACAGGACATTATCTTGAACACTGATGCAACTGTTGGAGTGTTGGTAAGTAAAGCCATACTCTACCCACTTAGGGAAGGTACCTAACGGAGTGCTACTGTCAGAATCTTCAGTCTCTTTCTCTGACGCATTCTCTGTGTGTACTCTGTGTTACAGCTTTAAAGTGGGATTAATGGATTCCTGAGAACTACCATATAATGGGAAATTCTGAACATTCATTTCATATCCCTGAAAGAAAGCCACAGCTTTAGTAAAACATACATGTGTTAACACTATCAATATGAAAATATGATCTAAAAACACAGAAGATGTTGTCTGGACATAACTGTGGAAGAGTAACTAAGGTTTCTGTTGCTGTGCACATCCAGAAGCTGGTGGACTGCATGGTTTTCACAGTTCAAGTGAAAACAGAAAAGGAAACATCAGAAAGGGAAATAACAAAGTGAGTAACTTGTGGAAAACCGTCATACTAGAGAACGTAGTCTGAAATCCAAATAATCAATAGGACTGACAATTCTGGATAAAATTATATCTAAATTATAACTAATAACAAGTATTTTTATTACTTTGATGTGGGGAGGTTTGGCAGTGATTGGTTTAACTTACCAAACAATTCCTATCCTAAACCACTGTACGACGGGGAATGTGATGGGGCCCAAGGATATGCCTTTTGTTGTTTATTATTTGGATTTTGGTCTCAAATTTCCATTTCCTGTCTTCTTCTTGCTGCTATTTTTTTTTTTTTTTTCCCCGGGGTAAGAGATACTCTCTCCTGTATTGTTATACACACAATAATTACAGAACTTGATTTGAAAAATATATTCACCAAGTCAAAGTTGCAGCTATGTTGGCTTTGTCAGAAGAGGATATGTTCTAGAAAGGAGGGTCTTGTGGCCATTCTTTGACTTCTTTGGCAATAACAGCAGAGTTGGAGCACTTAAAGGTTGCCTAGGAGACAGCAGGACATTTTATGTCCAGATACAATTACAGTTTCTCTACGTATTAAAGCAGCAAAAAGGCTTCACATCTTGCTCTCCTAGTTGCAATAACAATCATATTATTGAAAAGAACTTTGATACTTTGCTTTCTCATATTTATGTCGGTTCTCCTTCTCTCTTATAGTTTGTTTATTTTCCCTTATATGAAGGAGAAGAACATATCTGCTTAATGATGGGCTTACTAGGTTGACGCTTACTGGGAACTTTATCTGGTTAAGCATATCAGCTAGTGTATGTCACTAAATACATCACAGAATTCTCTGTAAGGACAGCAAAGAACTTGGTTGAAATACATATTTTTTCTTCTCATACAGTAGGAATCTGAAAGAATATTTGAGACAGTTAAGTGACTAAAAAAATCCAAAAAATGACAGGATAAAACTTACTATTGGGGATTGCTTGAAGGATATCCACATAAAGGCAATTATGGGAATCCTATCACTTTGCTATCAGTGGCTTGGTGTTGTACTTCATTAAAAGGTATGCAGGTAAGTGCCTGGCATTGGCACTGACAAAGCAGTCAGATCCATCTGATCTTTCTTCATCCTGTTTCCATGCAGCTGCAAGGCATGTGTTGTAGAAATTATGACTGCAAAGCTGAAACAATTTTTTTTTTTTTTTAAATTTTTAATAATTTAGTCCTCTCTGAAAGATTAAAATCTGAGATTTTCAAACATAAATTGTTCGCTTTCCTTTGAGTTTTTAACCGTCTGACTCGTCTACTCCTTAAACAGCCATAACTGCTATCTGCAGTGCAATTACCCAGCTGGCTCTGTCTGAGTATGCCATTTCTTGCTGATCTGGTAATTGATGGATAACAGGAAGTGTCTGAACATGGACGTTAAATTATATTCACTGTAGGAATAGATTGCATTGCCACCACTGTTGCTACATTTATTTAAACCAGTAATCATTGTTGCCATGTTATGTGCCCTCGGGAGTTGGATGCTGCCATGCTTGCCCAGCACGTCTCTTTTTCTAGAGACATAACACATGGATGGGACAATGCATTAAGGCAATCACACAAAGAGAGGGCTTCAAGATTTGCCGACTGTTTACATAACATAAGCTATGAATAGCCTGGTCAAGCACAAAAATGTACGCTTTGACAAGAACAGAAATAGCACCGAGTCTTTGAAATTTAACAAATTAGGACTGACCTCTGCTTACAAGCAGCGAGTGCATCTTGCCAGAGTGATGGCACACTAGTTGTCAAAACTGACACCAGACAGAGCTTACAGTAGTGCCTTTTGCTTGTATTGCTGATCTTATGAGTTTCTTTCTCAAGCCTTATAGTTTTGGCAGTTCTGACCATTAGGAGTAAAATTGTCCATAGCTGGACATCTTGGGATGGGGAGGGCTCAAAGAGTTCAGCCTGGAGAAGAGAAGTCTCTGGGGAGACCTTATTGCAGCATTTCAGTACTTATAGGGGGCCTGTAAGAAAGGTGGGGATAAACCTTTTAAGAAGGCCTGCTGTGACAGGACAAGGGGTAATGGTTTTAAATTAAAAAAGGTTAGATTTAGACTAGATATAAGGATGTAATTTTTTACAGGGAGGGTGGTGTGAAAACTGGACCAGATTCCCTAGAGAGGCTGTAGAAGCCCCATCCCTGGAAACATTCAAGGTCAGGTTGGATGGGACTCTGAACAACCTGATTTAGTTAAAGATGTCCCTGCTCATTGCATGGGCATTGGACTAGATGACCTTCGAAGGTCCCTTACAACCCACAACATTTTATGATTTTATGGTTCCATGAGTCTATCTATGATCATGGATCTTAGATGTCTTTTTCAGAGTGAAAGACTTAGCAAGAATGAGACAAAAGGCTTTTTTTTTTTTCCCCATCATTCTTATACAAATCTGTAAATCTCTGCCTGGGGAGCCCTGTGGAGTCTGTGAAGTGAAGGGAGTTGGTTTCTCACTTGTAGGCATCTTTAGCAATGTGTGCTGACCACACTGCCATCAAAAGCATAACTTGCTTCCACATTTGCCAGTTTAAGCTAATCAGAGAAGGATGGCAAGCATAATCAGGGCTTTAAAATAGCATGGCTATAAAGAGAGATCAAATTGACAATGTATTTTGGAAAACAGACAACTGGTGTAGATACACAAAATATAAAGGGCATAAAAAGAACAGGAAGTGATTGAGATTTGAATGAAAATATCCTCAAGAATAAAAGAAGCACCCCCCACCTTTGGTTCTGAAGCAGAAAGGAGCAGAGCAAACCTCTGGCTCTGGAAGTCCCCAGACTGGAGTTCGCTGGAAGTGACAGGATGTACTGGGACAAGGATAACTTGGTATTTGTCCTGCTCTTATTTTCCTGTCATGCCCACTACTGGCCTGTCTCAAAGGCATGGTGCCAGGCTGGGTAGCCCTTTCTAAAATCATAGCCCTTGCTATGATTTAAGAGGCAGTACGTTTTTATAGCATCTCCTGCAAATACAAATAGTGTTAGAAATAACTAGGCCAGTCTTCTCCATACTCTTTTATGTACCGCTGGGATTTCAAACACACACATTTAGAGTATATTCTGCAGTACTCCTGCATTATATACATTATAGGTGTCATGCTGTACAACTGCCACAATAGTCATGTTTCTGCTCAACTCTGAGATGAGTCTGCATTTCAAGGTGAGTGTACCCACAGTCATACTACTTAAGCTGTTTCAACATAGAAAATGACATAATTAAAGCTATTATGCCAGGTGTTGGAACAGGATACAAATAGCCTGTATTACTGAATACTTCCATTTTATGAGAGTGAATTGTATTAGCAATGTTTGTTTGTAAACCGATTAGAGAGCTAATGATATAAAAACTATGCATAAAACATAAACGGTGTGTCTCACAAGACTTTCTTACATGCACAAAGGGTTCATAATCTGTTCCTCTCTTGCCTTGCTGCTTCATGGAAGACTTAAAATATAATATTAACCCTGAAATGACCTTTAATCAAGACAGGATTGGAGTTCCCTGTTATAGTGGCGTATCCTGCACATGATTAGTAGTTGTCATTGAAAAATATCTCATCTCTCTTTCTGAAGCCATTGGGTTTCCAGCTGAACACTTTGACTAAAGGTATCATTGCAGGGAGATCAGCCTGATTAAGAAAACTAGGAGGGCACTCTTGCATTCCTGTTGAAATTCTCAGGAAGACTCTATTTTGCCAAGAGACTTTTACTATGGACTTTTCAGATCTTTTAACAAAAACAATTGCCAGTAATTATTCAACTTGATCAGATTCAATTGCTGTTAATCATTCACTTCATTATTTTGTACACTGCTATTGATATTGCGCTATAAATCTTCCCCACGGATATTTTGTTACAGTATCACAGGTTAAAATGTCTTGTCTGCTTCTTTCCCATGTTTAATTAATTAAGACTAAAATAAAAAAAAAACGGCGAAGTTAAAATTAAAATAAAAAATAAGAATGAATAAGAATAAAAATAAATTGTTACCCTGCCGTGATCCCTTGAACAGATTCCGGTGACAATGTCCATTCCCATATAGGAGGACACATTCTCAATTCACACTACATCTATTTGCTCTTAGCTCTGCTGTTTATGATACGTGTGCATTCATCAGATGCAATGTGTAGGAGGAGTACCTTAGTGTAGGAGGTTTCAGGGTCAGTCACCTGATGGCTACATAATGAAGTGTTGCACTGCATCTTCTTCATGATGTTTCATTCCTAAACTTATCCATATGTATGTGTGTCATGAAAAATATGCAGGAAAACTTTGTATCTGGGCACACCTAGCAGCCATACCACAGTGCTGTGGCTTCCAGAAAACTGGATTGTCTCACATTTCCAGAATACATGAGATTTTCTAAATAGCTTTAAAAAATATTTAAAAATAGTTTTCAAACTATTTAAAAGGTGGATGCCTGGAGCTCTAGGATTTTTTTCTGCAAGTCTTTTATCTTTACTGGACATTACATTTTTTTCCCACATGAGAACCTCCATGCTATTTCTGAGTGCTACACCCCACTTTCTGAATTTCACACTGCCCTGCATAACCAGGAACCAGAGCTAATCCAGGATCACCACAAACTGGACTTGGACAGAAAGCACTTACCAATGCAGACGTGTGTGTAAGTAAGGGTGCAGGAACCACAAGCATCTCTGAAATCTTTATCTTTGGCAATGGATGAAATTGATGCTGGGCAATCAGATTTGAGATGTCCACAGCTACCCATATAATTACTGTATATTTGTGAATATTTCAATTAAATTACTAAAATTACAGTGAGATTTCAGTCTGTCATCTGCTTTCAAACTACTCAGATTGTTCCTTAGATCTCAATTAGTTAATTCAAGTTTGGTTTCCTTCTAAGTTCACTCACAGTCCCAGAGTCTTGTTTATATCCCTTACTGAGTTGATACAAATGTTACGAATTACATCTGTGCAAAATTAATGGGGTCTTATTATAAAAAAGAATTTGTTTTAGTAACTCCTGGTATGGCAGGACCTGAGTGATTCTGAAATGATCCCCACTGCCCATTGCACTTTTAATGAACACAGTAACAACAGCTGGAGCAAAGGCACAGCATATCCACATACACAGCCTGGATGCTTTGTGGAAGTGGAGGGCCTGGGGCAGGTGCTACCATTGTCACTTCTGGGGCAGGAAAGCAGCTGTAGCCTTTGGGAATTTTTTAGCTAAGATCATATTTAACAAATATACATTAATATGAGGTGTTGTTTTATTTATTTTCCCAGATAAATAAAAGCTTTGAGGACTATAAGGGGGAAGCTACTGTCATGTTTTCTGGTTGCCTTTGTATCTCTAAGGGTTCAATTTCTGAAAGGTGCCTCTGCTTCTGCTTGGTCCTTATTTATGAACACCTTTTGTAGCACATCACCAAACTACTTTGCCATCTTGAGGACTGGCTATTTAATTTTGTCAGAAACACGCAGCTACTGTTTTAACAAATATAGAAAATGGTAGCTATATCCTGTACAGGTACTCATTATTAACTGATTATGTGGTAAAATAAATGAGTAAAAACAAAAGGACATTTATGAGAAAATGTTTTATGAAGAGCAGCTGAGTGACCTGAGATTGTTTAGTCTGGAGAAGAGGAGGCTGAGAAGAGATCTTACTGCACTCTACAAATACCTGAAGGGAAGTTGTAGTGAGGCGGGAGTTGGTCTGTTCTCCCTGGTGACACGTGACAGAACAAGAGGAAATGGCCTGAAATTGAACCAGGGGAGGTTCAGGCTGGATATTAGGAAGCATTTCTTTACAGAAAGAGTTGTCAGGCATTGGAATGGCCTGCCCAGGGAGATGGTGGAGTCACTATCCCTGTAAGTGTTTAAGAGCTGTGCAGATGTTGTGCTTAGGGACATGGTTTAGTGGTTTTCATAGGGCTAGGAATAAGGTTGGACTTGATCTTGAAGGTCTCTTCCAGCTGGAACTGTTCTATGATACTGTGACTCCAGGACAGGCCATTTGACAAAGCAGGAGGAGCTTCTTTATTTTGAAAATGGGCGATGGACTGAAAAGCGACAGTACTTTTTTCCACCCTTCCCACCAACTAGTACTACCTAGTGCAGTGTGCCTCCACTTTAGGTTACTGTTTTCTGGAAATAATTTGGAAAGAAATGTTATCTGAATTGGACTGAAACCAAATTCTAAAAGACTGAAATTTTCAGCGAACTGGAAAACCTGCTCTTCTTTGAGATTTATTTGTTAAACTAATAAACTATCTTAGAATTAGAACACAAATAATTTTTAGATGCACATAAAATCATCCAGTAATACACATACTTATAGTCCTATTTGGTCACAGAGTCAGAATCTATTAGTATAATTTTTTTGGTAAATGGCCTGGAAGATGATGTACATTACATTAAAGTCCATCCCTAGATTCAGCAGACCTCCGTCTGAATTTAACATATTCTGTCTACAGTACTTCATCTCCCTTTTAATTTCAAGGGTACCAAGAATCTGGGTGATCATTAATGTATGTCATATTCATTGCTCCAGCTAAACTGATTTTTTACTCTAAGAGACTTGCCTGTTTGCATGACATTGTAGCTATGCAAAAAATTATTCTGCTTCATTCTTACTGGAACATCTCTTAGGCTTTCCCTATCTTTTGTTGCACTTCATTAAACCAGCTACATCCCTGCATTAAATCAACCATAGGCCAATCATTGTCAACAAGAGGAACTCCACACTTTGCTGTTAAAGTATATGGACCATAATCTGTTAGCATTATTATATTTGACAAATATAAATTTATTAGATCAGAGGGCATGAGTCTTTGCCTTCCTAAATCATACTGTAGTCTCTTTCTTGCTGTTTTCCATTTCTTTCAACAGCAGTCAAATTATCCTTGCCTTGCAGTAAAATATGGCATTTATTTGTCTAAAATAATAACCCACTCTCCAAATTACTTATCATCTGAAGATCATGAAGTGCTTTATTTCATGGAGCTTTCATGATCTCACTATCACAGAGAGAGAAATAGGAGATCTGGGAAAGACCTTGAGAAGTGGTTACTTGGCTTGCCTGTTTGCTGATTTGACACAGAACTATGGTAATGTAGTGAGAACAGTGACACATCATTCAGTCAATTTTGCCTCTGCTTTTATTTTCCTTCTAGTGATAATTTGAAATGCAGTCATTAGCCATACATAGTTACATCAGCTTAAACTAAAGTTAGTCTTAGTCAGTTGATTCGGATGATAAGACTTCAGCTACAATTTTGCCCCTAGGTAGCTGGGGTAGAAAGAATAACAGAAATTCAATTGCAACTTGCTTTTCATTCTGCCTTTTGGAAGAAATTGATGTCTCCTTGACTAAAATTTGTTCTCATTAACACACCAGGTTTGTTTGCTGTAGCCAGTGGGGTCTTCAGGAGTATGGTTAAAAGCAGAATTTGGTTTGTTATGCTCACAGTGGCTTTTCAACAAATATTTGTTTAGGCAAGATGCATAGCTGTTTCTGGTCTCATTCATGAGAATGGCAGAAGATCCTTCAGATAGTGTGCTGCTTCAGACATCCTCTGAAATCCTTCTGTCTGAAATGTGCAAAGTTCCACCTGTTGCATTTGGAAAGCCAGGGCTGAAAACAATATCACTTTTAGCATTAACTTTTTACTGCTTATTTAATTTTATGCTATGGCTGTAAACACTATTGCTGTTTTATTTGCTGATCTGTTTTACTAAGTGCCTTCTGATGAACAAGAAGCATGTAATAAAAGCGATCTGCAGTATAGTGATGACTTCTTGCTCTCAGTCGCTGATGCTGTGGTTTAGACCCATCTGGGAGCCGAGCACCATGTGTACACTTGCTCACACACACCCTCCTTCTTCCCTGGTGGGATGGGAAGGAATATAGGGAGAAAAAGGCAAAACCCTGTGGGTTGAGATGAGGAGGATTTAATAGAGCAATGAAGAGGAGAAGAAACAACAGTAATAACAATAATAGTAATGAAACAATATAAACCACACAGGCCAATCAAAGCTGCACCAATGTCGCTGTGCCAGAGACTGCGTACCTGTCCTGGCTCAGCCTCTACCCTCGTATATCAAGCATGACATCATATGGTATTGAATATCTCATTGCCGGTTGAGTTGTCTTTCTATCCTGGATGTGGACCTCTCCCAGCTCCTGGTGAAAATTAACCCTATCTGAGCCAAGAGGATGACAACAGATCTTAAACTAGTCCCTAGCATGCTGCTATACAAAATCCTGCCTTGTTTCTAATACTTGTTACAGCAGTGTTCACCTGGGTCCTGGCTGGCTTTTTTGACTGAATTTGCATTATGTTGCTGTTAAAGGAGACCTTCCTCTGAGAATCTCTTTCTGGTCTGTTCGTAATTTATTTTACAACAGACTTCACTGGATAGATCCTTGCTGGAGTAAATATCGTAGTCAGATAAATGCATGAAAGAATGAAAGAATTGGAAACTCACTGGAGTGTCTCTATGTTAGGGGGTGCTTTGATGTCTTGATCATAATGATGATGATGATGAGGTTGAGTGTCTATGGGTAAGAATCAGGGAGATGGCCAACAAAGCAGATACTATGGTGGGAGTCTGTTATAGACAGCCCAGCCAGAATCAAGAAACAGATGAAATATTCTATAAGCAGCTGGAAGTCTCATAATCCATACCACTTATTCTTGTGGGGGGCTTCAACTTACCAGATGTGTGCTGGTAATATAATACAGCAGAGAGGAAACAGCCTAGGATGTTCCTGGAGTGTTTGGAAGATAATTTCCTGACACAGTTGGTGAGAGCAACAACTACAGAAGATACCCTCCTAGAACTGCTGTTCATGAACAGAGATGGACTTCTGGGCAGAGGAATTTGGACAGGACGGATTTATAGGCTGAGGTCAATGGTAAGAGGTTCAAGAAGACAAAGCAATAGGTCCTGCACTTGGATCACAAGTATCCCATGCAATGCTCCAGGCTTGGGGAAGAGTGGCTGGAAAGTTGCCTGGTGGAAAAGGACCTGGGGGTTCTGTTTGACAGCTAGCTGAACATGAGCCAGCAGAGTGTCCAGATGGCCAAGAAGGCCAGCATCATCATGGTTTGTATCAGCAATAGTGTGTCCAGTTGGACTAAGGAAGTGATTGTTCCCCTGTAGTCAGTACTGGTGAGACTGCATGTTGAATATGGAGTTCTGTTTTAGGTCCCAAACTACAGGAAGGACATTGAGGTGCTGGAACATGTCCAAAGGAGCTGGTGAAGGGTCTAGAGCACAAGTCATGGGAGAAGCAGCTGAGGGAACTGGGTTTATTTAGCCTGGAGAAAAGGATGCTCAGGGGAGACCTTATTGGTCTCTGCAACAACTTGAAAGGACATTACAGTATGGTGGGTGTCGGTCTGTTCTCCCATGTAGCAAGCAAAAAGACAAGAGGAAAGGGCCTCAAGTTGTACCAGTGGAGGTTTAGATTGAACATTAGGAAAAAATTTTCCCCAAAGGGGTTGCAAAGCCCTGTAATAAGTCCAGCTAAGCATTACAGTCACCACTATTGGAGGTAGTTAAAAGGCATGTAGATCTGGCTCTTAGGGAGATGGTTTAAGTGATGATCTGGCAGTCCTAGCTTAATGGTTGGACTTGATGACCTTGAAGGTCTCTTCCAATCAGAACAATTCTATGATTCTATGATTGTATAATTTACATTTGGTAAGAATCTGCCCCTTGTACAGTAGCAGCAGTTGTTGAAGTTCTGATTTTGTTTTTCCTTGTTCAGCACCTGTGTTTTATTATAGCATAGTATATATTTATGCTATGTATATATATAGCATAAACCACATCACACAGTGTTTTATTACAGAGTCAAGGCCCATTTAGTCATAACTCTACCCCTTATTGCAGAATTATCTTCTATGGTGTACCATGCAGTTATGTGTTGGAATATTTCTATGACTTCCATGGAAACTCCTACCTGGTCTAACCTAGGAGAATCCAATATTTTCCCTTGCTTTACAGTAACGGAGACAAAACCCCAGAAGTTCCTGTTCTTCCTTTAGGCAATGTTGTGTTGGTGTCTGAGTATTAGGAAGTGCGTTCAGCTGGGCTGCCCAAATACCTGATTCTCCATGTGATAATGGTCTTCTGGGAATGGTGTAATATTTTCATGATACACATTGAGTGAGGTGAAGTGTTGTACAGGACTTCAATCAACCATTGACAGCACAGCAGGCAATGCCTTCCTTGACACTCCCAGGGAATGCACACCTCTTGGCAGTGCAGAATGTGCCCATAAAGAGGCCATTAACATTCATGGACATAATCTCTTAAGCAAGAGAACTGAAGATGAGGAAATGACTTGCAAGAACCTTCACCAGAAGATGCCACACTTCAAGTGCCCAGACTTTACATGGGTTTCAAATTTCAATGAAATCTTAGTGGTTGAAGTAAATGATCCATTTCTGATGCTATGTCTTCACAAGATCGACCTTGATTTTTTTTTTTTCAAACTTCATTTCAACTGCATGTTGGGATAATGAATAAGATGGTACTCTATCACAGTCCAAAATAATCTTAATTCATATTGGTGGTATATGCAGTTAGCTTTTAGTGTATATTTTTTGCTACATTTTCAGACAGTTTGAGAAGCCTCCAGTGGTGTGTAATCTAAATATCAAATTATAACATTTAATGTTTGTAAGAAAAAGAAATATATTTCTACTTGCCATAGAGGTCCATTAATTGCCCTCCTCTTTCACATTTAACAGCTCTTTTTTCCAGATCCAGCCCAGAGGCTAGATCCAGACTTACCATTACTTACGTGTGGAATTTGAACCACCATCAGTTCTTATGCACATAATTTATAACAGGAAGTTATTCTCTACTTATTTGTTCATAATGACTTTCCTTTATACAATACCAAAATATAATGCCATGTTTGTGGACCTCTTAGTTTATGGTTTTTTGAAAAAACTTCAGCAAATTAATAAAAAGTAATTTTGCTGATGTAGCAACTACTAGCAGCAGTAGCCAAATCCTCTTTGTTGTGATCTCAAAGCATTCTGGAACACGTAATGCAAATACAGCTTTTTAGGACTGACTCCTTTTCTCTTAATTGAATGTTAGTCCTAAATCAAATTAATCTTCTTCACCATTGCAGTTTTGTAACATCTGGATCAGTTTTTATTTTTGTGTTTGCATCAGTTATAATTGTATTAACTAACTTGCTGCACTAAACAATGAAAAAAGTGTTTATCAGAAACTTTCTGCCATTAATTAATACCTTTAACTGATCTTTTCCTCATAACATAAGTGTATTTCAGAATTAGGTCCTCAGATCTGTTTTGGGACCTGATTCTTTTTTTCTGTGAACAAAAGCATTTGAGTTTAATGATTTCTACCAGTGCATCTTTGTTCATACGTTTGAAAAGCAGTATCTATTAGTAAGGATGATAGTACTAATTCTATTTCTTGAAAATACTGGGCATATTTATACCACACAGTCCGTAGGTTTTCATCTTCTCATACTTGTATTGATCCCAGAAGTGATTTCACACCAAACAGGGAGAATCCACGAAGGATGGAAGCCAGACCAAATTCAGGAATGTGCATTTACATGGTAATAACAGAATTAATTAACTCTCTGATACCTCCTCCCTGCCAGCAATGCAGGTTGTGGTCAGTCCCAGTCTGTTCCATGTTGTTTCTGGGAAGAAAACTCCTCACAGTCTTCTTCTGCAGCAACATGGCATCCCTTCCACAGGTGACAGGCCTCCAACAACTTCTCCAACTAGTGTGAGTTCCTTCCTCAGTCTGTAAGCCTCCCAGCAATGGACAGCTCCAACACAGGCTTCCCTCAGAGCCATGGCCTTCTTCAGGAGTAGTCCCCTGCTCTGGTGTGGGGTCATCTGTGGGCCACAGGCAGGATTCTTCTCCACCATTGATGTCTAAGGGCTGCAAGGACTCAGCCTGCCACCTCACCATGGGCCTCAGGAGAATGGCTGATTCAGTGTGCCTCCCCCACTCCTTCCTCACTGTTCTCAGTGTCCACATGGTTGTCTTGCTCACTTCCCACTCCTCTTCCAAACAAAAGAAGTCCTCAAACAAAAGAATCTGTCTGACAGATTTTCTCCCTGAAATATTATCACAGAAGTGCTGATTGACTTAGCCTTGGCCAGAGGCAGCTTTGACTTGGAGCTGGGGAGATTCTCAAAGCTTCTTACAGGAGCTCGCACCAGTGGTCCTCTCCCCTGCTATTAAAACCCCATCAGAGACAAACCAAATACATCCTCCTTTGGTTACTCCATAGTAAAAGAATATCCACCTACTCTTGCTTTTGAATATCAACTGTGATTCTGTAATTGGTTTAGAGGAACATGAAAATTATTGCTGCAAGAAATTCATCACTGTAAGAAATAAATGTTTGTATATTACATCCAGTCCCATGTCCTTAACAGGTTAAGCACTTAACAGGTTTCAGTGCCCTCTGCTTCCCAACAAATAGCTCTTCAGAACTCTGTGGTGTGGGTTGTCCTTGGCATCATGGTCACTGAAACTACACATAGCATAAGTCTTCAGGAACTCTACACATCTTGTTAGCTCTACCTGTTTCAACCAGGAAAGAACTTTGAACATCTGATGGTTGATGGAAATCATAAGATACAGGATCTTCTCATTTTTTAGGAACTTACTTCATACCACTGGAGTTCCTACATTTTGCTCATGGCTACTAGTGTGAACCTAGGGATTTGTTTTTACAAGCCAAGTTCAGAAGTGGAGATAGAAACACAAAACTCTTCTAGTGTTGACTGGAAGGGACTTCAGTAGTCATCTTGTCCCTCCTCCCACTCAGAGTGAGATTATAATCAATACTAAACTAAGTCAGTAGAGCCTGTAAGGAGGCTCTGAATTATGTACTTCAGTGCTGCACCACTTGACAGTCAAAAAGTTTTCCTTAAAGTAGAAGATGAACCTCTCAAGCAGCAATGTGTGGCTGTTGTTCCTTATATATGTATCACATATATAATGACCAAGAAGAGTTTGGCTCTGTCCACTTCAGAATTCCCATGCACAGATTTGCAGACTGCTGTAGACCACCTCTTTACTAGACTAAACAAGCCCATGTCTCTCAACATTTTCTCACAGGCCTTGTGCTCCCAACTGCTCCCTCTCTCTGTAGTCCTCCAATGGACCTGCAAGTCAGAATCTTGAAGTCCTGACTCAAAACTACTGTCTGTGGTTCCATATTAATAAAGTTTATATATCAGGCATTACAATGTCTTACATGTAAGTCTTTGGTCTGCCAGTGTCACGCAATGCACTTAGGTATGTGCCCACACTCCCTATATACTCAGCAGAGAGATACAGGCACCCCTGAAGGTCTCTAAGTAATGATCAAGAGTGGAGCATTTACTTGTCTCTGCTGACTGCACTGGGAGCTTTTGTACTTTAGTGGAGAAATTCTCTTTCACATTGAGCGGGGAGTTGTCTGGAGCTAGCTAACTGAGAAGATGCACCGGCCTGCATCAAAAAAGGCATCTGACTCAGCAGTGAACAGCAGCTGCCTGGGTCCCCTGGGGAGTTGGGACACAAGGTCAGCCTCAAAGAGTAAGTATCTGACTGGAGAGGAGGTGTGTGGCTCAGTCTTGCTCAGCACTGAAGTTTCAGATGTAGCTCGCGTTTCTAATAAGATGAATTGTGGAAAAACTGGATGAAAATAGGATGAAAGGTGGAAAAAAACTCCATAATTTTTATTTTTTTTTTTAGTGAAGCTGATGAAACTTCTTAGCAGATCTATGAATTATAACTGTTCAAGACTTTGATGCTAACTGTTTATATTATAGATTCACAAAGCCATATTCTTGTCCTCAACATTTCTGAGCTAATAATGAAGTAAACCTATGAGCTTCTGCTCTTCTGCTTTGTTTGGTGTTTTGGGGTATGTCAAACAATGTTGGAAAGTGCTGATACTGTTCAGGCAGTCACATTTGCCTTCCTTTCACTAGATAAGTGACTCCGTTTTGCAGGTATTGGACACTGGAGTCAGTAGTTTAAAATTCTCATGAACTGGTGCAAACTAGACAAAAATGAAATTACAATGATCCAAAAATAAAAGGTAGGCTTTTTTTCCAATAAAGCTAGTCTCCTCTAGTTGTCCTTAAGCTAGATGATCCCTCAGTTTCTTTACTGGTGGTATATTCCCTAGGACAAACTGTTTGCTTCATGCATTTTTAATAGGAAAAAAAAAAAATTCAATAATCTGCTAGCAGCAAAAAAAATGTGTTGTTATAATTCTTTTGAAGTAATTAATTTAAATATTTTTAAAGTGAAAGTACTGTCCCTTTACTTATGTTGAATAGTAAATTGCAATGTAAGTAGGGGATTACAGGCGTGTTATACAAACAGAGAAAAAAAAGATGGGGACTAAAAGATTGCTGGAGAGGTTGGAATTGGACATAATTTAATATACATGCTCCATAAACCACATAATCTTTATTAGAATTTGTAATATGTACAAAGGCTGTGAAAAGAGTAAGAAATGGTTTCAGAAATATATTTAAAGCTTACATTGTTTCACTACTCATTGCCTAAATTAAACCATGTAATGGAATTTCTGCTTTCCAGAATTGGATATATATTTTCATCTATCATTGGTCCATGAAAGATTTCCTTTTTTGGTGCCTTGTGTATTGAATTTCTTCTTAGGTACCTTAAAGTTATAAGAAGCATTGTACAGTATAATATTAGTATAAATAATCTGATAAAAAGTGAAAGCCCAAAGTGATACCAACAGAAGAGCAATATTTCAACATCAGAAGCTGCACCAGCTAGTTATAATTTACCTACCTTAAAAATATTCTCATCTGCATGAACATTTCTTTCGTTCTAGGTGTTAAAATACGTTCTTTAGCTGCAACCAAAACTTAAATATTTTGAACTTCAAGCAAAATATTGAGGAGCTATATTCTATGTGATCTTATCTAGGACAAGTAATTAATGGTGTGTGATTCAAGAAAACTTCAACGTCATCTGAAACTTGATCTCTCCCTTCTCCTGAGCCATTCGGAGATCTGTCTGTAGCTGCATTGTCATGTACATGGCTTCAGAAAAGCCTCTCTGAAGTGACTACTTTTTTCCCATTCTATTCCAAGTTCTGTGTTACTTCACACATTTCTGAAAAGTATCTGTCTCAGCCTTAAAAGTAGGGCTTTTTTTTTAATACTGCATGCTCTCTTAAGAATTGTCATTGTAATACTCTCATTGTAATAAACAGTTGTTTTCCCTGTCTAATATTTACATCCCTGAAATGCTTACAAAGAAAGGGAGCAAAGACAGATGACTATCACTTAGCTTGTAATTTATAATAATTGTAATAATTAACCATTTTTTTGGAGTTCAAGATGGTGTGATTGATCAGGATTTGGTATCCTGCTAAAATTCCTTAACAGATCAGCTGATGGAAGAGTTTGAGTTAGTACATAAATCAGTGATCCTCATAGTAAACGTGTGCTAATAATTGTCATTACTGAGCTGAACAGAAACAGTTCTACCAAGAGAAAAAGGTGATACACACAACCAGTGTCTACAGTACTTTACAGTCTCTTGTAAGAAAACCCAAATGGTCCACAGAGGCCACTGATTAACAGTTACCACTCTGAATTTTTTATTTTTTGGGTCATTGAGGAAATCCTTTAAGGGTATGCCTCCTTTGCCATGTTGGTTTGGATTCTGAAGTAAAATCCTCCTAATCATCACCACTATCAATTCATTGGCTCTCTGGGTAGAGCTGTTGTGGAGGTATGAACTGTAATCCTTGGAGATGAGCTAGAACAGAGTGCTGAATACCCAAGACAGTTAGAATAATCATCTTCACAGGCTTTCAGTCTACAATACCAGACCACAGTCAATCCAAAGCAAAACCTCTTTGCCAGTCCTGTAGTGTGGATGTCAGGACTTCAGGACAATGCATACTGCTCCACTTCTGTCATTTATAGGTAATAATGACTTAACCAATGCTGTAATTTTACATATGTTTAATTAGAATTTAATTTTCTTTATTTAACCTTGCACTCTGCCTAATTTCTTGGACACTACCTTTAGCTGTTAAACATCCACCCTGTGTTACAAACATTAGCTTTTCCATGAATGAGGTGCACCTAAGCATTAAGCTCCACTGCACAGAGACAGCCTAGCTCCAGCACAAGCATGGGTCTGGTTTTCGTAGGTCATGCTGGCCCCATGCTGACTCTCTGCAGAGCTCTCTGGTGTTTGCCCCTAGTGTAGTGAATTGCTTCTTTTAATATATATGTGGAGCTTGTTCAAGGTTGCAGGATTTATAATCTCTATTTTATTTTGTGTGTGTGGAATCGAGTACAATTTTATAAATATGGAAACAACATTTTGCACATAGTTACACAGCATCATTAACAAGTAAATAAGAAGTATTAAGTCCTTGTGAGTTCTCTGCTTGCTGTTATTCTCCAGAGAGCTGGTCCAGGTATATCTTCTTGTCCTCAGCAACCTGGATAAATAACCAAAGGTTGATTGTGTGTTGATTGTCCTTAAAACTTTCACAGCCATTTAGGTTAAACATCTTCACATCCTAGGTGTGTTGATTTATTCAATAAATTACTTCTGGTTTATGTCATCCTTGTTTCAGAGACACTGCAAAATGTTTTTAATGTCTTCTTATAAAATGTTCAAAAGGGAGGCAGCAGATCATGGGATCATCATCTTCCCTCCCATCTAGTGCCAACAGAGGAACATAGAATTTCTCTGTATGCCCTTTACAGCAGAGCTATATTCTCGTGTCTTCCTGGGTAAGATTAAAGTGCTTGAGTGGGCTGGGAGTTTAATATTTTCTGCTCTTGTAATGACCTGTGATTTGTTTGACTGTGAGAGATTAATCTCAGTATGACCTTTGACATTTGTAAAATTTCACTTCTGAAGGAAGCTTTGTACCTACAAATTGTACACTCTATTGATAAATGAAAAATGCTCTTCCTTCACCCCATTCTGTTCTCATTTTGCTCAGCTTTAGTCATATATGCAATTTTCTTTGTAGACAAAGGTACACTATAGTGCTACAGTTAAAGACACTGTAGTAATAGCCCTACTATGGATATATTTTTGGAAGTTCCACAGTAAAGAATTGGGTGCACCACTTCCTGAGGAAGCATGCGATACATTATGAATAGTTGCTATTCAGGCAGCACTGTTCATTCTAAGCACTGAGTCAGTTAGGGATCTTGGAGGGGCAACTATAAAGGTTATGAAACCTGTCTTCTGTCTGAATGTTTGTATGAGGACTGAGCTTCACATCTGAATGACTCCTTTTGCAAAGCTTTTATGATTTTTTTGAATGCAATTATGATAAGATAATAATAAAATAAAATCAGAACAAAAAAAAAAAAAAAAAAAGAGGAAATGAAATTTTCACATGGTACAATGCTGACCATAGATGAGGTTTTATCAAGGTTGACTTTGTCAGATCAGAATAACCTTCTATGATTTCCAAGTATTTTGTCTGTCTGTCACAGAAGCACATTAGCTGCAAAACTGCTGACAACATTCAACACAGAAGAGAGCGTGAAGATTTGAAAATGACAAGTTGAATTGCAAGTTTTGCAGTGTTCGAATAGTTTTGTGTCTTTCCCTCATGTTTCTGTCTAGATTTTCTTCTGTCTTTTCAGTTCCTATCTAGAGGTTCCTTTTCTACCTAGAGGTTCTCCACTGTCAGTTCCTTGACAAATTTTTAGCTCCTTTTTCTCCTGGCTTCTAAGGCTCTTTGTATGAGTTGAGTGGTTCCATCACCTCCTTGGGCCAAGTGGAAGGACTTGTAATTTGGCTGAAGAGGCAGTGTGCAACAGGCAGAGACTTCACCTCACCCAAATGCATTGTCAGCTAGGGACTGATACTGAGGGACAGTCCCTGAGCTCGGATGCCCTCAGGCTGAAGTACACTCAAGTGTGCAGCCTTCATAGAAAGGTGATGACCTGCTCATCAGAGGGAGGTTGGAGGGCATATTCAGAGCAGGGACTTCAGAGAAAGAATAATACTGAACTCACTGTATTGGTTTTTTTTTTTCCGTCACTACCTTATGCATGGGTCTTTACAAGTTCCTTTACTGACCCAAATCTGTAAAATATGCGTTCTTAAAACTGAAGAAACTCATCCTGTCCTACCTAACATTGTCAGATCAAAAGGTCTGGTACAAAATGACAAAATGTCAAAATCATACAATGAAACTGCATTGATCAGAACAAGACTTACTTTTTCCTCTAAGAAATAGCAGTGTTTTGTGGATACTGACAGGTCCATTCACTCTGAAACAGAAGATAGCAATCTAGATCTTTAAAGCTTGATAAAGCTGTAATCAAGTGAAAATGTTAAAACATGAAGCTACTTGTATTACCTGTGCCTGGCTAAAAAAAAGTCCTGTACTAATTATAAGGTTAATTATAAGGTAATTGAAATGCATATTTTAAAGTATGCAGGACTAGAGGGGTCCACTGTTTCTTAAGAGAAGCAGAACATTCTACCTGAGCTTGTAACTATGAAAATAGTGTATTTGAGAAAGTGGCTTTTAAAGCAAAAGAGTTTTAAAGTGAGAAGTCATTTCTGTTGTCTGTGTTGTCCATTATAACAGTAGAAGCTTCCATTTTTGAGGCTGACTCGCATTCAGGGGAAAGTTCTCAAAAACCATCCAATGTGTATCATTATGGCAGTGCAAGGTGAAATAATGGGAAGAGGTGGTGTGAGGAAGCTGAGCTGCAAAGAAAGCTTAGTTCTACAGCATGTAGACACTAGAACACATCTGTCAGGAAAATACAGTCAAACTGCATGACTAAGCAGGAGTAGTGGAGGGAGAAACATGGTCTGCAAAGTCTAGATGTGTCTGATAGGTTAGAAATAAAACTCTGAAAGGCTACTTAGGTTTTTTTTTTTTCCTTTGCCTTGACTTTTTCTTTCATTAGATTATGAAGAAACCTAATTCAAAATATTGGTTATGAGGATTTACTTATTACAGGCTATGTAGCCTCTCTGGCACTCTGGAAGTATATCCTGCCAACATCTTAATCTATGTGACCAGGAGCTGATCTGCCTGAAATGACTGGACTTACCAAAGTGCTTGCCTAAAAGGGAAGAGAGAAGAGAAAAGTAGTTTAGAAAAGCATTTCAAGGGCCAAGTCTGCAATTTGTGTTATTAATACGCAATGTGTGGTCTCTGTGAGAAGACTTTATCATGATGGAAATTATAAACTGAATAAGATTTAAGTACATTGTCATTTCTCCTTATATGGTGCCTATAAATTATTGTAATAGTCTTGGTTAAATTCTAATGTGGAAAAAAGCTTGTCAAGCCAGAAGGACTTGTAAGCCCTCTATAAGGACTATGATAGACATATAAACTTGAGGAACTCCCACAGAGGGGAAAGGAACTCAGCAAAGAGCTAGGGAGCTGGGAAGTGTGAATCATCACAGCTGGAGTCAGTGCCATTCCTTGAGCTGGATTCCTGTTAAATGAAATAAGAGGAAATGAGGTAGAAGGGAAAACCAAATGAGAGAAGAACAACAAGATCTGTTCTTTTCAAAATCCCCAAAGGGGACCCAAGGTTAAATTTACCCAGACGAGACAGTCAGAGGATGGAGAGGGCCACTCTACTAGCTGCCAAGGAGGTTGCAGGTCTGCTCTGAAAGGAAGCACTGCTGAGGCATGTGTGCAGCTATGTAGTGTCTCATGTTGGATTTATGTGACAACCTGGCAGAAAACTTGGGTTTGAGTTCATCTGAAGCTTTGCATACGTGGCATGCTATCTTAACTGTTTCTGATCCCAAGAAAGAATATGTTATGTGATGCAGCCTAATTTTATGACAATGCTACACACGCAGTTTGGAAGAAAATATGGCAGAGGCCAGCCAAGGGTCAGATAAGCCGGTGTCAGAGACAACATCCAACCTGTAGGCCAGACTTTTTCTGCCCTGTCTTATATACATCTGTATAATGCCTACCACAGGGCAATTCAAGTCCCAGATAAGACTAAATGATACCATCACATAAATAAGAATATCTTCACTGTTTGCTTATGTACTTCCAATTCTCTTAAGTAAGTGGTTAATGGGCATTAATGTTTGGGAAAGAACTTCCTGTTTGAACAAACTGGAGTAGCTGAGCACACAAAGGAGAAAGATCCCTCCTGCTTTACTGTTTTACTTGTGGCAGTGATGTTTGTTTAAAGACTAATCCAGAAAGGATTTTACATTAGCTTAGTAGCAAACGATTATCAGGTAACGGGTAGTCCCTGTTTAGGTGGCACGGTACTCCTTACTGAACCAAACTGTAATGTCTCACAGAACTCCTCTGAGAGAGTCAAAAACTCACTGCTGAGTTTAGTCAGACTAAGCACACAAAGCGGTAATGAGCAGAGCATCCTGTTTTGAAAGGGATAATGATTAAACTGTCACAGTACAAAAAAACATGATTTCTCTGAGAAGTACTAGGCTGTTCAGTCACATAAGAAGTGGGCAGGAAACCAAGGGATGGGTGACATTCTCCTAAGCCTGACTACTTTATAAAGATGTCAAGGAAGGAGAAAAAAATCTTAATGTAATAAACACATCAAATGTTTGTTTGTGCTCAATGGGAGGGGCAAATGTGCTTTCCTAAGTGGGGACTGTCCTGATGACTTTGTCTTTTTGTACCTCCATGTGACCGTGGGACTATGTCCCTTTCTGCATTTCACTTTGATGTTCATTGTTAATACAAGACATGTGATTTTCCATTAATGCATCATCTGATTCTGTGGGAACTCCTTTAAAAGCTAGAAGCATTTGTCTGGTTTACTCCAGCAAAGGAAAAAAAAAAAGGTGAAAAAAAAGCTGATATATAATCAACTCTTCAAATGTTTTGTTTCCTGCATGCTAATTATTCTTGTTTGATAACAATGATCTGCATAGGAAAGTGTGTGAATGAATGTGACCTATCAGGTCAGAATGCCACTGGATTTTTTAATGTGGGACATTAATCTATTAAGAAAACTGAGTGAAAAATAATGAGAATTTTAACTTAAATTTAGACATAAAGCTGCCCAGGGACTGTTGCCGTGTCTGAGATCTCCTTTGGGTGTCTGAAACACAGTCTTCTGAATCCAAAGTCACCTGCTGTGGTGGGTCCTTTTATATCTTGTGGAGAGAAGTGGGTCAGATTAACCATTTTTCAGATTTACCTACATTAAATGCTTTAGTTACAGTGAGATGAACCCTTCCTGCGATGTCCCCTCCTCACTTTTGGCTGCATAGATAATGCTGAGTGACAGGCTATAATGAAAGCACCTCCATTGCATGTATTGGATATTGGGCAAGATGAATTCCCCACCACCACCAATCTCCAATCATAACTCTGTACCAGACCAAAATTCAGCAGCCAAAATTAGTTAGGAGCAATATAAAGAGACAAATTTCATCCTAAAACATTACTGGTGAGGGGTAGATGGAAAGGATGGGATTTGTGTATACATTTCAGGTTACATATGTTATTAGTTTGAAATTAATTAGACATTAATTATATATATTAACAGTCTCCAGTGTCTTCTCTGTTAGTAGCTATCAGCTAGCTTTCCTAACTGCAAGTCATTTTGTTTTACAGGATAAAACCTCTCCTATAGAACTCATTTGGGGAAATCACAGCCCTGTTTTTAAAGCAGTGTTTCTCTCTTTTTTTTTGCTTCAAACATAAGGATGATTATTCCTAAAAACTGATCTGAGTTAAATATTGGGAAGTTTGTTTGAACAATGTTTTATTGAAAGTTTTGTTGGGATAAAAATAAAGTCTTTGGATGTTAAAGTATACGAAAGAAAATGTTTTCTGGAAGACAGAAAGCAACTCAACACAGACACAGTCCTGTGCAGGTACACATGGAGAGAAAAGGACTCAGCCATTTTATTTTCTAGAGAAAATCTTTCAATTTGAACAGCAAATAACCACATTGTTCATCAGATTCTGGCTTCTCTGTTTAAGTTGTCTGACTGAGTGATACCAGTATGGGTTATTAGCTTCAGAAACATAAAATAAGAGAGGAACTTCAATGAGAAAACTTTTGTGTAGGCACCTTTGGTGTCACTTTTAAGTATTTTAGTATCTATCTCCGGACAGCTTCTTCTTCCTCCCCCCCCTTTTCTCCCACTTCATTCCTCCCTCTTTGTATGTTCACTCATGTCCCCTGTACTTTTGTCTACAAAGTTCCCAGACCTTTTTTCTGTACAAGTTCCCACCCTCGTTTTCTGGTTTTGTTGGGGCAGAATCATAGCCCTGACATGGTCTGCAGGACATTTGCCATTTGGAGGAAGTTGGTGCAGCTGACCTGAGTTAGCTCACAGGTATATCCGATCCCATAAACCTCACAAAGAATGGTGAAAATTCGAGTGAAGTCAAGCTTTTATATATTAACAATAACTCATTGACATACAAAGTTACACCTCTTTGCACAGAATATAGATTTTTATTATTTTTTGTTATCAACACACTGGAAGTGCTGTGTCTTCCTGTCCCAGTGCATGCACAGTATAATACCAACAAGAACATCTATTAAGCATGATTCTGTGGTTTTAGTTTTGAGGAAAAAAAAAGGTACTATGCAAACTGAAAAAGCCAATATCCTGGGCAAGAAAATACAGTGCACCAAGAGATTTGAGATTCAGTTCTCAATTATACCTCTGGGGATGATGGTAAGGCTTTGTGGAGGAGAGCAGAGCTGGCTGCAAGATCCTTTTGCAACATCTGGTTTCTGGCTGGCCCTTAGCACAAGTCTGCACAGGCTGACTTCACTCCATCCTCCTTCTCCGTTGCCAGCAACTGAAGAGCCACAAGTACTTTCTGACATAGAGCTGCCTTGGACTTGACATTCTGTCTGATACTAACAGCCAGAACACAATGTGGGAGACGTCAGGTTGGCATTGAGCCATGGGAGAAGTCCTTCTGCTCTTGGCTGCAAGCCAGCACAGAGCTGCTGTGTTCTCTTGGCGTGGTGTGATGGCCTCTTTGTAAGTGTATTCTCCATGCGATGAGTGGAAATATTTTACTGAATTCTTTCTTCACAGACTTCTTCACAGACTTTAATGGAACAATATGTCAGACATTTCAGTGAGTTAATTGCCTTTCTCATTAAAACAAAGTACTTGCTTCTTGGTAAACAAAACTGTATTACACTAGTTCTTATAAAATTAACTGATTAAATTGCAATTTCGGTAATTTTTTTTGGTCAAGTAACACACTATGAAAATGTGTCAGAGAATAGTCAAGTCAGTACACTTATTTTCCCCAAAATGCTATAAGAAATGGAAGGTTTCGGTTTCTAGGGGAATTGAGGTTTATTTTCCTAACAAATATTAAGAGCTCTATTACTGTATTCATAACATCTTTCAATATTGAATAACTTGAAAACATTAAAAAATACCTACAGGAATTAAGGGGATATTCTCCAAAGTCTGTTTTTCTTCCTGCTTCAGTTTCATACATTTTGAACAGAAAAGATGGAAGAGAGGAGGAGAGGATGAAACCTGAATTGCAGAGGAAAAGCAAATTGTCCAAAATGAATACTGTTACACCAAAAATCCTGATGAGGACTAAACTTCCTAGGTGGAGTCAAGAACCCATCATTAGCCTGACTGAAATCTGAACTAACTAAAGTTATTCTTGGTTCAGTTGCAATAGTGCTAAAACTGTTAACATGACAGTTAGGGTGGATGTATGCAAACTTTCTGATACCCACCCTTTTTCCCTGCTGTTCTGCTCTCCCATCCTCCTCCCCACACTTGTGATGGCCCCCTCAGAAAAATAGTGGAGGTTTTCAATAAATTATTACTGTCCTGAATTCTTTGCAGGGAGGCTTGTGACACTAGCCCTCCTCAACCTGGGGTCTGCTTGTATTATTTTTATACACCATATAAAATAATATGCTTAATTCCTTTATCTCCAGTGATTTAGAATTTCATATTTTGCTTGATTTTGTATTCTTCTTTATTATCCTTAAAAAAAAAATACTGAACACATATGGTTGCACTCCTACAGTGCTCAGTAATTGACCACTGCCATTTGCATTTACAGTCCTGGGGTTTTTAGTATCTGTTGATATTCTATGCTACATTTTTATTCTAGGGCAGTTTGCCCTACATAGAATAACTACTTGTTATCATTACCTACCAGTTAGCAGTGGGTATTGCACTGCACAATTGCACACAGCTGAACTAAAGCTAAAACAATTTAGGATGTATCTATCTGACCTCTAGACAATTGCTGTCACAGCTGTGACATGCTAAAATCATCTCAAGCCAAGAGAATTGTGAACAAGTCCATAGAACCTGTACTGTTAATACAATGTGGCCTCTTACCAATGGCAAACTCATTTTTAGTCAGCTTCAGGGCTCAGAATTTGGTTAGGAAGTTCATGTGATGGTTTTCTAAAGTCAAGGATTTTTCTGAAGGTAATAATTATGGAAATAATAAACGAGTCAAAAATTACTTCATGAAAGAAACCTATGAATCTTGAAATTGTGTAAATATTAATATAAGGTTATTAATATAAGGTTTAAATATCAAGAAACACTTATGGGTGATCTGCTTATGAAGGCTTAATCTTGCCCAAGCTTCAGTTGTTAAGCCATAAGAAAGTATCTCATTACAACTGCAGATTGGAATCTTTATGGTCTAATCAGTGACCAAAAACTTCATTATTACAAATGTGGTAAGTGAATGTACTAATCATCTGTCTCTTGACAAACTGAATTCAACCTTTAACATAACTTTTGTCTTCAGTGGTTCTCTCTCCCATTTAATCTTCTTTTGGGGTCTGTTCTAGAGATACAAACACAAATTCAACCCTTTACCATATACAACCTTCTCCTTTAATTCTTCTTGGCACACTACTTTATTTTATTTTATTTTATTTTATTTTATTTTATTTTATTTTATTTTATTTATTATTTCAGAAGGGATAGGATATCATTTTGTCAGCTTATCTTAACTGTGGCAACCTTTTACATAAAAACCTCAGTGTATTAGCATTTACACATCCTCTTTAGCATGGTTCATAAACATTTTATGCTTTCTGTATTAGCAGTAGCCTTTAGCTCTCTAGTCTAATAGAATTTGGATTTCTGAGGTATTGAGAACCACACTGTGCTTGGTATCTGTACCCATTAGTGTGAAAACCATGAAACAGTAAAAGCTCTGCCCATCAAGTTACACTAAGCAATTAATTTGGTGTCTAGAGCCTGCACCTTACAGCCTGAAGATTCTGAACTGGTGGGCTTACAGGTGGATTTGATTTCAAATATACACTTATAAAAATGTTGATAGAGACAATATTCTTCTGGGGTCTCAGGAGCCCTCTAGAAAGTGTCTGTATGTAAGCACAGCATTGTTGCTTGAAAGGGTGTCAGGAAATTACATTTTAATGGATCTGTATTGTTCCAGTTCTCTTGTTTCTATGGGACCTGTGGGAACTCTTCTTCAGACTATAATTGTCCTTAAGCTTTTATGAATTGTTTTAAGACACCATCAAGTATCCAGCACCAACATTTTTAGACAACATGAGGAAATTTTAGTGAGCAATGTTGCTCATCCTCATAAATGTTACTCACTCTTGTAAAAATGATGTTCTGAAACTGGCTGGTTGATCACTTTAGGAGTAATTGCTTGACTACTCCTTGATGGAATAGAAAGGAGATTCATAATGGTACTTGATTTCAGTGCTCTTTTTTTTTTTCTTTTTCTTTTCTATACATCTCAATTGTATTTAATGAGATAGGATGGAGCAGATTCTTGAAAGTTTTCAAAACTGGAGATTTATAGTATAATAAAATCACTCACAGATAAGCTTGTACCAAGCACAGGTAAAGTAATTTGTCTCTGACAGCGTTGTAAGGTTTTTATGTCAATATGTCTTTTGTTGGTGGGATAAATTTGAATGAATAATGAGCATCTCTTCTATTTGTCGACCTGCAGCTACACGTACTTGGCTTGTACATGTTACTGCCTCTGCTTAGGACTCTAATTCTTTGCTACAAAAGAATGGAAAGAAAATTATAAAGACAAAAATGGTTTGTTTTCTCATGCTATGTACACACACACACACCACTTTCTGGATCTGAGCAGTAGCCTCTGTATATCTGGATTTTCATTATTGAATTATCTGCATAATTACATTACTTGCACTATCTATACTGATCTTTAATTTACACCTGTCCATTTCATATGGTCTTATTTCTATTGTGATTATCAAGGACATATCGGCTGATGGATTAAAAAGAGGGTTTACAAGATTAACTTGAAAAACTATATTCAAGTTCAACAAGGGTAGGTGTAAAGTCCTGCACTTGGGGAGGACCAACACCATATACCAGTACAGGTTAGGGGTAGACCTGGTGGAAAGCAGCTCCATGGAGAGGGAGTTTGGTGTTCTGGTGGACAATAAGTTATCCATGGAATAGCAATGTGCCATTGTGGCCAGGAAGACCAATGGCATCCTGGGATGCATAAAGAAGAGTGTGGCAGTAGGTCGAGGGAGGCTCTCCTTACCGTCTACTCTGCACTAGTGAGACCACATCTGCAGTATTGTGTTCAGCTCTGGTCTCCACAGTTCAAGAGGGACAGGGAAATACTAGAGAGAGTCCAAAGGAGAGCTACAAGCATGGTTAAGGGGATGAAACATCTCTCTTATGAGGAAAGGCTGAAAGCCCTGGGGCTGTTTAGCCTGGAAAAGAGAAGACTGAGAGGAGATCTTATCAATGTTTACAAATATCTGAAGGATGGATGTCAAGTAGAAGGGGCCAGTCTCTTTTCAGTGGTGCCCTGTGATTACTCTCAGGTAATGGTAGCAAGGTGAAACACAGGAAGTTCCATCTCAACATGATGAAAAACTTCTTCACTGTGAGAGTGAAAGAGCATGGAACAAGCTGCCCAGAGAATTGGTGGAGTCTCCTTCTCTAGAGACTTTCAAGACCCGCCTGGATCTGTTCCTGTGTGGCCTGCTCTAGGTCTTCCTGCGTTGGCAGGGCAGTTGGACTCGATGATCTTCAGAGGTCCCTTCCAACCCCTACCATTCTATTACTCTATGATTCTATGATATTATGTTTTAATATGGGCTGTAGTCATTGGCTGAGAATGAGGTCCTACTATTGACCAAACATTCAGTAGTCAATGAACAGTCTTGATTTTCTTCTTAATGTTGCCTTAAAGTAGCACTGGTGAATTAATTTGTATCATTTTTAGGTAGCCAAATGAATAACTTCACTGAGCACATCTCTCAGTGATACTTAGACTCATACATAAAATATATCTAATCACAGAAATATAGAATCATAGACCAATAGCTAAATTTTTCTGATACAATAGAGAATAGGAAAGACTATCCAATGAGGTTATTATGTATCAGTAGTGTGAGATACTCTGCATGAACTGTCAGAAATTTTATTGTCTTTTTGCATCAGAGTTAAGGTGCATATCTTTTGGTTTGTCTTCTGATACAGAAATGGATAAGACTACGTTTCTTTTCATCAAACTAGCAGCAGCCTAATCAACAACCAAACAAAAGTACAAATACTTTTTTGAGGAGAATATGAATAATAAATCACATATATTGATACAACAAATTGCAGACCTTGAGGATCTGTAGCTAAAAACATCAAAAAAGAAACTATGCAAAATTAAATAGAAATACATTGATATCATAATAATTAAATGATAAGCCTATGGGATAAATGTTCTCCTTAACTCTATTAATAAAAGTTAACAGGGAGGGGTTGTTGCTATTTTTTTTTCCTGCAGTTTTATCTCAACATGCTACCCTGCTTGCCTTCAAGAAAAAAATGAATAAACAAAAAACTGCCTTAGAAATTCCATTTTGCATTATCCATCATAGTAAGTGTTTCACCTTGCCTGATGGCTCTTAAGAAAGTGCTAAGTCATTTATTTTTCTGGTAAAAACAATAAATGGCTTTGTTTAACATAAGATGTAATATATTAGTTTTATACTTCAGGTGATAGCAAATCAATTTAACATAACCAAAGAATGTCAGTCCTACACATGGTTCTGTAAGAGCTCTGGGAATGAAACATGGAAGAATGACACCATTTTTCTCAATGGCACTTGGAGTCATCTGTCAGTTCAGAGGAATGTTGTGTTAAAAGCTTCCTGCTAACTTCACAGTTGTTTAAGTATTAAATCACACAGCATATGCTTAGTTGATTCATCTGTGTTCTTTTTCCTTGTTGTACATATATGCCCAACAACACAAAAAGCAAGTTAGGCTGAGCTGTATTTTGAAATAGCGTTATCACTTCTACCCATGTTTACTCTCAGAAATGTGTTTCTAAATTCAGTTATTTGAGGCAAATCTGTATTTTTAATCCTTGTCTTATGAAGGAAGGTCACATTTCTTGAACAATACCAGATTTTTTTTCCTTGAAGTTTTCAGATATGTTCTCAGTTATTAAGAAAGCCATCTCCTTAATACAGTCTGCAGAACTACCACTCTGTAAAATGAAACTTGGAGCTAAACTGTAGTAAGGTTTGCGTTTTCTTACTAAGATGAATAGATGTATTTAGTTTTTTTTTTAAATGCTGTATCATAGCAATCTCAAAATTTAATGCATTCAAAAGTATTCCTACTTTTATTCTTGTGAACAATTGGAAAAATTCTTAAACTTCTAAAGGTCAGCAGACCCTTTTACAAATTCTTATCATCATACTGCTGTATTAATTGTTTTCAAAGCTTAGTACGATGTTTGCACTGTGAAGGGAAAATCTTTATTTACATGTTCTTTCAGTCTATCTGTCTGCTATAATGAAAATAATTAATTCATTTAGAGCTTCTCATTTGAACTAAAAAGACCAAGCAGTAACTGAAAAACTAAAAGTTTACGTTTTGTTCTACCTTGTGGGGGAAAAAAGAAGTTAAAAATGTTGTAAAGTTCTCATTGTAAAGACTGAAAATCCATAAGGTTGTAATTTCAAACTTGCTTAGACATCCAAATATATAACTAGCTCCCCAGTATGACTACATTAATGTATATATGCATATCTAAGCATCTAACTATCTTGAAATTTTGGCCAAGGATGACTTTTGACAAAACTTATTAAATTCTGTTAATTCCAATAACTGCTATTCAAAACCAGATATATATGATACTCTAAAAATGTTTTCACATTTGATGGGTATGTCAGGAAAAAAATCTAAATTAATTTTAATAAAACCCAACAATTCTTTTGGGTTTATTTTCAGTTCATTTGCAGTGTTCTGCCTAATAGTCTGAGACATCTTTCAAGCCGAATTGTGAACAAGGAAAGCACCATTCTTCAGTCCCTAAAATATCAATAGAACAATCAAATTTCTAACAATGTATGTCAATGCATCTGCTCTCTCAAATAAATGCATATGAAGTCAATATATCTTTTTACTTAGCAAAAAATATCTAATATACCATTAAGGTTACACTAGATGGAAAATAATTACATTTTAGAGGATATGCTGAACAGGCAAACCCTGATTAAAGTGATGGTTTAGATCAATTGACTTGAATCACTCTTCCCTGGTGGTAGAAAACATCTTTTTATAATTACTTATAAATATTAAACATGACCTAATGTCTTGTGCTTCAGTGTTTGGGGGGGGGGGAGGGGGGAATTGACACAAGGCATTTAGTAGCCTGTAAGAAAATGTTGTGTTGAGTACCTTGGTACAATTCTCACTTACACTGAAGTTAAAGCTCTGACCAGGCCTAGTACATGACTAGATTTTAAATGATACTTTAGGATGGATAGCTGGATTCTGGGGAGGCAGGGGCTGTCTGATTCTGCAGTAAATCAAGTGTTGATAAAGGGTGCTAGTATCAATGTGATTAGTGCCTCTTATTCTAAATTTAGCTGTGGTTAATACAGTGTTTATAGGATGTCTCCCTCCCTTGCTTCTTTTTCTTCACCTGATGGAAAATCACAATGCCATATTCTAGTAAAATATGCTGAGACACATTTCAATATGTTGAAAAATACATGAGACTTCAAGACTATTTCCGGATTCCATTAATACATTACATTTTCATTGCATAGTAATACTGGGCTGAACGTAATATGGAGGCAAGAGTTGCTATTTCTTACAAAATACGAAAAGGTGTGCAGTTTGCTCAATACCTGTGTTGCTATTTCTGGAGAAAAACTTTGTCTGAAGATCTCCAGCACAGAAAATAACCTGACCTCACTGTAACAACTCTACAAACCTATCTCAAATGTAATTAGTATAAAGTAATTGGAATGATAGTCAACTTTTAGCAAGGATGACCTGCATATAATGACCACACTTATTTTTTTCTCTCTGCATGAAGATTTTAGTTCCCTAGTGGGTGAAAATGTGTAGATAAAATGCTTGTGCTGTTTTCTTTAAACATACCCCTTAAAGGCTGTTGTGCTCCATAAGTTCCCCCAAAGTTCTGCATATTGATGCTCAGTTCAGACTGGAACTTATTATGCTGAGCAACAACTTGTCAAATCCTATTATAGAGAAAACCTTGAGATAATGTTTAATGGCTTGAAGTGAGACTGCTGTAGTGAAGTTAAATGATATGTGCCTGAAGAAAATAAGTAATTTAGGAAGAATCTTCAAATATTTAATCTTACACATAGCTTTCCTGAGAGAGAAGAAGAAAAGAAAAAAAAAAAAAAGGAAAGAAAAGAATAAAAGCAGTATCATAGTGAAACAGCTATTTTTACTTTGAGACACTTATTTTCTACAAATGGGAAAATCTGCAATGAGTCATTACAGCAGCTGGTGCTAAAACTGAATTAGTCACATGCCTATGACCCTCCTAACATGGGTCCAAACACCAAGTTTCCTCAAGGAAATAAACACAGAAATCCATAAAATATATAAAGGTACATGACCAGTACCAGTATTATCTATTCAAGTCACCTGAACCCTATCACATTTATACCCATGTCCACACTTTTAACTGGTGCTTCTTGCATCTATATTTTCAGCTGGGCATTGGAATAAGGCGAATTAAGGTTAGCTTACTAACAACAACTTTAACTAGTGCTTATGCAGAGCAATATGCATTATACTGTAAATTGTATATGTCACTGATCCCAGCAAGTGTGACAGCATTCATCTTTTCTACGCATCTTTAATGTGCAGCAATTCTTTTTGATATTATATTGTAAAGCCACTTTTCCTTTCCAGGTTTGGAAACGTGGTCTTCTAATGAGCTCAAGAAATGGAAAATATTATAGATTGATCCTTAGAAGTGCTTCCAGACTACTCAGAGAAACTAAGAAAAGCAGGCTGATTGCAAAGAGCAAATAGCTTCTTACTGTGCATGGGTGGCTAAGCCAAATCCCTGATGGTGACTCAGGTTCTGTCTTTCCAACTAAATGAGTGTAATAAAGTACTGTCATTGGATGCTAAGTAAGATTTTAACCTCAATTCAATAATTTTGCTATCACTCTTTGCATGAAACCTATGCCCAATGCCTGGCCAGGAAAAATCAGGCCTGTCATGATTTGTATCTCACTGCCTCAGGTTAAATGATGTGGGGCAGCCTGATCCACAGCAGAGAGCCCAGAGTGATGTCATGCATGTTATATGTGTGGTTGAGCTGGCCATGTTGGCATCCAAACACACCAACAGCTAGGGATTAGTTACATATAATTGCAAACTCAAGAAACTGAATAGTTGGTAATGTTTATTTAAAATGTTGAAATTATTGCAAATGATGATAGATTGCAGCCAGACAAAGATGTGTGATGTCTCAGTGACCCTGCTTCACAGGATAAACATTAAGTCATTGGGGAAATAGTTTTAATTCTAGCAACAAGAGAAATGTCTATTTGCAAGACTGCAGTCGGTCAGACGGGCTATGCATTAGGCAGTTCTAAAAGGGAAAAAATAATAGCTAAATATATGTTATTTGTAATTGTTTCAACCCTTCAGTATATTTTGTTATTTTTATTCATACTTATTAGAAGTCCAAAAGAAGTGTGTAAGCACTGTTCAGTGACAGCCAAAACATTGGTGTGTTATCAACAGTGCTTTAGTCACAGATCTAAAACCAGAACTATATGGGCTATATTCAAGAAAATACTGTATCCCAGACAGACCTAGTACCTAGTAAACAGAATATTTAGTGCCTAAGTTATTGGTAATAGACTTAAATCCAGTTAGGGAATGCTAACTGCTGAACTTATTCTTACAAAAGGATGTGCAGCTTGTTTCTTGGAGACCATGAATATAGTTTGCTATTTTTCTGCTAATTATGTAGACAACAGCTGCTAGGAGTGCCCAGTGCCTCCTGGCAGACTCCTCACATGCGGAGAGTAGCATGTGTGTTCTAGGAGTAGGAAAGAAGCATCAGGAGCTGGTTTTAGCTCAAGTCCCCACATGTGGTAAGGTTAGCAGGCAGCTGTATTGTGCACTTGGTTCCAGGAACTAAAAATCATTTCTGACTTTTGTGGTACAGATGTAGATCAAAATCCCTTTATTTCCTCTGACTGTCAGTGAGCTGACATCCTATGGTAGATAAAGAGCTGGAAGACAGTCTCATCCATAGCTGAACTTGAATGGGATGCTTTCATAGGCAAGGTATTTAACTACCCAAATACTTTCAGTGACCTAAAGCCAGGTATTAAGTGTAGAATTGCTCTATCAATGTACAGGCAATCTTGCTACGTGAAATAATGCTGCTTCTTCATAACAGCTTTGCACCATCTAATATTATTCGGCCAAATAGCAACCAGAATGCAGAATGTGTATGTTCTAAGTTTGCAAGCAGGGAAAGGAAAAGGAGGTTCACAAACTTGAAGAGGCAATGTAACATGCTTAGATCTTCTTTAATACATTTTCTGCAGCTTGACACAGCCCTACCTTTCATTAGCAGTTGTTCAGGTCTATATTCACTTGGATTGACTTTCATTTCAAGAAGGATGAGCTGTTCCTGCAGCAGCTGTGATATAACTGTTATGAATGTGAGGGTGTGCAATGCATTCCATTAATAGAGAGAGAAATTATGTTTTACTTGAAGTGTAAGAGGAACTCTGCCTCATCCCTCCGTACAATTTCTACACAGCAGTCGACAGAGAACTATGCTTTGTGTTCATGAAAGCACTGCATGGCTTCCTGAATTGCTTCTTATGTGCATAATCTGAATGCCAATTGCAGCTCTGTGTTCATTATAGGTACCATAAAATAGCAGTAAGTGTTGAAATTTATGACTGACTGAATTTTCTATAAATGATGTGTGCTTTATTGCCTGTTAATGTACAGTTGCTGCAGTAAACTTTGCAGTCTTGTTATTTTATACCATTTTACCATCCATATTAGAACAGCATGCTCACATTGGCATAGTTAAGAATGAATTGCAGTTTCCATTACAAACCTCTGATTTCAGTCATAAAGACTCACTTGCTGCTCTAACATAGTGCATGAATTTCAGATCTGCACTTTTTTGTTAGAAGCATTCAGATTGGCTAATTCCAAATAATTTATGAATGAATAGAAGAGAGTAGGGCATTTTCAATTTGTATTTAAAAATGTAAGTTGCTTTAATTTAAACAAAGACAACAGTTGCTTACAGAGACTTTTCTGGTTTAATTAAGTAAATTCTTTTCCACTCTGTTTTCCCAGAGAGTAAAAGGGGGCCTACATGATGTAAAGCCATAATAACCCAATGTAGACTTGTATTTTAAATGAGTCGGTCCAATTGGTCACTGAGGCTTCTGCCTTAGTGAAGAGTGCAGGACCAGTTTTATATGATTTGAAGTCCATATAAACATATGTTTCCCAGAAGTTAGGTTTTTATGAGTGCTTCACATAATTCAGATAATTTCTTTTAATAATTATGTTGCATTCATGTTACATTTTGCCTCAGGAGACTTCACTGCACTATACAAAAAGGGGTACTGGAGGTACTGCTCTCTGCACTTATTATCTAGATGCAGGAGTGGTGCAGGTCTTGCAGATCTTCTCCACCCTTGCCCTGAGCCTGCATGCTGAGCTGCAAAGTGGCCCCTCCTCTGCATCCTCACCCTGCACCAGTGAGTGCTCACTAAAGGGGACATGTTTTCTTTACCAAGAAAATCCTCTGCATCATCTTCTGTGTAAATCAGCTTCCCTTGGCCTTCCCCTCAGTTACAGCATTAAGTTTCTGGGAGCTGCTGGCAGCCCCTGAGGCTGATGAAAAAAGAGGTAGTTTCCATCTGCACAGGCTTTTTATTGCATTTCAACTTTGCTCTAAATACTTTTCCCTTTCGAAAGGATGAATTAAGCAACATTTTGCAGTGACAGAGACATCTTCAAAACAAGCATTTGCTGACAAAGACAAGTCTTTCAGCATCCACATCACAGGGTGACCTGCAGAAGGGAGTGTGGGTAGTATCAAAGGGGGCTACAATTCACATCCTGACTTAACCTCTTCACCCAACATTTAATATCCACCACTGGAGGAAGTGGATCAAATGAGTTTGTAGGAAACCCTGTGGTGCTGTTAGCACAGTAAGCACAGGGTAGGCAGTACGGGGGGGAGCAGAGCTGAGCAGCAGCCACCAGCCCCTCCCTCTGCCACCACCCCTGTCCCAAATGGTATGCAAAAACCATGCATGCAGGGCCACTGAACGATGTCAGCATTTTCCATTAGACATTGCTCTCTGTCAGGAGAGGCAGAAAGAGACGATATAGAACAGTTGAAAAACAGCCATCGCAGCTGGTCGGTCGCAGCAGCAGACCAGGAGATCAGTGGTTTTTCGCCTCCCTGGTGAACTTTCCATTAGGCGGGAGGCCCAGGGGAGCGGGCAGCCCTGGCCGGTGCCAGTCTCTCTTGTGAGGGAGGGTGGCTGGAGAGCGGGCTGGTGGAGAGACACTTGGGAGTGCTGGGTGACAGCCGGGTGAACATGAGCCAGCAGTGTGCTCAGCTGGCCTGGAAGGCCAATGGCATCCTGGCTTGTAGCAAGAATAGTGTGACCAGCAGGACTAGGGATGTGATTGTCCCCCTGTGCTCAGCACTGGTGAGGCCTCACCTCGAGCACTGTGCACAGTTCTGGGCCCCTCACTTCAAGAAGGACATTGAGGTGCTGGAGCGGGTCCAGAGGAGAGCAATGAGGCTGGGGAAGGGACTGGAAGGAAAGTCTTATGAGGAGAGGCTGAGGGAGCTGGAGCAGTTTAGCCTGGAGAAGAGGAGACTCAGGGGGGACCTGACTCTCAGCTACCTGAAGGGAGGTTGTAGTCAGGTGGGGGTCGGGCTCTTCTCCCAGGCAACCAGTGACAGGACAAGAGGGCATGGCCTGAAGCTGCACCAGGGGAGGTTTCAGTTGGATATCAGGAAGCACTTCCTGACAGAGAGGGTGATCAGACACTGGAATGGACTGCCCAGGGAGGTGGTGGAGTCACCGTCCCTGGATGTGTTTAAAGAAAGGCTGGATGTGGCACTCTAGTGCCATGGTCTAGCCAATGTGGCGGTGTTGGGTCATGGGCTGGACTTGATGATTTGAGAGGTCTTTTCCAGCCACAGTAATTCCATGATTGTGTAATATATTTAGCACTGTGAATTCTTTGTTCATCTGCTTGCATAGCTGATCCAGCTTTAATGACACCTTCAGTAAATGAAGGTGTCACACAAGCCATAAGATTAGTACAATTTCTTGCCCTTTCCAGTTGTTTCACATATAACATGATTAGGAGCCGTGATAGTCTTCATGGTGCTTGTGAAATCCATGTGGAACTTCTTTTCCAGCTACCTCAACTATCATCTTGTAATGACAGTAATTCTGTTGATGTAGTGGCAGTGCTATAGCTGTCAAGCTGTAAACAGCACAAGGTCTGGGGAGAGTGGTTATAGGTTTTATCAGACCTACTAGATACAGTTAAAAATACAGATAAGCTTCCAGGCATGTAAGACATGATACCACATAGAGACATCTGTTTTCTTAATCTATGAGTAAGTCTAATAAAAATAAAAATGGAGGGCTCATGGTGCAACTTTTCTCCTTTCTGTCAAAGGTTAACAGTTCTTAAGGACACTGTAGTTTGGATCAGACAGAAAGTCAAGGTAGAGAAAAAAATTCTTGAGGATTACTGTGTTTTCTGCTGTACACTGTGCGGAAACCCTTGTTGACTGCTGCTCTTCCCTCTCTGCACAGAAACCATCTGTGCAGAGTACACTGAACTTCTCTCCAGCACAGCTCAGGTGAAAAGCTATATCTGCTAATGCAGCCCAAAAACAGTGGCACTGCCTTTTTTACTGATTCTTTGGGGTCAGCTTCAGGAGATCGTAGTGTACAAATCCACAGCTCTGGCTCTCCCCCTGCGTACCCCAGGCTGCAGTGTGGACAGGGACAGCCCAGCACACAGCTCTGTATTGGGCAGCCAAAAAGACTCCTGTTTCAAGGTATTTGCATAGCTGTGAATTTTGCAGAATGTATTTATTCTAATTCAGTTGCCATGAGTTCTTCTATGATTCTTCCACAGCACTCAGGTTTGGTCCTGTGTGGAAGTTCTGTGCTAAAATCCTGTTTCTAATAAAAGGGGAAGAAAAAAAAAAATCAAAGTATGTTTAGCACCAGCATGAATACAAAGTCTTGTGGGTACTTAGTACACCAGAAAAATACGATTTCGACGTGTACCTTATGATAACTGTTTGCAAAGAAACAATGTAAAAATTATGCTGTTGTAGAAAAGCACCCTTTGGATAGTATAAATCCTTTAGATGCAAATGATGTCTTCCTAAAAACACAAAAGAGTTAAGCTTACTTTAACTTTTCTACTTAAGATAAATTACTGCAATGATTAAACACGGCTCAGGAGCCTTTTTATACGTGGTGCTACTAAACTATCAATTACAGACAAGCCAGCTTGTATTGAAGCAAGATCCAAATTTGGAAAAAAGATTAAAAAATACCAAGATAATATTATCACAGTGACACAGGGATAAATTTGAGTAAATTTAAAGTAGCAAGGAAAGTAAAAGTTGCAAAGATGAACTGCTACATAATATCTGCCTTTTTAAAACATCTGAATTTTAGCTCTAACTGAATGTAATCTTGCAGTTCTAACCTGACAAAAAAATGTCTTTCCAAGAATGTTTGGAAAGTAAAAACTTGAGGAAAAATATCATGCTCAATCTGGGCCTATGCAAATCCTTTAATCAGGATGAGCACACACAGGGTGAAGAGCATCACTTGAAATTATGAGGGGTCTAGGGTAATACAACACTCAGGCACCTACAGGTTTTCTTCTATTTCATTTCTCTGGACATCAGTGTTATTTTGTTTGGTTTGGCTTTTCACATATATTTATATGTGTGTGTGTTCATATATATATATATATATATTTTTTTTTTTCTTTTTCCTGTACTGTTGGTTTAAAACATGTACTCTGTGGGAAAATAGCACACAATGAATTTTTGCCAAAGTGGAGGGGATTGTCCCTACTCACTCTTGCCCTTATCTATGATTTTTAGTTTACCAGTTCTGAAGAGGCACAACAACTTTAGGTGAGAGTTTAAGAAATACAGACTTCGTAGCTGAAAAAATGGACAAAGTATAAAACTTTTCTCTAGCTTTACAGATAAATATGAACTAAGACCCTAGATCCAAACACTCTTCAATTTTGAGAAAATTCAGACCTCAAATTAAATTGACAGATCTACTTTAAGATTTTCCCAGGCAGGAAGAGACATTTTAGGCTGGAGGAGATAGTGCTGCAAAGACTGTGGCTGCAGATTTACACAGCAGCTGAGCCAGAAGCTTTCAGGTTTTCCATTTAGGACTTTCCTGAGTGCATTCTCCCTAAATGCTGCTTTAGGTCACTGAGGGTTGTTTTGTTGTTTGGGGTTTGGGTTTTTTTCAGGGGGGGAGGGGGGGGGGATAGGGGGGGAAGTTTTGCAACATCAGATTTATCTGAAAAACTTAAGCACTTTTTTTCAGCCAGAAGAATTCCTCAAAATATGTTGGTAACAGTAGACTCTTATCTTTTATATAGACAAGTCGCTGAAAAGGAAATGTAATTTTTGGCAAGTTTGTGGCAGGGGGAAACATGCTGTTCAACCAGTTTATAATGCTTTTCACATTTAGAAAGAGGGTAATTTAGGTAAATATTTCAATTAGTTATGGGGCGTATGTTGTAAACAGGCATTATAAAAAAGGAAATAAAACTTAGAAGATTGAATGTCTGGAAAAATACTTCCTAAATGTGAAGTTCATTAAGCTGCGGTAAAATGTCCCAGGAGTAGCAGTGGTCAGCTGCTCAGCTCTTCAGTCAAATCAAAGTAGCCTGGACAAAGTATTGCAAAATACACTTTAGGGAATGATTTCATAGAGGCCAGGAAAATGGAGTAGGTGAATTAATAGATCTTTTTCATCTCCATGTTCTATTATAGTATGGTTGTTTGAAGCAAATTTGTGTATTTAACCTCCAGCATCTGAGAAAGCTGTTACAAAATCTATGTAGCCTTTAAAATGTATACAAAGGTATAATGGAATCTAAATTTAACTTAGGCAGAAAATGTATCTGTGTGTATTATTAAAGTCCTGGGACTTATATGGTGATTTCAAGAAGCTTCTGGCATTTTGTTGAGGAATCATTTCCAGCAGTCATTTTGATAAAGGTTTAATAACTAATTTAATAGCAAATTCTCACTGCAACCAGCCTAAACCAACATCTTTTTAATGCCCTGCTGTCTTTTTAATTGTCACTTCTAAAGCTGTGAACTGAACAGAAATGAATAGTTTAAACGTCACTCAGGTTGACATCTTTTTTAGGACACTTAGGGTAACAACTTGATGGAGTGCCTGTGCAAATGAGAGGATTTGTTATTGTGGGCATGACTGCCTTGATTGTGGCGAGGGTGAGAAAGACTCTGAATTGCATAGGTGCTGGTGTAAGTAGGGTTTTGAGTTGCCTGGCTGTCTGGCTAACAAGTTATCTGTCCCTTTTACAATCATCCTCTTTCATCAAGGCTTCTTCATCAGCTTCTCTTTGTAACTGGTGCCTTAAATTAGCTGTGTAGAGACACCACCCCCCCCACCCCCCCCCCCAGTGTTTGTACTGCATGGAAATAGCTGATCTATAGAGGTTATTATCAGATTAGAGCAGCAAAGCTTCCATGAACGTGATGTGCTTGCTTACCTTGATATTTTTCTCCAAAGAAATTTGGAAATGATGTTGTGAGGCCTCCTTGGCTGCGCCGATTGCTTCTGTATCAGAGTGCAGGGCTCTGTCAGGCAAACATTTCATACAGACACCTAATACTCATGTCTGCATTTTGCATCAGGTCTCAGTATATATCAGGTCTTGATCCCATATTGATTGTGTTCAGGTTAAGGGAAAGGAATGCCTTCCTGGCTGCAAACCATGTGGACAGAGCCGAGCAAGGCTCCCTCCTTCTGGTGGTGACTCCACAGGGACCAAAGCTCAGCAGCTCAGGCCATGGTTTCTGCAATTCCCCCTGATGTCAGTAAGTCTTGCAGGTGTGAGTGATAGCTCCATTACCTTCCCGTTACAGAGTCCTGTAGGGATTCTTTCAGTGATGCATAAGGAGGACCAGCATCCACAACATACATATTCATAAATGTTCAGACTCTGCAGGGCCCTTGGGGGTAAGAGTAGCCAAACATACCTTTTTGTGCCGATGTCAGCAATAACTATCCAGTAACCCAGCAATTTTTTACAATAGTGAGACCAAAGAAGTTACCCAATAGCTCAGTCAGAGCTGTCACATAGTTAATTAAAACAATGGTCCCCAACTTTCCCTACATGGTCCACGAAGGGAAAACAACTGAACTTGTCCCTGCTACGTCTTACTCTGACATGCTGAAATGGCACATATGCCTTGCTCAAGAGTGAAATTTATTACAGTCATTCTTACAAGAAGCTATACCCCCTGTCATTTGGACCAGTGGGGAGTTAAGAAGGTTTAAAGCTTGTTCTCTTTTATGTCCATTTTTTGATGGAGGTCAGTTTCTGTGTCATTTAAGTACATTTGATGATGCTTGGAGTGGCTTGATGCCTCTCATGGAAGTGTCAGCTGCAGCTCCTGAAATCTTTGCTTTCTATTGAGAATTGATGAAGCTCAAGATTCAACTCTTTTATTCTTTTTGTGAAGTGCTGTATTTTCTTCTTGCTTTCTCTTCCTCTGGTCCCTCTGGACAATAGTATAATTCTGACACCAAGAGTTGTTATAATAATATAGTTCCCACTCTGGGGAATGAAGACTTGATGAGGGGAGGCACTGTGCAGTGAAAAAGGAAAGAATGCAGCAGATCTGTTACACAGGACCACCAGCCCTAGGTGAGCTACAGTGGAAATTCACTCAGTTTGTCTTTGGTTTCTGTGCTTCAGCTGGGAAAAGGTAATGGATTTTAGATTATTCATCAGACTTTAGGACATATCAGATTCAAATACTTTGTGACATATGTCCCTGATAAACCTATGTATTTACCATAGATCTTGGCAAAGACTTGTCTACCAATTGAGGCCCTTTTTGTTTTATAAAACGTGCAAAAGAATAAAAAGGGAGATATTCCTTAAAATGTGAACTGCAAGTCTGGATTTTTAATTTTTAGGTTTAATTATCAGTGTTAGGGAAGTTTTGGTGCTCAGTTTATGCTCACCTTCTGTCACGCAAGAATGAGGAAAACTCATCTCTCCTTCCTTACGGTGCCTAAACCAGAAGTTTGGTAACATTTCAATTCTTACTTTACTCTGAGGGATATTTAGTTTTCAGTTTCTCCTATTTGTATGCTTCACCTCTGGTTTGAGGAGTCAGTATCAGGATGTGTCTCCTTGTATGCTGCAGTTCATTATGTTAACTATTTTTGTGTATTCATTCTATGTACTTGTTCTTAGAGACACTGTGGTGGGTGTATTTATTTTTAGAAGTAAACAGTGGCAAATATTTCCATCTGGAGAATAATAAAAAAGTTGCTTCAGTTGAACCTAAAGTCTGATTCACAGGGGAAACAGCCTTTTGCCATATTTTGCTTAAGTGGAAAATGAAAAGACAATTTAAGGTAGGACTGAAGATTTTCAATGGTTACTGTATCTGTCAGACATCTAATTGTCAACAACATTTCCCTGTGAATGCTCTAGGACTCTGACTGGTCTTTAGTGCCTTTGAAAATCACTTCTTGCCTATCCCTGTGTTGTACATGCTGTGTGGAAACAATTCTGATTATCCCAGATATGCTTTCCTTAGGATAGCCTAAATGCAGCCTTTTAAAAGGCACATGGCTTCATTGAGCACTCCCAGTAATAGGACAAGGAACAATGGGTATAAACTTGAGTACAGAAGGTTCCACCTCAACATGAGGAGAAACTTCTTTACTGTGAGGGTGACACAGCACTGGAACAGGCTGCCCAGAGAGGTTGTGGAGTCTCCTTCTCTGGAGATTTTCAAAACATGCCTGGATCTGTTCCTGTGTGGCCTGCCTGGAGTATTCCTGTGCTGGCAAGGGGCTTGGACTAAATGATCTCTAGAGATCCCTTCCAACCCCTAAAATTCTATGATTCTATGATTCTAATAGCAAATTTCTGTAAAGCCTTAAAGACAGGGATGAATCCCCCACAAAAATAAAACGTCTAAGACAGAACACTGCTGTTGGAATAACAAACCCAGCAAGGTTATTACTTTGAGGAAGCAATGGAAGTTGGCACTACAGTGTGTCAGAGTAAGGTTAAGTGAGCTAAGGACCGCAGGCCTATTTAATTAAGTAAATAGACTATCAATCACAAAGAATAACAGTCCTATATAATAGGTTTATAAACCTTGCAATCTTGTTCCACAGATTCCCGTGTTGTCCTATTTTCATTATGCAGAACAGGAGATTTTCACTGAGGAATCAATTCTCAGCAGAACAACAGTTATAAGCTCCTGGCAATTTAGGGAAAAAAAATGGCCAGATGCTCAGGTTTGACACTTAAAATGAAGAGATAGATACTATATCACCAGTCCGAAGTGTGCCAAGCTCAAAGGTGACCTCAGAATTTTAAGTTTTCAGAAGACAACAAATATCTCCAAGACTTTCCTTTGTTTTCTGAATTATGTAACTTCACATTTGTATTTTTAGGTTTGAAGGGTGAAGCTTGCTTAATATATTTTTAACCAAAAACTGAGCTTCTGCTATAATTGTGTAGCTCTTGTAGTTTGGTTCAAATAAAAACACTAAACTGCAGAATTTCAAGGTAAGATAAGAGCTAGCAACAGAGTGAGATGCTTAACAAGTTCCAGGGAGAAGACACGACAATAACTTCAAGCTTTTATGAACAATTTTTAATAGAGATGCACTAGATCTGATGCCAAACTCTGAAATATTCAACAGTTTTATAATAGCTCATATGCAATTCACAAATATTTTTCCTCTGCATCCCATAAAGATGCCACACTTCTGTAGAAAGTGCTACCTTCCATGGTGATCAGTATCCAGTGGTCTGAGGAGGTGACCTGCTAGTGTGCTCCCATGTTCCTTCATATGTGGGGATGAATATTAAATCACAACAACACGACCGTAATGACTATGTGAAAAATCAGACCTCTGCTATAGTTCCTGTCATCATCGTTGCCTTGACACCTTCTTATGCAATAAAGAACCATAAATATGTTTAGATAATCCCTAATAGATGCTTACATTTTAGGTGGTTGTTTGTTTGGTTGGGTTTTTTTAATCCAAAGAATGGAATTTTCCGTCATTCTTGGTTAGTCAGTCTTAGACTGGTATTAAAGAACCTTTCTAACACTAAACTGCTTTGTTAAAGGTGAATCTTTCTGGTTCTATTTCAAGCAGTACTGGAGAAACACTGCTCATTCTTTGGGAACACATGCTAACAGACACGTAATATTGTTGACTTAGTCAAAGCAGATCTTAAACTTTTTATTTAGCTTTCTGGACATCTTCCTTTTGTCTTACTCTGTAGGCTAGTTCTTCATTTATACGCTCCTTAAATTGTTGTATGGGAAATGAGATAGAAACTTCCTCCCTAGTGCAAAGTGAGCAGAAAAGTTTTCTTTCTCAGGGTCGATACATTATATATGGGTGATATTTCAAAATGCATGGAACTCTTTCTGGATAATTCTGACTAGACCACTCATGTAAATAGGTTCTGCCTAACATAAGGAATACAAAATTGGGTCTTTTCTGAAATTTAAATAGAAAGTCTGATAAAAGTGCAATTAAATTTCAGCTCAATAACAGCACAAAGGCTGCAACTGTTCCACAAATTTAAAATTCTTCTAAGTAAAGGATTTTTTTCCAAAGCACCAAGCTGCTCAAAATCACAACCTATAATACACTGTCTCGCCTAAACATTTTACTGTAAACCATGAAAACTGATTGTCTTACAAGCTAGGCAGTCCTTTCTGGAATGGCTTACTTGGAGGCTATATTGGGCAAATAGCCTGTGTAGTAATATTTCTGGACATATTTTCCATTTTTACTCCTACTTCATAACATGTTGGAAAAAAAAAAAAAGTCACTTACTGAAAACTATGGAACTTCAAAGCATGGGAAATACAGTTTTGTAGAGACATTAAGGACAGTAAGGGCAGATTCTGTTTAAACTATGTTGACTTTCCCCTCTCTGTTGTACATCACACCTGATCCTGATAAAATCTGACCTTTCACCCTCTCCTGTTCCTGGCAATATTAATGGAAATAATTAATCCTGTTCTATTATGAGTGATTGTGAGCTTCAACTCTATTCCTCCAAAGTAACTTAATTGGCACCAAAGACATGGTTGGTCCCTGGTAGTCCAAAAGACTTACAGTGATGTGCCTTCTCCATCTGCTTTATGTCTTGCACTAAGTCTCTGGTTTTTGGTCTCAGTTAAATATCTAAATACCCATCTGTTATGAAATACATTAAAATAAACTGTGAGCTACATGAAGCACGACATATTTTTATAGAATGACTGTTCTGAAACAGAAGAAAAGGCATTTTGCTTTTACCCCGAAGTTACCAATATCTGATGTTGGAAGGTGTCCTGGTTTGAGTGAGAACAGAACTAATTGTGTTCAGTAATTTTACTTTTCAGCTCAGTTCTTCTAACTAACTGCACTTTCTGAAGTTAGCAGCCTGTTCTCACAGACAGTGTCTGCTTCTAGCACTGATAACACCCCATGGTTAGAGTCAGTACCAAGGATTGGTATGCAGACCAAGACCACTGCTCGATCTTGTGTACCACAGTGGGGGGGGGGGTGCAGAAAGTGAAAGGCTGCACCTTCAGGGAGGAGCGGACAGGATGGGTAACTCTAAACTGACCAACAAGGTATTCCATCCCATATACATCATATTCGTTTTAGAGATGAGGGACCTGAAGGGTCTCTGGACTCTTCTCTCCCCTCCTGGCCTGCTTTGCCAGCTTTGCTTGGCTTGGCTCCGGTCCTTTTTCAGTTCCTTCCTCGGAACACCCAAGGAGGACTCCGCCCATTCTGCCTTTGATCCCAGTCTGTGTGTTCCTGAACCCAGTACCAGAATCCAGCTCCTGAACACAGCTCCCATCTGCTGCGGGGCCCAGTCTGGGACTGCCCCAGTGCCTGCCCCACAGCATCAGTGGTGACAGTGATGGAACTATCATCAGGGGGGCTGGGTTCGATACTGGTTTTGTATATATTTGTATATATTCCATTTTTATCATTATTAATTTTATCTTCATTAAAGCTGTTGTAGTTTCCTTTTCAAATCACTAAGTCTCTCTCCCTTATTCCCTTTCTCTTCCCATTTGGGGAGGGAGGGGGTTAACAGAGAGCATCTGTTATAGGTCTAAGGGGCTGCCCTGACCCTAAACCATGACAAAAGGTCTTATGGCTTAGGTCACCAGTCAAGCTTGAGTATCTCCTAGAGTAAGATGCGTGGAGGTAATTAAGAAATTAATTCAAATACTATTAGGGAAACATTTTAGCTCTAATTTATTTGTTAAGGTTATAAAATAAAAGACGGAGTTCTAGAGTCCCTTTTTAGAGTGTAATTGGCAGAACGCGTAGTTGGCAGAACATTTAATAGAGAAGTGGATGGCAACAGGAAGACAAAACATCATAGCTCTTTCCTCAGTTCTTCCTCTGACTTTTTAACATCTTGTTTGTCCTCCTGTATTTTGGATACCAACTAGTCTAGGATGAGCTATTTTTGGACTTGAATTTTGGAACAAGGAGGTTGCATTTTTACTGATCTAAGTCCATGGCCACTCTGTTTTTTATGACCTGAATCCCAAGCAGGAAGAAGTACAACTTGGATGCTGTTAGAATCGCATGTGAACACAGTTCTTGTGTAGTTTCAGCACCAGGTAGAGAGAATTTTCCAAGTACCATATCTTGAAGGTTCCTGACACTCATGACAATGTTCATCAAATAGTTTTATCTGCTTCTGTGATAATCCCAGTATTTGGAATCAAACCTCATGGAATCTGATCAAGGCAATGGGGAAGTGAAAAAAAATCTGCTCCAGTTTATAATTAATCATAGTCCAAATGCCAGCTCTTCTATAGAGCTCTTTCTCATGACATGGGTTATTCACAAGTAGACAGCAACAGAATACAACATGATATAAATTCCCAATTTATTCAGGCAGCCACTAAGTTTCTAGTCTTTATTTTTAAAAATCTCAAATACTCTCCCTAATTAGGACTCCCTTCTTCCTCCAGCTCTTAATGGGTGCAAGTATGGCCAACTTGAAACATGCTTAATCAGAGCACTGCCTGATTTTTGTCTTCATATAACAGCTATTGCCCTAAGGGACAAATTATGTCTTCAATTGCACACACTCATTCTGTTCACCAAAGACTTGACATTGGAGGGAAATATATATTGAAATTAGCTACACAGCTTACACGCTCCTTTTTTTTTTTTTTAATCATTTATTTTGCATATATAAATATACATGTGTAATTATTAATTTATTTTGTATTTGGTTTACAGGTTTTTTTTTTTACTCTAGTGATGTCATTTTCTTTAAGACTCTCTCCTTTATATCTGTGCACAAGCCTCCAAGAAACCTTGAAGAAATCCATGCTTTTTAAATACATTTCACAGAATATACTCACATGACCCAAGCTCCTGTGTAATTGCAAAATAATCTCAGAATAAGTGTGTTTATTGACTGCTAAAGTTTGGTAATCCCTCCAGTATGATTGTAGCTTGCAGGTCCTTTGCCACAAATTGTGCACCATCTCTTGTGGATGTGCAAACTAAGCTTCATAACCCACTTAGACTAAGAGAACAGAGATAACAGGGTGGCTTGTGGATTATCCTCAGCCCTTATCTCCTGCATGCATTGTGGTTAAATGTCACTCTGCAGCACAAGAAGGATGGATTTTGGAGGAAGGAGTAGGGAGAAGAAAGGAAAATATTAGGACTCCGCTGTGGGTGGAAGTGAGGAAGGAAGGCTTGAAGTATTTGTGGCCTGACAAAAGGTGGACTGAAGGCATGAGTCCTCATCCCTAAGGTTAAGGGGTGCAGAAGGAAAGACAAGGCTGGCTCAAGAATGGTTATGATCTATACTCATGCAAGAAGCCCCCTTCCACTCCTTATCTTAACAACTTCTGCTACTGCTTCACTTTTTATGGACTACTGATTGGCAAAGTTTCTAATCCTTTGCAGAGGAAGGGAATGAGAAAACCAGTGTTTGGAATTTGAGTTTCAAGAAAGTCTGAAGTCAATTTCAAAATACCTTGTACTAGGGTGATAGAGACTGCTGAAAATGAGGGGAAACTGCCTACTAATCAACTTAAATCCTATCTCCAATGAAACCTAGAAAGCTGAACTTAAATGTCTCACCCCAAAGAAAATGAAAAGTAACTAACATTTCACAGGCTTTTAATTGCTGTGTTCATTTTTTACTAGCTTTTTTTCCTAGTATTTTCCTAACATTAACCTGCTTCTTATATTTGCAAATTTATCTTTCTAGTCAGTGTATCTTGCTCGCTCTTCAGTGCTAGATCCACAGATAATTTGAAGGTCTAAACCCTTGGTGGTGTAGGTTAAAGGCAGACATATTCTAGCTGCGAAGGTGTTGGTATATCAGACAAGATATCAGTTATTATACAAACACCTACTTCCAGACCTATCTGCAACTAGACCCAAGGGGCAACCCCCACAGGATAATACGTGTCTGGAGGTATAATGATCCAGAGCCTCACTGGATATCAAACCCCATCTGAGTACGTCCCTCTATGACTGTTAGCTAAGGGTATAATGTGCCCTGCAAAGTCAGAGCTGTGGAAACAATAGTTTATGGAATTAAGTGGGAAGAAGGGGGAAACATATGCATGATTACTAGGTAATCCTGATCTCCCCTATAGGAATATTCCTGGATTTCTAAACGATCCTTGTCCATGATGATATTTTCCAAACGAATAACATTACCAAGAATTACACAGAGGTCTCGCTGGCACTGTGAAAGTTGTTGGAAATATGGCTCTTGTGGTGATCTACATGCTAGACAAAAGGTTTGCTTTATGTTACAAGCATATAAAATTGATTCTGCACCTTCAGCCATCTGACTACTTTCAAGACTTATTAAAATGTAAATACAGTCCATCCCTGTGTTTTCTGCTGGTATGATCTATCAGTGCAAAGATGGCCTGGGATGTAGGCAGGACTTCTGCAACCTAGGTCGATGGATCAGTGACAAATAGACACAATCCAGAAGAAACTATATACAGACTCCAGATGAGATGAAAACAGCATCTCTTCTCAACTACATGTCTGCAGGAAACAAATTGATTGGAAATGGTAAATGAGAAGAGACCATGGTCTGAGCATCTCAGCTCAATGGTTGGAAGATCTTCCTTAAGATGGCTCACTGTGGGCCATAGCCTTTATCATCACTTCTTATCAGGAAAAGTTACCTACGTCCTAACACGCAGGTAAGAACAGGCAGTCAAGAAGCAACAGCATTTAAATGCAAAGTGTATATTATCATAAACTGTCAGATAGTGAAATACTGTTCTGTTGTTTCTCTTGATTGTAATTGCAATTGCCATGAATTTGTATTCCAGATTGTAAATTAATGTGTTAGTTATATTTCTGACAATGCAAGAACACAGTTCTTGTAACAAGCATATACTATAGTTTTGTCTGGTTTTTATGTCTTACAGAAGTTTCAGTGATTTCAACCGATTTCCATTTGATCTTTTCCCCTCCACAACTTGAACAGGTGACCCTAATCCTTTCCAAACCAATATAAAAGCAAGTTAATATTTGCACACAGCAAAAGCTCTACTTAGGGTTTTTGGTTAAGAAGACATTTTCTTACTAGGGAAGAAATACTGTAAGCTACTTTTTTTCAAGGAAGCTGCCTCTGAACAGGAATTATTTATAGAATAACAAGAACAATTTGTCTAGTAATCAGTTTTCATTTGCTTGCACATAAAGTAACCCAGATGAAACTGCCTGAATGTTTGTCCTAATCCAAAGTTTAAAGAAAAATCAGGGTAACTTTATTCTGCTTTGTAGTTTCTGCTGATCCAGATGTGCAGTTAGGCTCGCATTTTGTAGCTCATTACAAAACCTGTTAAAGGGAATCCATGAAAAATCTCCTGTCATGAGCAAGGGAACACAGCAATTGTTGTAGATTCCTGTTCCCACTGAAACCCCTGGGAGTCATTATGCTCATTGTGACGCGGACCAGTCATAGTGAAAAGGGCTTTGTTCCATTTATTGATAGTCCTAGGCTTTTCTGCAATATGGAAAATTCCTGTGGAAAGTGTTTGCCCCATATGAATGTGACAGTCTTCTTAATCAGAAGTTCAGCTCAAGGATCAGGTTTTCCTGGTTTAAGTCAGGTCTTAGTTCCCACTAAACTGCTATCTTGGTATTTCTCATGATGCTTGGTGACTTCTTTTAAAGTGCTGATGTAAGTGAGTAGAAACAGGTGTTTAATTTCATCATCTAAGAAGATTTTGATCTGCAGCTGAAATTTGGAATACTGAAAACTTATGTGAGAGATGGTTTCTCTAAGATTTCTAATCAACTTCCATGATTGTACAAAGCTTAAAAATTATGGGAATCATGTATTATTAGTGATGGATTTTTAGTGATGGACTCCACCTTGCCCAGCTTCTGTGAAAAAGTTAAATACCTAGTCTGAAGCTAATATCCCTTGACAGATACTGGAGACAAGGACATCTTCATATTAGAACAGAAACCTTTGCTTATGAAAACAGCTTTCACAGTATAAGATAAAATGCTATATGAAGGTTCTTATTACTCTCTGCTGATATAGGTTAGATGATAACTCCTATTAAGCATTTAACTCTTAGCCGAAAGAAATTAACTGCCATCAATCCAATCATGGATATTTGCATGTTCTAGGGTTTTTTTTAAATTCAAGTGGTAGACAAGATGATTTGATATTAATTCTTGATTACTCAGATATGATTTCTTTGTATGAGGATATAACTTTCCATTTCTGGCATGTGAATATGGAGGCTTTGAAGCAAAACAAAGAAAAGTGAAAAATTATTGCCTAGCTTCATGTTTTGGGTTTGGTCATCATTATTACAATTTGAAATTAAAAAAAAAAAAAATCACATAAAAACTCTTGTTGTTTTTATAGGTTTAATAGCTAAATAATAAAAAATCAAAATCTATTAAAATTCTATCACTGTAATTAAATTAACTAAATTTGAAAAATGCATTCATACAGACTAAAATAACTGAAGTCCAACCAATGAACTGATGAATTAACAATAGTATGAAATTAAGTAAAAAATTATTCACCACTGTTGGACATCAGTTAATATTCATTTAATAAAAATCTACTGCATATAAATGACTCTTACAAATGATTAATTACAGAAATAAAAATTAGTGTAGCCTGCCTCCCTTATTCTTTGCTATATAGAAAGAAAGAGTCTCAAGGTTTCTGTTCAATCAGGGGTTTACACAGTTAATCCTTTCTCCTTGCTTCAATATAACACAATGTTTAACTTTATTATAAGAATATCTGGTACATACATTTTTTCCATGATTTCTTTATTAAATTAAAATGATACATGGAGTTTTGAAGTGGTGTTTTCCCAAAATAAGTATCTTCTTATGCATTTGCTGAATATGCATACATTGTCACCTCTACAGATACTTATGAGAATATCAGAACAATATTTGTAGGCAGAGGTAATGTTTTCATCAGACAACCTTATATAGCTGGAATAATGTAACAGATTTCCAAATGGACAAGTTCCCTTCTAATAGAAATATGGAATTTAAAAATAATGATGAGAGTTTAATGAGATACACATTAGACAAGTAGTGTCTAAATGGGAGAGCATATTGGACAGCTTAAATACTGTCAAAATTATACTACCAAATGAAAAAAAATTACTTAAAATGTAATACCAATTTATTTATCATTTATTTTAAGACAGAAAATCTGTGAATAACAAGTAAAAATTATGGGTGATAGTTCTTGTACAGTCTTTGTCAAGGTTGCTTAGACTGCAATATTGTTTGAAGCTTGCAAGTGAAAGTTTATTCATCTTCTAATGCCAATGAAATAGTTATTCATGTTTATATTCAGCAGGATTTACTCCCTGAATTTACTACCAAAATTAGTTAAGAAATTAATTTCACTGATTATGTTTTGTAAAGAAATCATTCTAATTTGTAGGTACACAGTGCTTAGTATTAAAAGATCTCAAAGCATATGACTGTTAATTACATTTCATGACCTGTCCTAGAGAAAGACGTGTCTAGCATTATCATTTAAATTTTTATTATATTAAATAAAATCTTGGCAACCCTTTTCACTGCTGCCTTCCATGGAAAACAGTGAGCTGAGTTTGATATGATGTTTGTTTTCCTCAGTTTTACCTCAGTGAAGTGACTACATGACAATCAGTAAAATCTATTACACTTTTTAGGTGTGGCAGCCCTTGGAAAGAAATCCCAAACCATATTTTAGGACTCCATAAAAACATCCTGAATATAGAATAACCTAAAATAATTCCAAGAAATACTGAGGCAAAGAATTAGTCTTGAAATCTTGCTTCATAAGCCCCTTGTTTAAAGGTGCAGGACTTATTCCCTTCATGTGGGATTCATAGTTCTAAGTTTGTCCTGGAAAATAAGCCTGCATCTTCATTTGCAATATACTTTTAAATGCAGGAACTGTAGAGGGAGATAATTCTGTCCTTCATTTCATTGTTAGTTCTCTTGCAAGAATAAGCATAATTTTGGATTTAGGTAGCTAAAGTTTACCCACATTCCAGTAAAAGCACTAATATCATTTTTTGGATCTGACTTGTTAAGTTTAAGTAAATGTAACAAATCAAATCTTCTATTTACAGGAAATCATAGGGAAAAAAAAAAAAAGAAGAAGATAAATATTAGGAGAATAGAATCAAAGAATCATAGAATTGTTTGGGCTGGAAGGGACCTCTAAAGGTCATCTAGTCTGACCCCCCTGCAATGAGCAGGAACATCCTCAACCAGATCAGGTTACTCAGAGCCTCGTTGAGCCTCACCTTGAATATCTCCAGGGATGGGCCCTCAACTACCTCCCTTGTCTACCTGTTCCAGTGTTCCACCACCCTCATGCAAAAGAACTTGTTTCTAACATGCAATCTAAATCTACTCTCCTCTAGTTTAAAACCATTGCCTCTTATCCTGTCACTACATGCCTTATAAAGAGTCCCTCCCCAGCTTTCCTGTAGGCCCCCTTCAGGTACTGAGAAGTCACTAGTAGGTCTCCCCAGAGTCTTCTCCAGGCTGAACAACCCCATCTCCCTCAGCCTGTCCTCATACGAGAGGTTTTCCAGCCCTCTGATCATTTTTGTATCCCTTTGCTGGACCTGTTCCATCAGGTCCATGTCCCTCCTGTACTGAGGGCTCCAGAACTGGATGCAGTATTCCAGGTGAGGTCTCACCAGAGCAGAGTAAAGTGGCAGAATCACCTCTCTATGGCACAACTCTGCAACAAATTACCCAGGGACATTGCACAGTTTCCATCCACAGAGGTTTTCAGGAACATACTGGACATAGCCATGATTGACCTGGTCTCATGTTGGCAACAGACTCACTTCAAGTGAGACATTGGACTGGGTGGCCTCATGATGTTCCATGGAACCAAGACGACAATGGTTCCATGAAATCTTCCCATTGTGGACAATTATTATCCCTATTATGGGTAATCCGACAGAAGCCAGCAATTAATTGTTAAGTGTTTTAGCTAACTATGATTGCATTATGTCATTGCATCAACCCACCTATAAACAGCAACATTGACATAGGGCATTATTGTTGTTCTGATTCATTTGCATTTACCTTGTATTCAGCTTCTTAACAGTTTTTATCTGCTTCTTCTGGGCTCTACTTTCTCTTTTATCTACCACTAAAGACACTATGTCAGGAAATGGTGATTCATGGGAGACTGAATGGCATAATCATAAATACAAACCAGAAAACTCGACTCTCGGTCCTTGTGATGCAGCAGCATTTCCAAGATGGCCTGTTCTGGACTGCACACGCAAACGGAGCAAAGCACAGTTATGGGAATTAAAGTTCATGCTTCTTGGCATTGTGTGAAACCTCAAGGTTTCTATGCAGTGATCAATATTTAGTACTCATAAAATCAAATATAATGCTTTCACTTTGACTGCAGCTGAAAAACAAATATCAATAGAGGACCCTTTTGTCTATATTTTGGAATTTACTGCCCCTAGAAGGCTTCACTAGGCTTGCAAGACTTTTCAGGGTCTGATGATGATCAAACATTTGATTGCCACTCACAGTTTACCATCCTGGCTGAAAATTAAGAGCAGAAAAATGAAACCAGAATTCATATTTTATTTTATTTTATTTTTGTACTTACAGGCATGCATTCATCTGAAGATAAGGCAACTTGTCAGTCAGTGGTAGCCCAAAGGAATTTGAAGATAATGGTGAGTATATGTGCATACATATATATATATATATACACACACACAGAGATAACACACATAGCACAAACATGGTTTCAGTATGATATAACCCACTGGACAGGAAAACTTGGTCTCCATTGCTTTCTTACATTGATTTTGTGATTAGAATTTACTTCCTGGGTAACCACAGATTTGGATTAGTCCCAGCTAACTATAACCAACTAATTTCAAACTATTTTCCTTCTATGATTAATCAGAAGAAACCATAAACCAGTATTTCATCCCTTAAGTGTCTAAGATGGAAGCATGGATACAGGAGATGAATCCTAACTAGAGACTTCAACTCAGTTCTCATTAATGTCATCAACTTCTTAAGTAATTATTCCCAAATGTGAGTATTTCCAGGTTCCAATAATTTTGAAGTTTAAAAACATGGTGTGATGTCTTTTGCTTTCTTCTGTACAGCGCCTCACTCAATCTTAGTGGATTCTGTCTCTCTTCATAAGACTCATACAAGCTTCTCTTTCTCCAGGGATCTACTTGAATAGCTTTTTTTTTTCTTTACTTTTACATTATAATGAATTTGTACCCATTATTTTTTGGCTTGCTCTTTCCTTTTTTGGGAACCTTCATTTGAATCCAGATATCAAGTAAGAAGTTGTTGATCTCTGTTGTCAGAAATCAATATATACTAACTAAGAAATTAAATATTGATGATCTCAAAATCAATGCAAACATTAAGGAACAATACATCTCACTATGCACCAAAACAAGAAGTGAAAATAAAATCTTTGCCGTGGTATATGTGCAGCTATCACTGAAATTCGTTCTATCTGTGTGCATGTAAAGGTAAAATCTGATCCATTACGCTGTACTACATATATTGAAAATCATATTCATATTTTTGTCTTGATGCATCTAAGTTGGACTTCCTAACTGAATTAATGAGTTCTTCTTTTCTAAATGAAAATTCTGAATAAGAGATAAAATTAAAACCATAGAAAAAGAAAAAAATGGCACTTTTGTGAAGTCAGCAGTAAATTTGATAAAGTTCACTGTTGTGATTTAGAATTAATTATCATGACTGGAAAAATATATTTCCAAGTCCTATTATTAACCATTACTCAGGAGCTGAAAGAATACAGATAGCTTCAGCTGGTTTCAGCTAGTCAAGAAATATGGCTTATATGTGTAATAACACTAAATATTTCACAAACATCTGTATTTATATGTGGGCTTTACCATTATTTTTTGATTTATTTTCTTTATTAATTTGTCTATATCTATACTATCTGGGACTTTACTTACTGGAAAAGATACAATAATCACAAATGAAATATAAGTATGGGAAATATGACTCATGACCAGAAACATGCTATAAGAATAATTTGGCAAAGCTGAAGCAAAATTAGAGTACAGCTAAGTTCTAACCATTTTGTCCAAAATTATCCAAGACAAGCAGTCACTGTGACTCAGGGAATAATGCATCACAAAATCACAGATTCTCAGAATGTCAGGGTTTGGAAGTCCAACCTTCCTGCTAATCAAACCCCACTGCTAAGGCAGGTTCACCTAGAGAAAGCTGCACAGGAACGTGTCCAGACAAGTTTCCAATATCTCCAGAGAGGGAAACTCCACAACCTCCCTGCATAGCCTGTTCCAGGGCTCCATCACCCTCAAAGTAAAGAAGTTTTTCCTTATATTTGTATGGAATCTCCTGTGTTCAGTTTGTGCCTGTTGCTGCTTGTCCTGTCACTGGGCACCACTAAAAAGAATCCAGCCCCATCATCTTGACTCCCTCCCTTTAGATATTTATAAGCATTGTTAAGATCTTTATCAGTACTCTTATGTACAGAACCTCATACATTCCTTGGAATTAACCCCTTTGTTTTGGAAAAAAGGTTCCACATTTCTCAGTAGCAGCATTTATGCTAGAGATGACTATTTTACTCCTGTGGAAATTGCTTCAGTGGTACCAGAATTACACGGCTTCACAAAACATTTAGTTCTCACATGCTCCCTGGTGATTTGATGCCTTTTAGCATCTCTATTCTCAGTGTATACCAGACAGCTTTGAACATCCTTCATCCACTTCATTTCTCTAGATGATGAAGCTGTTATCACCTCTAAATATACTTCAGGAGAAAAGCTGGATCTTTGAGTTATTGCTCCTTCCTTCTGATCTGTGTCAGGGTGCTTCTATATACGAAAACAACCCAAGAAACTCTCTCTTCCTTGTTTTTCTCCTAAATAATAGTCTCAGAGAGTGAATTTTAGTCCTAGAGCTTTGATCATCCACATTGCTTTATTGTAAATTCTGCTGCATCTGTTTTGGACTGCTCCATTTAGCTTATTCCAAGGTAATAACCTGTGAGGTTCCATAGATCATTCATTTCAGGGACTATTTCTATAAGGTAGTACAAATGGGTTTGCATCTGGTCTTCCTGTCTTCCAAGAGCGTCCCAGAAGACTTTGAATTCTCAAATCCCATGAGGAATACCTTTGCCTGTGAATGCTTTATATGCTTTATATACTCTCCATTTTAAACAACCCCCACACACACTGTTAATGTATAGACTTCACATTGCTTCAGATAATTTGAACTGGGGAGGAAAAATTGAAACTAAGCTTAAAGAAAGAACAATTATTCTGATGAACAGCCACATGAGGTCTAGAGGAGACCTCAAACCAAGTACTAAGTAGTATGGGTGTGACAATTCTGTGCTTTTAGTGGAAGAGTCTGAATATAGTCTCTCTACTTAAAGCCTATTTCCTCTATCCTGTCAGGCAGGCACTTCAGGAGGTCAGCTTGGGTGAAGAGGGATTCCTGACGGAGTTCAAATGCAAAAAAGAAGGTCAGGTGGAATTTTTACCATAAAGTGGAAATGGGGACAGACTGCCAAGGAAGAACAGTTTGCAGTGATTCTTTCAGTGATGAATGCCAGGCCTATATTTGACTCGTTTACCAACAACAAAGGTGGACAGAAAATAATTATTAGATATCCTTTTGACTTTTGCTTCACATATGTCCAGTTTGGGGATCCCACTACATACATGTTCAGGGACCTGTACCACAGAATATATGAAAACAGGGAGCTGGTTTTTTTCAGGCTGGAGAAAGATTAGGGTGTGGATCTGATTGCTATCTTCATTTACCTGAAGAGAATTATAGAAAAGAGACAGACTTTTCTCAGGGGTGCATGCTGAAAAGACAGAAACCAACAGCTGCAAGTCATAGTAAAGGTACAAGTTAAAAAATACTCAGACTGAGTGTGACAAAGGTTGCAGAGGCTGTGGGATCTCCATCTCAGGAAATGTTCAAAACAGGTCTGGAGAAGACCCTGAGCAGCCTAATCTGACCTTGAATTTGGCTCTGCCTTGAATGGGATTTTGCACTATGTCATCTCCACAGATTCCTCACAAATTAATCTTTTCTTATTCTATGCCACCCAGCTCCAGATCAAATATTAATTCCTATCCATCTTTTACCAGCTCCTATAAATGTACAGTTAATGACTTCCAGTTTGTGCTTGGGCCATGAACTTTAAAGTCTTTGAAAGAAGAATTCACCAGTCTCAAAAGGAACTAGGACACAAGCCAGACCAGGAGAGAAGAAAAGGAATACTTTGGTGCATCACCTCTCCAATGAATCATAGAATCATAGAATGTTAGGGGTTGGAAGTGGAAACCTTATGTGTGAAGCTTATGTGTGAACCTTATGTGCATCACATAATTAGGATGACATTCTGTTTACTCAATGAATATAAAAATGGTGCATCAAAGTGGGCATCACTGGGTTACTGGCACACTACAAAATAAGGCTCACAGCTCACTGTCCCTGGATGTGTTTAAAAAAAGGCTGGATGTGGCACTTAGTGCCATTGGTCTAGCCAATGTGGTGGTGTTAGGTCATAGGCTAGGCTTGATGATCTCAGAGGTCTTTTCCAGCCTCAGTAATTCTGTGATTCTGTGAAGTTTGTGCTGGAGAAAAGGTCAGTAGTGGTACAGGGATGTGGGAGCAAAGAAAAAACAGTGGTACCATTTTCAATATGTAAAAAATGGATACTTTGTTAAGGAAAAGAACAGGTAGGCGAGGCCTGGTGCATATGAAGATTGTTGAGCTTCAGTGGGAATGGAGAAACTGAAAGGAGTTAGCAGTAGCTGGAACTGTCCAGGCAAAATGCCAAGGTGAGGATGGGCAGCCTGAGACGTGAAACCTAGTATTGGTGTGTCAAGGGAGAAGTTTTGAATGAGGATGTAGATGAAACAGAGTCAAATTTCACGGGAAAGGCTCCATTTCTTACTCCATATGAGAAATAGGGCACAGATCTGGTGAATATAGCAGTCCTTCAACACCAACAGAAATGTATGGAACCTACTGGAAAGCATGTTTCTCATTGCTTTCTTACATTTTATGGTAAAGGTTGTATTTAAACTAAGCTATATGTGTATACCCTACAGCATGCTGAGGACCTGTTTTTCTATTTCTCAGGTTGGTGAGAGCATGATGGATCTACTGAGTGCCTGTTTTTCGTTTCTGTGGAGACCAACATGCAAGGACATGAGGAAGGGAAACCAGTGTATACCTTATGGCTGGCAAAGGTTTGAAGTGGGGATGGAGCCAGTGTGTTCATCTGGGTGTAGGAACTTGAAAGCAGTCTCATAGTTCATACTGATCTGCAGATCTATGCCTCAGAGAACTGCTATCAGCCACTACAGCAGCTCAGGCATCTGAAGTCTGCAGAGGAAAGTTTCAAGTGTCATTCTTGCTGTGTCTGATAGTTTCTGCAGTGCAGCATTATGGAATGTAGGGAACTAACAGCAAAACAGCTCCCATTTCTTTTATAAAAGCTCACACTTTGAACATAAACATATCAACTTGCAGACGTTTCTGCATTTACAAATTCTTATTGTCAAGCCACACCTGCCTGCAATACAGCCAGGAGGGGAGGGCAGCCTATGGGAATAGTGATGCCTATTTTATTAGATCTTGAAATGTTTCATGGTATTTCTGAAAAGGTTGATAAGATTTTTATTTCTCTTACTGTGGATGTCTCAGCCATATGCAGATGTTGTAAAGTAACACTCCCTATTGCAACATTTCCTGATTTATAGCATCTTCGTCATTCTCTCCCACCTGAGATGCTCAAGGTTTCATGGAAACAACTGAGGACAGGAGACTTACAGAAGAGATGTTACAGAGTGTGCCATGGGAGGTCAGTGAGTGCTAATAACATTTGAGAAGAGGCCCATGAATACTCACAGGTACTTGGTCTGGAAGACACAAAGCAAAATAATTTGTTTCTTTCATTGCCAGTGGCCAGACCTGGATACTTTACAGGAAGCCACAAGCCTATAATAAAGAATAATAGGATAGTTGTTGCACAGAGTAATGTCTTTTCTAACCTGAGATAGTTTGTATTTTATATCTGAAACATGGAAGTTTATATTCCCTCATAAATTTCACACAATCCAAGTGCAACTTAGGGATTATTTTTTTTTTTTTTCATTCATTCTACCTGTTATTAAAAACAAAAAAGAAACAAAACAAAAACAAACAAACAAAAAAAAAAAAGGAAAAGAAAACAGAAAAAAAAAACCCCAAGGTCTTATTAAATTCTTGATCATGTTAATTTTTTGTGTCTGTTCCTCAGGTTAATTTGATGCTGTAGAAACACTGTTGTGTTCTAAAGCTTCTACATTTGTCACTTTTCTGTGTGAGTCTTTCTGGGAATGTTCTTCATAATGCTAGAAACACTGTCGGGGTGGGAGACTTTTCTGTGCAATTGCTTTTTAATCTTGGTTCTTGCATTCTCTAGTTCACAATACATGGATGCAGAATTTACCCTTTGGTAAATTCTTCACAAAGGCAAAAGTGTCATGAAATGCTTCTTTTTTTGGAATACAGAAAGTAGCCACAGGCTACCTTTGTTTTTTCAGCATTTCCTCCTTTTTTGAAGTTGAATTTCAAAAAAAAGACCTGAAACGGTAAAATCAGTTCTTTGGTTTGTTCCCTAGCTTCCTGTGTCTGAATAAACATGTCAATCAGCTTCAAATCCTCTGTTTCTGTCTTTCATTTGCCTGGGAAAAGAACAAATAAAAGAAGTTTCTCTCCTCTCTCATCCACTTCCTGTATTTTCTTGAATCCTAGTCCACAGGGTCTGATTGGAAAGAAATTAAGAGTTCTGTCTTCTGCTTTTTAAACATCTGAGCATGTTTAAACTAAATGTTCCCCAGGCTTCATGCACAAAGTATTTCACATTAGCAGAAAACTAACAGAGATCAGTGCCTGGCATCATAATGGTTTGGTTTATTAAATGACACTGAAATTAACTCCAGTGGAGTTAATTTTAATTTCTTACATTCAGAGGAGTAAGCTAAAAAAAAGTAAAATGAGAGGCAAATCAGGTATGTAGACAATTATGATTTGTATTAACTTGCTGAGAAATGTATGTGTCTTTCAGGTTCAAATGGAGCATACTGATCAATGTCATTCTTTCATTCAGTAGCACATTTTGCCATGAATTATATATTTGCACATAGTACCTATGAATCATGAATTGTGTGCTTAGTAGTCAGGTGCTTCTTTGTCCTATAAACTGGATAATATGTAAATGAACCAAAGACTGCAGAATTTCATCATCAATCTGTTGGCTGTAGTTTATGGAGCCTCCACTATGCACACGTATTTGCTCTCTGCTGTTGTTCTGATACACATTTACTTGTACGCAGATTTTGTTACAGCAACATCCCTTCCAAAGTCCTTCTGGAGCACTACCAAGGCTTCAGTTCAGAACTGCTTATACAGGCAAAACTTGACTTCACCTTGAGATTTCCTTGAGTAAGATGCATTCAGAGTACTTGATTTGGCTCTGTCATAGAATCATTTAGGCTGGAAAGGACCTTTAAGATCATCAAGTCCAACCATTAACCCTATACTACCAAATCCAACACTTAGCCATATCCCCTAGCACCACATCTATATGGCTTTTAAACACATCCAGGGATGGTGACTCAACCACCTCCCTGGGCAGCCTGTTCCAATGCCTGACAAGCCTTTCAGTGAAAAAAATTTTTCCCTAATGTCCAGTTTAAACCTCCCCTGGTGCAGCTTGAGGCCATTCCCTCTTGTTCTGTCACTAGTTACTTGTAAGAAAAGACCAGCACCTACCCCTCTACAACCTCCTTTCAGGTAGTTGTAGAGAGCAATAAGGTCTCTCCTCAGTTTCCTTTTATTTAGACTAAACAGATCCAATTCCCTCAGCTGCTCCTCATAAGAACTCTTCTCCAGGCCCTTCATGAGCTTAGTTTCTCATTTGCTCTTCTCTGGTCACAGAGGCACCCACAAAAGGTACTGCAGCTACCCAAAATGCAAACTTATTACAACGAAAAATTGTCCAGCACTTCTTCCCACAAAGTTAGGTTACAAGTTGAGATGTAAGTCAGGAATATACTACTACACAGGTAATTCCTCATAAAAGAGAAAACTTCCCAAACAAGGGTACCCCAAGGAGGTCTTTCACCCAAAGCAGGTGACAGCTTACTCAAGGATACATCCAGAAGAACTATTTACTCACCAAAGAGGGAGTGAAGACTCACTCAATTTGCAGAAGTATCCTTGGACAGCATCCTGTTCCAAGGGAAGGATTCCAGGACTGCAGGGCCCACTTTCTCTGAGGGAACCAACTCAAAATCATCGCTTCTATGGGGCTCCATTCACACCCTAGCTGAGTCTGAAGGCTGGTCATTCTCATTAGCTGGAGGTAAGCACACGCCAAAAACAGTCTAAGGGCCTGGACCTGAGGGGCTGGTTAAGTGCTATGAGGTGCTGTGTAATGTCTGTGAGATGACAAAATGATCTTTTTCAGGTGTCTGTTAAGCCCTGGCCTTTATTAGGCTTTTGTTAGGGTTCCTGCCACAGCCTCTATAAGAATTTAGAGGTGGAATGGAAGAATTTTATTTCTTTAAAGAGAAGCAACTCTAAACCACTGTGATTAACAAATGCTTACAGAATGCATTTAGTATTGTAATAATGTTTCTACACCAAGAGATACCTGTGTTCGTGAAAAAAATATTGTCTGAGAACTTGTTCCATTCCCAGAACTGTGTGCTGGCTTTTTACTTCTAATCTGTTAATTTTGTTTCAACTGTGAGTCACAGAAATATAGTTCATGTTGTAGAAGCTCTAATTGGCACTTGATGTTGAGGATGGAGGTCTTTTGTTTTTTCTTTTCTTGGGGTTTGACTATAATTTTACATTAGTATGTTCCTTGTTTGCTTCTGCTGTCTGCTGAAACTGTCTATAAAGCTCACTTTATGTTAAATTATATATATCAGAAATGGAAAGAGACAGACTAAATTGTGAAAGAAACTTTGAAGCCAACATGAGGTAAGAGCAGATTAGACAAAAAGGATCTTTTCCTTTTGATTCCTGTAATCTGAGGAACTGCAAGGAAGTTTCAAAGACACATTTCCAAGTCCATACTTGCATACCATACCATACTTCAGGTAAGGTCAGTACCGGCAATGGACTGGAAATAGAAGGTGTTCCAAAGACATGTCTGAAAAAATCTTTAGCAGAGGAATGAAAGACAAATAGCATGAAGGATGAGGTTTTGTTCTAGCCTCTGAAGTGTGGAAATGCATGTGTACCACAAAAAGCTCTGGTAACTCAGTGGTCTTCAGAAGTGGCTGATTCTTGGCTGTAGAAACTCCTTAAAGCAGTAAATTCCATAAATACATATTTTATGGGGAAAAAGAAGAAGAGACTTTTTTTACTAGCTTTTAATTTCTCACTCTATAAATACAAGTTGCCTTTTCCACAAGATGGTGAAAAAGCAGATGAAGATCCTTTGGTATTCCATGTAAATCCACTGCCTTTACACATTGCTCCCTGCTTGTTGGTGCAGAAATGAACAGTTTTGGTAAACAGATACAGGAAACACTAGCTGCAAAGCAAAAGACTCTCCCAAAGTGACTTTCCTTGCCGCTAAAATATATCCAAAGTTAATATTGTTTTGATGTGTTTTGTTTACATTTTTTCTTCTCAACTTGCTGGTAAACCTGAATCAAACTATCAGACTGAATTTCCCTTTGGCTCAGTGGACGCAGGTGATGTTTGAAGACTGCAGATCATCCAGCCAGAAGAGGTGTGTACCTTGAAGCTTTTGTGTCAGAAAGGAACAATAGCATTTTCCTTCCCAGGGAAACAGCATAACATTGCCTCTGCGTGCCCAAAGAACAAAAAGATGTTCTTTTGCACCTTCTATTCTTATCTGCTCATGAATTAAAAAACAGTTGATGTTGCTTGACCAGCAGAAACTTCCAAGACAAGAGCATCTTGCTGGATATAAAGCTGCATGAGGAGCACTGGGGAAAATCCCTCCATCCTGCTGTGAGCCTTTCTGAGAAGCTCCTTTACTGGTTCTCTGTGTTAGGACTGGTAGTTATTTTTCTAATAAAGTCAAGTTTTAGTGGTAGCTTCAATGAAGTGAAGTCACAGGACTCCTTTCAACAAGCCACTGAGCAGCTTTTATATATCTTTTCAGATCTGTCACTGTCGATAGAAACGGATGCCAGTAATGGCCAAACTTGCTGTCATTCAGACATTTATGACTGTGTCTCAGGCACTCTTCATGGTTACCTAGGTGTCATTCAGTTCCAAAGGAAGCTATTGTTCATCTATCACTTTAAAATTGCTCAGCTGTTATAATTGCACAGCTGACTCAGCAGGGACTATAGCAAAGTCTACAAAGACCAGTAAGGACAAAAAGAAATTGGCTGTTGGTCACTCATTGAAAGAGTTTCTCTTTGTGGAGCTGGACACTTGGTCCTGTCTGCCTCCGATTCTAGGGGTAAAAGGCAAGATGTGCAACTAGAATAGACCAATGCCTTAATATTGGGATGGATCTTAGTTCCTCAAATCCAGAACTGGGTTCCAAGAAACCTTTGCCCATGATTCACCTAGACTTGCTATATTTCTTTCTTTGAATATGCTTCCAAAGCTTTCTAATCACTGCACATGTACACACAGGCAAGCAGCCATCATAAGCCCTACCTCCCACTAACCATGTTTAAGAAAACATGGGAGCTTTTAAATCATTCAAACACAATGTACAAGTGCTTCATGTAGGAACAAGTGTTGGGTACTGGACCTTATATGAAGAGATACCTGTCATGTGGCCCTAAAGAAATAGGGATATTGAGATGTATTCTTGTGGAAGCAATTCCTATTGCTTAGAATGTGGCTTCTGATGAGTACTTGGGTTTTGAAGATTAATTTTGTGGTGCATTCTCTCTATAATAATAACAACCTTTGGGTTTCCTATTGATGCCAGTCATTTAAAACACGTTATGATATCCAACTTTAAGGCAAGTAAATCCATGCTGAGGCTTGGTCTGAAGTCTATTTCTTTTCTCAAATCAATTGAGCTGGTACAGCAACAGGAAACAGGATGGAGCCCCTCCTCTTCAGTGGGAGAAATAGAGTTGGGTAGAATTATGGCAGAATCTGGATTATTTCTGAGCCCTTGAACAATTTTAAACATTCGGTTAATTAAATACTTACACCCTGATACAGCCTACCACTTTCTTTTCCATTCATGTGATGACTTCACTTCAGGCTGATGGTTGAGGTCAGAAAGCCTGAAGAAATGATACTAGAATGTCTGTCTGGATCCCTCTTCAGTGGGTCTTTCTGGATGGCTGAACAAAGGTTTGTCACGTGGAAAATGAAACTTTTCAACAGCTCCTGTTATTAGAAAATGTGAGAATATAATTAAACCTGAGACTGATAAAAAAAACCTCTTAACTAACTGGAGCTACACCAACTTGAATTTTCTCCATATTGCACGTTGGAAAGTGCCCAAGGAGTTAATGTACCTTTTTCAAAGCAGATATTGCTGGCAACATTTTAACAATTTTTTCTTATTCATTCTGCTAAGATATTCACCTGGAACTCATTCTTGTAGCTAGTCATAACCCCCTGCCTTGCAGATTGTTCAGTACATTTTTTTCTTTCTCCTAATTTTGTATTGTTCTTTGCCAAAATGTGAAAGAGACCTATCAGTAGAAATATTATTGTAGCTTTCTCCTCTGACTTCAGAATGCAGTGATTATTCTTTTGTTTTGTTTGGATGCTATGGAAACTCTCAATTGACTTTTAATTAATTGCCAAGCTAGCTACAACTGAATATTCTTTAACTGGCATATATACCTTTAGGATTTACACACCACCACTAATGCACTTTGAACTGTGCTTGAGCATGCTAAGATTATGCAGAGTTATTCACAGAAAGGAAAGCTAAGAAGGGCAAAAGATGCAGCCATGTGCTTCCTGGGAACTTATCAAACAGAAACAAGGTCTATTAAAAAAATACCAAGGTTATTCCTTTGCCCAGGCTAATCTGTCGTGCTCTGACAGCTCAAAACTTGAAGGTACAAACACAGTTTTGGAACAGAGAACTGCCGTAAGCCACGAATTTGCAAAAGTAGAACTGGCAAAGCAGGGAAGGTGAGAAGGCTGGCCATAGCTTTAGATGTGTGTTTTCAGACTATCTTCCTCACCTTCAGTTTCTTATTTAAAAACACATTTGTAGCCATGGAATTTTTGCATGAAAGGACATTACTTCAAAGCTTTGCATAATTTGCATTCCTCTCCCTCTGATCTTTGTGTTGGCTGCTTACAGAGAAAACCCTAATAAATTATCACTGGACTAATCAGGAAAAGAAAAGTATGCCGTGTTACTTTTTGGCATTTATAGTACGTCTTATATATTTCAACCTTATTTCCAGTGATCTTAAATAATTTCAAACGTTTTTGTATGAAGCACTCACAGAATTGTACTCAAAAGCTGTTACTGAAATACTTCGAGCATACAGGAGCTGTCAGCCTCTGTTCAGGATACTGGATCTGGCCTTCCAGAAAAATTCATCTGTATAAGCTTATTCCCTCATGCCCTTTTTTCTTCAGAAGCCCTTAGACATGAGTAAAACGTGGGCTCTCATGTTTTCGTCATGTGATGAACACTCAAGCTGTTATGTGATGGGCTTGGGTTGAAGCACCTGACCAGCTTAGTAGAAAGAGCTTAGTCAGCATGATGTAAAGAGTCAGTTTATGGTAAATGGCAATGAACATGGAGTTACACAACCCAATTCTATTGGTTTTTAATCTGCAAAATTCAATGCTTTTAAGTAGCTTGTCACAGTCAAATGCTCTCCATTTGTACAGTTACTCAGACAAAGAAATCTGAATTTTAAAGATGTTTATGAGAGCTCTACTCAGTGGATGACTAGCCATGTTTTGTGAACCTCTCTCTTTAAGTTGCACAATGGCCATACAGTGGCTCAGCAGGACAGTACAGGACCAAGAACTCTACTCAACACTCTTCCTGTATCCTCTTTTCCTTATCCATACAGCTTCTCTACCACCTCTCACTCCTCTGCAACTTCACCAGGGATGATTCCCTTCTGTAGCTTTTCTAAAAAATGAAGCTGCTTATATATACATATAAAATCACATTAGTGTAGCCCAGTCTCAAATGTACTTTGGTTCATAAAACTCTTAGGAACTTAAGAGTATCTGCAATAGTTGTAGGGTCCAGTACAGTATATATAAAACAGATCTGAAGGGCTAATCGTACCTTGGAAAGTCTTTCTGCTGACTTGTGAATTGTTCTTTGAACCTTCATTGAAAGAGGACTCAGATGATGACTCAGTTTTTAAGAAATTATCAATTTTTTTGATTATAGCACTTCAGAAATATTTGTTACCACCAAAAAGCCTGAATACCTAGCCTATGTCCAGTATTTTCTACGCAATTTTCATTGTTTTCATTACACAGGTCAATTTAATCTGCAGTGAATGTTTATTAATATTGACTGACATGGTATTTTGGGGTGTGAATTTTGATTCCATGACATGCCCATTTCCCTAGAATTGCTCTTAATTTAAACTGGTGAAGAAGGAAAGCAGAATGAGCCCAAAGTTTTTATGAACCAGAGATTTTCTTCAATTTTGAATGGACATGCTTATACATTCACAGGCAGAATTGTCTGTGCAGCAATAATCTTGCATTTTGCAGCTCTCACACTACCTGAATACAAAAAATGAGAAAGAAATCTCTGCAGCTCATATGGGTCTCATTACTAAAGTGATACATGACTACTCTCATGTGCACAGTCTGCAGCACCTAGGAGATACGAAAAATTAAGAATGGCATAAAATTAACACAGAGCTTGCTGTGCCTGTATCTCTTAGGATGTAATTTAATGATTAATTCTCCTGAGAATAGACTCTGTCAACTGATCAATGCAAATGAAAAATGTTGACTGGCTAATACCTGCAGTGATGGCTTGAAAGGAGGCTGTGGCAATGAAGTCTGAAGCATCAGAAGTTAAACTTGTATTCCATTAATGCAGACCCTTTCATCCTCCTTTATCCTTCACTCAAAGGAAGTCTCGTGTGCCTGTGGAAACTAGGAAACACAGTGCTGACAGGCATTCTCTGCAACCCAAGTTAAGTCAGTAGGGTTTGATGGGACATCAGCTATGTTGAATATACCCCTATACCTTCTGTAAGCTGTCTCATCTATTATCTATTGTGTGAGAATAATTTTCTGTACCTGTTCCAATATATGTTCTCTCTAGCTTGTTTCTGAGAGCCTGGAAGTGTCAAATTGAACTTAAAGCAGAAGATCATAAGGACTTAGGTATCTAAATCTCTTTCACTGACACATTGAGAAACACTGTCTTGATCTGAGTTAGAACAGAACCAATTCTCTTTGGTGATTTTATTTTTCAGCTAAGTCTCTTCTAAATAACTGCACTTTCTGAAGTTAACAGCATATTTTCACAGACACTGTGCTTCTAGAAATGATAACACTTGATTTTTAGAGTTACCACCAAGGATTGGTATGTAGAAAGGCTCTTGTCTATACTTGTTCCTGTGGAGACCAAGGTCACTGCTAAATCTTGTGTACCACATTGGGGGTGCAGAAAGTAGAAAGCCACACCTGTAGGGAGGACTGGACAGGACAGGTGACTCTAAACTGACCAGTAAGGTATTCCATCCCTTATATGTCATATTCAGTATAAAGCTGAGGGATCATGAGGATCAAGCTCTCTTCTTCAATGATTGGCATCTAAGGAGGACTCCATCCGTTATTCTGCCTTCAATCCTTATCCATGTCTTCCTGAATCCAGTTCCAGAATCCAGCTCCTGAATCTGGTTCCTGTCTTCCTCTGAGTCCATCACAGCATCAGTGGTGATGGTGACATAATTGCCATCAGGGGAAGTGGGTTCAATATTGGGTTTGCATATATTTTTATTTATTTCATTTTAGTATTACTTTTAATATTTTTTAGTATTACTATTATTTTCATTAAAGCTGTTTTAGCTTTCTAATCAATGTCTCTTCCCCTTTGGGAAGAGAAAGGGCTTAATAGTGAGTGTCTATTCACTCATCTAGACACCAGCCTGTCCCTAACCCTTGACAAACATGTAGCAAATAACTCATCTTTCCTGTCTGAAAATATCTGTATGCTGGGTTTTGTTTGTACTGCACAGTGCTGTTTTAACAGTTTCTTTATCAGTAAACTTTCATATACTATGTCATCATTATGCATATTGACTACAAATCCTTAAAAATTTAGAATAGTATTTGACCTTTTCTGAAAAAAAAAAACAAAAAACCCAACAAAAACAAACAAACCAAACCAAAACACAAACAAACAATAAAACCTCAACCAAACAAAACCAAAAAAACCCCAAAAGCAGAACAAAAAAACCCCTCCAAAACCAAAAAAAACCCACCACCTAAACCAGAACCTGACAAAATAAGGAAAGGTTCAGGTGACATTAGGAAGCATTTCTTTACAGAGAGGGTGATTGAATACTGGAACAGGTTTCCTAGAGAGCGTATCAATGCCAGCAACCGATTTTATGTTGATCTGGGAGCTCTTGGTGAACTGTCATTAGGAAATTTTCTTGATTAACATTGCATTATTGGTCACTACTGCTCTTACTCTTTATTAGTTTGTTTCTTTCGGTGCTACTTTGAATCTCCAGTTGCTTATTTCTCATTCCACTGTTTTCTATTTTTTCTTTCATGTTCTTTATAGTCTTAAATCTCACAGATACACATTTCCAAATTTTCATTTTCTTTCACTATGATTATTTCATGGACTATTACTCACAAAAATTTTCATATGACCGTATGGATAAAATCTGTCTTGGTTGAAGACTGCAGTAAGCCATACTCATTCAGAAAAGTCTTGTCAGGTATCATCATCTTATATACATTCCCATGTTTTTCTGAAAAAGCTTCCTTGCTTTCAGACTTTTAATAAAAAACTGAATCCCTTATTTTTTTATGCCTAGGAGAATGAGGGATAATTTAAAATGAACTGTAAATGTGGAATAAAATTGAGAGCAGAAAATGTAAAAGAACTTTTGACTGACTGTATATACTTAAAAAGGCAAAAAGTAGATTGCAATATGGTGTAGTGTTTTATGGTATAAAACTATCTCATGAAAAATCTGTTCTTTTGAGAAATGGCACCTGGTTGATGTTAGCTCTGTCATACATACCAAGAATCCTGCTGAACTGGACAACCTATTGAGAAGCAGAAATAATCACCTGATGCATATATTTCCTTCTTTTTACAAGAACATCGTGCAACTATCATAAGCATTTAGATGTCATCTATGGTGGACTTGTCAGGGAATTGAAAGCTTACTACACTGATCTCAGTGATCTCAGTACAAACAGAAGCACTATATGGTCCTTTGTGAATTTGTTTGTGTTTTCCAGTTGCTGAACACCAGAAAGAGATCTTAAATGCATCTAAGGTTTTTTTCAAATCTATCTTAGCAATATAAGCTATGTTGGAGTAACCTCTGGCATGTGTGATTATTACTGTTGGATGGGTTATTGCAGGACTTGATGCAAAGTTGCATCCAAAGCTCAACCCAAATAATACCAAACAGCTGCAAAGAAAATGTTGAGACTAGTTTTGAAAAAATTACATGTCGGGAAATCATAAATTGCTAGTCTGAAGCTGACAGATGCTGTATCTGCTTCTGAAATTCTTTCCAAGAATGATTACATTAGGAAGAACAACAAACTTTATATGATGTTCTCCTCGTACCTGATTGAATTCCTAGTTTAAGTGATACAGAAGTTGTTGTGGTTAACAGTTGCTTAAATAAGAATCCTAGATTGTATTTGATATTGTAGACTCAATCAGTGTCAAATGTCTCTTATAGAGAAGTTTGTTGTTGAGTCCGTATCAGGTTAATTTGTATGAAAAGTCCATAGTTTTGTGTCAAGGCTGATGAATTGCAGCCATAGCCTGACAATAGTCATACATGCATAAGTTACAGAGAACTAGACAAGGCTACAGATCAAAGTCTGAAGGCGTGTCAGTTCTTAAAGTTACCCACTCAGTATCTTTGTGTTGATATGACTGTCAAATAGGAGCATGATTTGAAGAGCCTGTTGCCATTTTAGACAAGCTAGGACAAATAGAGTTCAGTGTCTTCATGATAACCTGGGAAGATAGCTAGATATTCAGTTGAGGCAGCAAACTCCCAACTGCATGATTGCATTAACTTCTCCATGTGCTTGTTGTTGATGGATATTGTGTCTCTGAGCTTTGTAAGTGCCATAAAAGCCTTAAGGAAAGGGAGAACCTGACAGTAGCTGGCTTAGTCTTCCTTTAGATGTTCTACTCTGAGTGGTGCTCTTGTGGAAAACAAACTTCTGGAATCCTAATGTCATGTTGCATAAAGTGAAAAAAAAAAAAAAAAAAAAAAAGAAAAAAGTACCTTTTATATGATTTGAGAACTCCTGGAAGTGTTAACCAAGGCAGTATCTAAAGATAGGAGCATTTTTATGGATTTGATTATAACATTTGTCAGAGTGAGCCAAGCTGGATTTCAGAGCCTCATGGTAAGACTGTCCTAGCCAAGAAAATTTTGTTCATTCTTGAGATAGACAGATCTGTGGTGGTATATATGGAACAGACTTTTCCAGTATAATAATAACGCAACAGTAATCAAAATCAGAGCCACAAAGATGATTAAGGGAGTCGAGCATCTCCCTTACAATGAAAGGCTGAGGGAGCTTTATCTTGCAGAAGAAGAGACTGAGGTGTGACCTCATTAATGTTTATAAATACATATCGGGCGAGTGTCAGGAGGATGGAGGCAGGCTCTTCTCTGTTATGTCCAATGATAAGACAAGGGGCAATGGGTGCAAGCTGGAGCATGAAAGGTTCCACAGAAACAAAAGAAAAAACTTTTTCACTGTGAGGGTGACAGAGCTCTGGAACGGTCTGCGCAGAGAGGCTGTGGAGTCTCCTTCTCTGAAGACATTTAAAACCTGCCTGGATGCTTTCCTGTGTGACCTGCTCTAGGTGATCCTGCTGTAGCAGGGGGACTGGACTAGATGATCTTGCAAGGTCCCTTCCAACACGTAACATTCTGTTATTAAAAATTCAGTTAATTATGGGAAGATACAGAAATTCTCGTGGATTGTTTTCTAGTACTAAAATCCAGTTTGAGAGTGTTCAAAACCCTTTCTCTATTTTCTTGTCTTTCATTAAAACTGTTTTGAGTCCACATTTACTCTTACACAACACAGACAAGTTTTTTTGAAGCTCCAGCTCTGCAGATAGTTTTGAATATTTCAGCAAGCCACATCAGGCACTCTAAGAAAGCCTGGAAACCACACTCGGCTTTGAAATTATTTGGTACTGCCCTTGTTTCAGTCACTACCAGTAAGTAAAATCTGTACATCTAAGGAGTTTTTTCAAGGAATTTCTACTTAGAATACACACAGATTATGTATTTGGGAACCAGTTTTGTAAGCTTCATACACATTAATGGATAGCATACTCCCAAACGTTCCCTCGGGCATAAATATTGGCAAGACCTGACCAGTTTATTAGATAAGAAAAGTTTAATTTGCATGTTCACATCTGCATTATGTTTACTTGTATACTATGTATGTAACAGTACTGTGTATTATATTGTTAAATATAAGACAATGCTGCTGTAGTCATAGCAAGGTAAAGTCGAGTTTTTGAGATGTCTTCAAGGTCTGTGGAATATTCTCATATTGCCATTGGCTGTTATTTCATTGACTAGTACTCCCAACAGCTTCAAAATAAACAAAATAAGTTCTCATATTGCAAAGAGAGGTCGTTGCCACCAAAAATGATGTCTATATGAATATATTAAGAAGGTTCATGCCAGAAGTTTCTTTTACACTTCCCGATTTGGCCACTCTCAAAGCGTTGGATGTGTTATATTTATGATCTTATAACATCAAAAAGCATATCAGATGCTTTTCAAAATGCCTGAGTTCATAGTCTTTCTGATTCCAAGACAAAAAAATGTGGTTCTCCTATTTAGACCTGAGGATTTGAAATAATTCTGTGTTGTTGTAACAAGAACTAACTGATGGAATCAAGAGATTGCATATGAATTTAATTTTTCTTATTAAACTTTTATTAGATTTTATTATTGTAAAGCTATAGACTCAAGGGCCAAACATAGTCTCAAATATTCAAGACACATACTTGTTTCTTCAAAGAGTTTCCTCAGAATATGTAGGCATAAGTCATACTTTTTAAACATGATTGTGTTTGAGACTATTAAGAGATGAACATACAAAAACATTTAGCCTGATTTGCATTTCCCAGATTACTAATGCAAGAGTTCCTGTGTTAACACATCTTTGTCCTCATTGGAAATACTTCGTGATCAAATGTAATGGTACTAAGGAGGAGGTAGGTTACTTCGTCCATGTGTCTGTGATGATCACAAACATTTTCCAACGAAATTTGCAGCACTACACAAAATATGTACTGATGATGGTCCTTCTATTTTGCAATGCTCCAGAATGTTCTCATATGTATTTATAATATTGCTACACATAAAGTCTTCAGCCTTTTTTTATCTGAATATTCATTGCTATCTATTAAAAGACAGAACATCAAAGGAGTTCCTTCTTAAACAACCAATCTTTCTCTTGCAAGACTTCCATTCATTGTAGGAGAGATGCCTGGGCTATCTACATCATTCATCAGAAGCACAGGAGGGATTCATCTTACCTAGCTGTAGGCGTCCCTACTATTAATAGCTATAGCTGAGTTGGTCTCTCTAGTGTGTTGATAATGACTGTAGGGAAATGGTAATCTGTGGTGTGCATCAGCCGGTCCATTCTAGACATCTGTTCAGGATAATATCCATCACAGAAACACTAAAGATGCTAATTTCTTCACTGATTATAAGAAGAGTCTAAGGCCACTACTTATCTGAATTCAAGATATTGGCATTTACTCAGATGACTTATTAGTCTCTCAGTTTATACTGTCAGCAGAGAATTTGTCCTGCTGCTTAGGGTAGCGCAAAGTGGTACTCAGTATGAATGCCTCCAGCAGACAGGCAAGCCTCCTACACAGCATATAGCACTGGTCTTTCAGAGTGATGGATGGATTGGGTTTGAATGACAAAGAAGGCTGCGAGAAGGATTTACTTTGGAAGAGTGGTTACAGAAAAGATGTAAATGTCATTTTTAGCTATAAGTATGAGAAAACTGGCAGCTAGCCATAATTTTGTTCAGCTTTGGATATTCTTTAATAATACAAAATAAGAATAACAATATTTTTCAGAGTGCTGTGAGTTTCCATTATCTAGTCTGAAATATCTAATTAGTATTTAAGTAAAAGCAGATTGATATTTTAAAATATGGCAAGCACCTAAAGGTCCTTTATAATTCAAAGGGAATTGTTAGCCAGAGTCTCTAATAGCCAAGCAAAGGAGAGTTTTAAGAACTAATTTTAGGTACTGAAGACCAAGTCTGGGTCACAAGAATCTGGCATTTCTAAACTAATATAGCTGTCCAGGAGGACAGATACTAAGCGGCCATAATCAGAACTGATGCAGGAATCCAAGGTTTTCAGAGGGTCTTGGCTTTTGGACAATGAGAACTTATTCAGTTATTTCAACATGTACATGTTGAAGAGCAGAACTAAGAAACCCTAAGAGCTGTAACAATGGAACTACAAAAGATGCAATGCCTATAGTATCCTACAATAACATACTTAAAAAAAAAACCAACTAACTAATAAATAATAACATTCACCTGAAGTCCTTTCCTGGACTAATACAAAACTTTTAAAAATGCAAATGATTTACATCTGTCTTTAACCTGCATTTTGCAGACCCATTGTCTTACATGACCTAGAATATAATTTTGCACAGGTCTAGAATACAGATTTACTTAATAGATTGCAAGTATCTAAATGCATCCCTGAAAAGCACTGCTATAACAAAGACTGAGTCATAAACATACTATTTATGAGCTTTTTTTATGAGCTTATATGAGAATTTTTGCATTCCATCTGACCAGTGTCCTACTCACAATGAGTGCATCAGGCTTTAACATGCCCTCGGGGAGGTGTCTATTTATGGTTTCATTAACAAGGGCTGTTTTCCAAAGAGCTATCTGTTATGTAATTATAAAGAACATTGAAAAAATGACCTCCCAATTTCTGTGATGATGTTGTTCGATATTTTCTGATGGCATGAGAACAGACAAAAACATCTGCACAGCCCTAGCTTCTTTCCTAACTAGGCAGCTCTTGTATATTTGCTTTTTCTTAAATGATGCAAATGTATTTTTAAATCACATTATTTTATTCGTAGTCTCTTGGGTGTAGGGGTGAAATTTAAATTACAATAGTTAACCATCTCTCTTCAGACATGTAACATTTCTCCCTCTTTTGTGTGGCTGCAAGTGGCATAGCAAGTTTTGTCTGGGGACCTCAGGATGTAACTGTGCTTGACATGTCATTAAGGGGAATAATATGCAGCAGGAGCAGCAGCTGAGAGATGAAACTGCTTTCTTGTGACATCTGCATCACATCTGAGAAAAGAAGGAGGCATGACAGTACCGAGGCTGGGCAGGAGCCTTCTCTACTGAGTAGGCTTAGTGAGCAGGAGTGCATTTACCAGTCTTCACTGGTATGAAGCACATTTGGCACCTGAAGCATCTACTGAAGCTACTCTGAAGCACTGCTCAAAACACTCAGGGCAGACCTCCTGTCTCAACTATCTGTGAAACTTTGAGCAAGTTCCTGGCTTCCTTTGCCAGTTTGAAAAATAGTAATGCCAATGCATAATTATCCAGCCTAATGTAGAATGGTACTTCTGTTTGTAATGTGTTTTGAGCTTCTGGAATAAAAGCTGACTACCAAACATAAAACAGTCTGATGGCTTTAAAGCTGCATGGTATATCTAAACAAGGGAAAGCATCTTCCTGGAGACTGCATACTGACTCCAAATACACATTTCTATTTGTGTTTTCCAGGAGTATTTATTGCTTTAAATTATTCATGTATGAAGGACAATGAGATTACCAGATTTCGTGTTACTTCTGCTAGTAGGTTACAGAATTACTTATAAAGGAGAAAGTCTCTCCTTTGTCTTTCCCAGTTTTCCTCCAGACTCACACTGTAGTTCTTAGTAATGAATAATCAAAATCAATAGCATCATATTGTGTTTTCCTTTTCAGCTCTGCAAAACAAATACTTAATATGATATTATTTTGAGATCACCTCATAATGTGTACTACAGTGCTTCATAGTAAAGGTTATTAAATATCAGTGCAAGCTATGTTCCAAGTCTTCAGTGCATAAGTAGGAAAAGAGACATTTTTTTCATGCTTTTTATTAAATCTTCATATATAAATTAATGTGTAAGGGCCTAATGGATGACTAATAGATACTTAAATAAATAAAAAATCACTATAGACTTCATCAGGTCAATAGTTTGCCAATTATCATGATACTTATGTACATGATGTACTTATAATCATCTGGTGCATATACAGTTTAGACCTGTAGCATGCTCTTAACATCTCTTAATAGCTTTAAAGCATTTATAAATGTATTATTGAAGGAAGTATGATTTTTAGCATGTGTAAAATAGAGCTTTCAGATTTCTTAAAAAGAAAGAACTATTTAATTCTTGTTTGTGTTTTCAATATACAGCATCTAATTTGATTTGTAGCTTCTCTTGGTTTATGATAACATGATCGTTCCCTGACAGCTTCCCATTCCCCTGACAGTGCCAATACTTGCAATTGTTTGTTCATGTATGAATACTACTTGGTAAGTCTCTATATTCCTATGCTGTCATTCTGCAGCAGTAAAATAAAACACCATCATTTTCAGACATGGGTAGAACCAGATCAGAGCTTTTCTTTTCTCATGAAGATAAAATAAAATGCTGAAGGATAATATTGCTGTGTTTATGGAGCATTGTGAACTGAGCTGATGAGGAAGTAATTAAAGACAGGAAAAAACAATCCCACTGAATCCATCTCATACAAATTACAGGAATTAGAAAAGCTTTTCATATGTAGAAGCCTGATTCAAAAACTCCGAGGGGAAAGGGGTAAAAAAAAAAAAGGCTTTATTTGGGAGCAGTGTACAAAATCAATGGATTAGTCTGAATAGGCACTAGCTCCCAGAGCCTGGAAACTGTGATTCACCTCTATTGTGTAGAAAGTGTTGTGGGGACTTAGATCCTCAAGTCCTTCCAAATTTGTTCATAGATTCTCAACAGTGAAGTGTTCTATTATGACTGCAAAATGTTAAATATTTCCTACTTACATTTCCTTCCAGGATTAAAGTCCAGCACTGTGACCTTCCAGACTGAAACAAAAGGCAAAAAAGGTGGGACTGACATTGTTTTAAAAAGAAAGTCTCATTCCATTCACATTGGAAGTAAATAGATAGTGCTACTTACTAAGGACTATATATAATTATTCCCTTTAACATGACTTCTAGGGGGACACATACGATTTGCTGCGAGTCAAAGTAAGGCAGATGCCTCTGAAAGAATATTGCCCAACCTGTTCCTAGGCTCAGACACTCACATCACCATCTTGCTGAGAGGGTCACATCTCTCATGCATGGGTTTGCAGAGTCCCCCACAGACACAGGGAGGACTAATGCAGTACTGACTAACACACAGGGTATGATTTCACTCAGAAGTCTGAGAGAGAGAGCAGGTGGGGATGGAAATGGGTTTCAGCATTTTTCAGTGTAGTTAAGCTATGTGTAGAAGTCCACTTCTCCCTAATGTCCTCAACAGGGGAATACTGGTTGCAAAGACACCACAAGGCTTGCTGCTTCCAGGGTAGTGATAAGGGAAGCTTCAGCATAATGTGAAGTACAAAAATCTAGCAGATGCCTCTCCCTTTCCCTTCCTCCACTACAGATGATTGTGGATTAAACAGTGATGAAAAAGTGTTCATGGACACAGGAGCTTAATTGACCTGTTAGTAGGGTCCCTGATATACTTTTTGTTTGTCGGAGTTTACCCTTACCCACCCTATTCCCACATATGTCAAGAGGGCTATTACCAAGGGGCTGCCTGGGTACAACCACCTGATGTTGGAAGTTCTGGCAAGTTGCTCTGTGGATGCAAGCTAGCCCAGGTCTGTTGGTCTCAGGTCCAAAAAAAAGACCTTGGGCACATTTAATTCACTGATACATGTGCACTCTCTGTGCTTACCTGGTACATTAATGAGTCAGGTACCTGCATAACCTCTCAAAGTGGGGAAGATGGAGCAGATTGTCATCCCAAGTCTCCTAGCTCCAGGTGTCTTTGACAATGACAAGTGCTATGCACAACTATGTATCTGGGATCCTCATGTGCCTCTTCACACTCTCATTAGGGACTGTTCTTCCTGTCAGTCTTGCTGTTAAGACATGATTGTCTAAGAGCAATGAAAGCAAAGAAGAGAACAAAGCTCCTGATCATCACCAAACTAGCAAAAGCAACGAAAAGGTGGTGGGCAAAATATTTTGTGAAACATGATATTAAATTGTGTGCATTAATTTTGTTAAAGGGAGAATAAGGTACAAATCTTTGGAAAGAAGTGCAAGCCAGATGTACATGAGGTGGTTTCAGCTGAGGGAAGTCAAGAGGCAAAATGCCACACTGTCATGCAAAGATACCCATATAGGATCAATATTGCATAGCTATGGAAGTGCAGAAGTGAATGCACTTGTCATATTGATGGGGCACTGTGTGACAGCATAGAGTAGCACCAGAACGGCAAGATGGGGGTGTACAGTGCTGCAGCTACTGTTGTTGCTTCCCACAGAGACAGATTGTGGGTAGCAGAAGCAGACCACCATGGGACAATCACACTACTTCCATTCAGTTTCATTAGGACCTCAAGGCATGGACAGACCCCTAGACATCTTCAGTTTCAAGACTGGTAAATGTACAATGGTATGAAGTAAACTGATGTCTACAGAAGAACAGTGATTAGGGGGAGGATCTTAATACCAGGGAAACTTGTCACCATTCAGAAACAGTAAGATAGTATTTTTATACTCAGATTTTTTTCTAGGGAAAAAAATATCAAAACCTAAGACTCATTAACTCAGTACATCACAAATAAGTATGTATTTACAATCCAAGTCCAACAACTAATTTTCCTGCCTGTTTTAAAGTTCCCATTCTGCCTGTAGATGTAATATTTGGCAAATAAATGATACAATAACATTGTGAAATCAAGTCTATTTAACACAGAACACCTTATGCATGCTGAGTAATGTTAATTGCAAACTATCTGTACTTTACAAGATCATCTACAAGTCTGATTTTCCATTACAATTTGTGCATTTGGCCTCCCATAGATCCTTGATTTGGGGAAGATCTGAGAACCTTGTAGAATTGTGGCACAACTAATTAAGTCAATATCAAGCTCAATGATAGTTCATTTAAAGGATTCAGTTCTATTTATCTCTTACAGAAGTCTTAAGTAATTAACTTACATTAGATTCTACATTCATAGATATACAAACCCATGTGATGTGACTCTCAGCACATGTAAAAAAAAACTGGAAGGCCTCTTCCTAACAACAGTTACATATAACTAAAAAATTTCATGGTACTTTTGCTGTAAGCAGGAATAAAAGCAGACAGCACTTTTTCCCTTCTGTCCTGGAACAAGGATAGGACAAAGTGTGTGGCAAAGGAGTTTTTTCATATAGTTCATGCAGAAAGGACTGACTTGTAGTCTACCACCATTGCCAGAAGTGGGCACCAAGAAAGATCATAAAGTCTAACATACCAGCTATTGTAATTGCTGTTATTGCAATAGATTCAAGGAATGCTTGCCATACATCAACACCCCACAGTGATAGGCCAAAGGATGATCCTTCCAGTAGGGTTTTACCATTTAAACACAGAATAAAATCTTTATCCTAACACTTGGTGACCCATGCTGATCTGAACTGTAATAAGTGAGTACGTCTGACATGAGCCAATTTCTTCAGCTGAATATTAATTTATCTTTGTTTATTCCTCTTCCAGCTCATGTAGCTGCAAGGCTATTTCTTCATGCTTGTCTTAAACCTATTCATTCTCAGTCATCTGCACTTTGTTCCATTTTTATTTATTTATTTTTAACATGTTCTCCTGGTCAGTCCCCATTCCTCGCAGATGAGATTCATTGTCTCCAGTGAAACAATTTGTCCAGCATCTGGATGTTTCTGGAAATTGAAAAAAAAAAAAAAAGGAGAGCTTTTAAATATGTCATGTAGTTGCCTTTTACATTATAAGGGACTGCCAACTCTGAAGGCCTTTTTTCAAGATAATTGCTTCAGGGCGAATTTATACTTCATGTAGTTAAGCAGGTATGTTTTATGGAACAAAATGGGCACCGAAGATAGGGGCATTAGCAGTGAATCTGCTTCCACTGAAACGGGCATATCTAGTGCTCAGAATTTTATTTACCTAGAAAAAGAAGAGGTTTGTAGAAGAACATGAAATGCCAGTGATGTAAAGTATGGAGAAAAATATTCTGAGTTCAGTCAAGGGGTAACGTAACAGTAAACAAAACCAGATAAACAGAATAGTTTGCACACAAAATCCATCGCTTCAAATTAATATCATAGTGCAGAGAGCTGACAATGAGTACAACTATGTATTTGACTTTATCATAACTGTGCATTGAATACTAAATTAACTCAAGAACCAAAATAAGTTGGGGACATAGAAAGCTTGTGTCTAAGTCTTCAGCACAGGAGTGCTGGTGTAGAGCCAGAGTGATACAGTAAGAACAAGAAGCTGTGATTAAATTAATTGTCCTGAGCTGATGCAGCTCTCAGAGAGAAAATTATTATTTTTGTGGGTATCTCTGAGTAAAGACAAAGAAATGCAGTAGAATAGTAAGTAAAGGAGCTCTGATGCAGCAGAACTGTAGCCTGATCCTGTCATGTTAATTAAAAAAAAAAAAATTATAAAGTCTCCCAAATACTGAAAGATGCCAAAAGAAACAATAACTGATTCTCCTATTTGTTTTCCCTGTTCAGTTCTGATCATATTCATGTTTACATATAAACAGAGAGTTCAAGATAGTATGCAGGTCATGGATAGTCCTGCCTTACCATCACTTATGTAAGCAGAATCTGGACTTACAATGTCAGCAAGGAACAAATTGTCTGGGAATGAATGATAAAACACAAAGAAGGACTTTGTGATTTTCACAAAGTGGAATTAGGCTTCACCTGTAGAGAGCTGTGCTCCTGACATAGTGTGGTCAGCTGCTTGCATCTGTGGATTAATCTAACCAGAGGTCAAAGGACAGAGATCAGGATTCAAAATGCTAATAGTGAAATAAATTAATTTTCTCCCTCATCCTTCAGAAATAAACTGGAATTTCTTCAAAAACCTGACCAGAGTGGGTAGAATCCCACCTGGCTCAAGTGCAGTAACAAACTTTCATCATGGGTGGTTGCTGAGAGATCAGTCAGCCATGGTACAGGAACCAAGTCCCTTCCTGTTGTTCAGAAATATTGGAAGTTTTGAGGGTTTGTTCTGCAAAAGCAAAATAAGCTAGGAAATGTAAAAGCTTCCTCAGCCTATAGCTGGTAACAAAGAATTGGGCAGGTATGAACAAACTGCTGGCAGTCAGCTAGGTGGGTGGAAGTCATCTCCCTTAACTCCAAATGTCCAAAGCATCTTGTTTCATATAATCTCAGTTTCATTGGTAGTCACTGTAGAGATAAAGAGGGACCATTCAAAAATGCATCAAGTTAGGTAAATCCTATCTTTAGTAAAACAAAGCATGCCAGAAGCTTGCCAGTCGTAGAGGTATTATCATTTGTCATCAAAATATAAGTATGGGCAGAACGGGCTTTTTCATTTGCTACACTGTCTGCAGAAATGATCTTTATGGATGAAGTGTCTGACTGAAGTTATGATGGTTGTGGATTCCCCTGTGCTCACCAGAAGGTCTAGGACTCAGAGTAGTGGGGCCACACCAGGTTTGCAGCTGTCACCAGGACCTTCAGGATTTATGCATGAAAGTCAATATGGGACAAGCTAGCTCTCAATGTCAGCCTTCAGTGGGACAGGTCTACCAGTTCAGAAGCAAGTTTCCACAACTACATGGCAGCTGAGCAGCCCAGCCTCCTACAAGCTGACTGGTGCCCAATATTAGTAAATCAGAGCTCTCTTGAGTGGGGACAATAAAGTCATTGTGCTTATAGCTCACCAAAGCTGGTGGAAATTATTAATTTATGTAAAAGGAGAGCTGTAAAATAGATCTAAATATAAAATCTGTTTTCACATGAGCAACTTTTCCATGAGGGCCCACAGCACACCCTCTTCACATTCTATGCACATCACAGAATAGTCTGTTATGAGCTTCTGATACTTACTTTGTAAAACATTTTAAACTCTATAGATGAAATATGCTAGCTGAGATCCAGGTTTGACCATCCTCACTGTTACTATTTAACTCCCCCAGGAGTTTCACTGAAATGACACTGTAGACTTCTTTTGAATGCTTCTGACTTAATTTTCCTGAGTGTATTAGTTAATAGGCAGGTGCCAAATGTTGACTACAATATTTGTATGATCAAAATTAGGAAGCATCGCGCTCACAGCCCAGAAGACCAACTGTATCCTGGACTGCATCACAAGAAACTTGGCAAATGGCAGATGATTCTCCACCTCTACTCTGCTCTGGTGAGACCTCACCTGCAGTACTGTGTACTCTGGAGTCCTCAGCACAAGGAAAACATGAACCTGTTGGAGTGGGTCCAGAGGAGAGCCACAAAAATGATCAGAGGGATGGAATAACTCTACTATGAAGACAGGTTGAGAGAGTTGGGGTTGTTCACCCTGCACAAAAGAGTTCTCCGAGGAGACCTTATTGCAGACTTTCAGCACTTTGACAACAGGCCTGTAAGAAAGATTGGATGTGACAGCAGAAAGGGTAGCAGTTTTAGACTAAAAGAGGGGAGATTAACTCTAGATATAAGTAAGAAATTATTTATATTGCAGGTGTTGAAACACTGGCACAGGTTGCCTAGAGAGGTGGTAGATGTCCCAACCCTGAAAACATTTGAGGTCATCTTGGACAGGGCTCTGAGCAACCTGATCTAGTTAAAGATGTCCCTGCTTACTGCAGGGGAGCTTGGACTAGATGACATTTAAAGGTTGCTTCCAACCCCAAACATTCTATGATTCTGTTGTTATTTGGTTTATCCTTCCTTTGAATGTATAAATTAGAAGTATTGTAAGCACCGGCTGCCATGATCCTAGATGTGGGAAGAACAAGCACAAAAAACCATTTACTTAGGAGTTCACAACCTAATTAAATGAGTGGGTGAAGTGATGAAGCATAAAACAGCTACAGGGTTTAAAAGAAAGAAAGTGTTTCCCAAGTTTGCCTATAATCCAGGAAATAGCTCTAGTTCAAAAAATAGAAAGAATCATAGAATCATAGAATCACTTAGCCTGGAAGAGACCTTAGAGATCATCTAATCCAACATCCCTGCCATGGGCAGGGATGCCTCTCAACTATACAAGATTTCTCAAGGCCTCATCCAACCTGGCCTTGAATGTCTCCAGGGAGGGGGCAACCACAACCCCTCTGGGCAATCTATTCCAGAGCCTCACCACCCTCGTACTGAAAGAACTTTTTCCTAAGATCCAATCTAAACCTATTTTCCCTCAGTTTAAAACCATTTCCCCTCATCCTATCACTGTACACTCCTGTGAAGAGTCTCTCTCCAGCCTTCCTATAGGTTCCCTTCAGGTATTGGAAGGCAGTTATAAGGTCCCTCTGGAGTCTTCTCTTCTCCAGGCTGAGCAATCCCAGCTCCCTCAGCCTATCCTCATAGCAGAGGTGCTGCAGCCCCTGGATCATCTTTGTGGCCCTCCTCCAGACTCGTTCCAACAGATCTATGTCTCTCTTATGGTGGGGACACCAGAACTGGAAGCAGTATTTGAGGTGGTGCCTCACAAGAGCAGAGTACAGGGGGAGAATCACCCCTCTTGATCTGCTGGCCACATTTCATGCATCTTAGGATATAGGTGGCCTTCTGAGCTGCATGAGCTTCCTGGTGGCTCATGTTGAGCTTCTCCTCAATCAACACCCCTAAGTCCTTATCTTCAGAGCTATTCTCAACCCACTCTGTACTCAGTCTGTAATTGTGCCTGGGATTGTCCCAGTCCAGATGCAGGTTCTTGCACTTTGACTTGTTGAACCTCATGCAGTTTGCTTTGGCCCATTCCTCAAGCCTGTCAAGGTCCTTCTGGATGGCAGCCCTTCCCCTAAGTGAGTCTACCACACCACACAGCTTTGTGTCATCAGCAAAATTGCTGAGGGTGCACTCGATGCCATTGTCCATGTCACTGACAAAGATGTTGAACAGCACTGGACCCAGAACAGACCCCTGAGGAACTCCACTTGTTACTGGTCTCCACCTGGACATCAAGCCATTGATCACAACTCTTTGAGTGTGACCTTCTACTCAGTTCCTTATCCACTGCGTGGTCCATCCATCAAATCTGTGTCTCTCCATCTTAGAGGCAAGGGTGTCATGTAAGACAGCGTCAAATGCTTTGCACAAGTCCAGGTAGATTATGTCAGTTGCTCTTCCCATCTCAAGCAGAGTTGTAACTGTCGTACAAGGCCACCAAATTAGTCAGGAACAATTTGTCAGTGAAGCCATGTTGGCTGTCACTGTTCACCTCATTATTTTTCGTGTTCCTTAGTACAGATACAAGCAGGATTTGCTTCATGATTTTACCTGGCATGGAGGTGAAGCTGACAGGTCTCTAGTTCCCTGGGTTTTCTTTGCTTCCCTTTATAAAAATGTGGGTTATGTTTCCCATTTTCCAATCTGTGGGAACTTCTCCAGACTGCCATGACTTCTCAAATATGATGGCTAGTGGCCTAGAAACTTCAGCTGCAAGTTCCTTCAGGACCTGTGGATTTTCATCCATATAGGCCTCCTGGCATCTTTGCTTGATTTCTTCTTTTTAGTGTTGTGGTGCCTTTGAGCTTGGAGAAGATGATCCTTGAAAGTCAACCAGCTTTCCTGGTCTCCCTGTCTCTCCAGGGCTTTGTCCCATGGAACACCACAAAGGAGGTTCCTGAAGAGGACAAAGTTGTCTCTTCTGAAGTCAAGGATTTCAAGCTTACTGAGCTGAGTGTTGCCTTGTTCGCTGCCCTTAGGAACTTAAACTCCACCATCTCATGTTCACTGCAGCCAAGGATGCTTTGGCTTACAAGCATATGGCTTGCTCATTCAGGTTAGAGGCATAAAATATGCCAAAATTAAGAAAGTATTCTGTCAGCTTTATTTAGCATCCTTCTTTCTCTAGAAAATTGCATCTTAGAATGGTTTTAATTCAGAGACAGGTTCTCAGGCTTTACCAAAGGCACAAATGCATTACCCAGTCAATGGAGCTGCCATCACTTCCCTTGGAAGGCTTTTCACTGTCTGGTAGACCTCACTACAAGGAAAATCACACTAAAACATCAGGTTGAGATTCAGTCTAGTTTTCCTTGTCTTTTTTTTTTTTTTTTTCTTTTCTCTTCCTACTACTCCAAACTAATGCAGAATATTCTTAAAATCATCAGCACTGAGTTATAGGCTCTTGCATTTTTGACACTTACCTGTCTTTTTCTTGATTTTTGAGCCATTGGGGTTAAATTGTAATAATTTCTAGTGCATTTCCCTTGACAGAATCAATCAGAACCTTAGCTGCTGCAGTGACCACCTATTGCTGCCACATAGAAAAACCCTCTACTCTGAGTACAGCATGTGGACTCAGGTTGGTGGTGTGAATATTACATGACTCTATATTTTACAGGCTTACTGTTGGACCTGAGGTGAGTTCTGCAGCAAAGCAACACTGTCTGTGATCTGTGGTGATAACTGGCTGCCATGAAGCCAGTGGGAAAGCTCCAATGACCCTGTAGGTTGACAACCTTGAACATGGGAATTGGTGGTCAGAATCAGGGCTATTGACTGTCCTGTCTGCTACTGAATCTCTGACAATAGTGAGCTACAGGTATTTTGGAAGAATATGCTAGGTGTAAAATACTCAATTCCCAGGGCAGTATATTAGAACTGAGCTATTAAGCAGTTTCTTTTTCTTCTTTACCATGGTTTTTAGATTCTTCAGATATGTGGATCTCATTATATAAGATATTACATGGGTTCTTAAGACACAGAAAAGCCACATCCTCAGCTTTGGAGATGAAGAAATTTCACATTTCTTCTTCTCTTCACTGGGATTCAGGTGATACTTTGTGCTCTCTTTGGAAGGCGGTACATTTTTTCATAGTCCAAACTACAGTTTTGTCATATGCCTTCTGAGCTAAGCAACTTTTGCCTTCCAATCCCCAGTGACTCACCACCAAAAGTCAGAGGATACCCAGAGTGCTGTGAAGTTTTCTTCTTTCTGTTTAACATTTAGCACGTGAGTTGGAATAGGAAACACAAAGGATGTGGAACCCCAGTCCAGCCTGACACAGCTGCTGAAACACATCTTAAGTGCATCAGTTCATACTGACCTGCACCAGATTTTGCACAGGTCCTGATGAAGTCTGGGAAGTGATTCAGCCTCCATTCTGGTCACCACCTCCCTTCCAGGGGGGAATTCAGAGCATGCTTGTGAAAAGCCACCAAGGGGATGTCACTGGATTGGAGGGTGTGAGAACATGCAATGGACACAGCTGTTTTCCTCATTCCATGTACAGAATTTATTCCTTTCTTGTTTACAGTGCTATGAATTGTTTTGTAATTGGGCCTTTGTTCTGGGTGCAGCTCAGCCTTGAGCTGGGTTTGCTTGTTTGTTTCCGTTCCTGCTCCGTTTCCTCTGCCTGCCTCCCGGTGTGACTAACACTGTCTGCACCGCTTCCCTTGTCTCCACAGCTTCCCTCTGTGCTTTGTCACGGACACGGGCAACTGTGGTGCTGCTCCTCCGTGTGTGGCCGCAGAGTGACCTGTTTAGTGTGGAGCAGCGTGGGAAAGTGTGTTAGCAGAAACCGAAAGGTGATCACTTCGTGGAAACATAGTCATAGAATCCTTTAGGTTCTAATAGACCTTTAAGATCATCGGGTCCAACCATTAACCCAGCACTGACAAGTCCACCATGAAACCAAATCCCTAAGCACCACATCTACACAACTTTTAAATACCTCTAGGGATGGTGACTCCACCACTTGCCTGGGCAACAGACATTTATTTTTAGTTTAGCAAATGAAAGCTTTCCTAAGTTGTCTCCCCCTCCCCCCCCCCTTCTTATATGGGCAAAGCATGTATAATGAAAAGAAGGAGATCTCATTAACTGTGCTACCTGATATTGTGATTTAATCCCAGCCAGCAGCTAACCTCCATTCAGCTGCTTGCTCAATCCACCTGCCACAGCAGGATGGGGGAGAGAATCAAAAGAATAAAAGGGGGATAACTCATGGGTTGAGATAAAGACAATTTAATAGGTAAAGCAAAAACCGCGTGTTCAAAGAAAACAAAAGATTTAATTCCCTACTTCCCATCAGGCAGGTGTTCAGCCATCTCCAGGAAAGCAGAGCTCCATCATGTGTAATGGTTACTTGGGAAGACAAATGCCATTCCTCCAAATGTCCCCCCCCCTCCTTCTTCTTCCCCCAGTTTTATATGCTGAACATGATGTCATATGGTATGGTATGGTGTGGTATGGTATGGTATATCTCTTTGGTCAGTTAGGGTCAGGTGTTCCAGCTATGTCCCCTCCCAGCTCCTTGTGCATCTCCAGCCTAGTCACTGGTGGGGTGTTGAGAGAAGCAGAAAAGACTTTGACTCTGTGCAAATGCTGCTCAACAGTAACTAAAATATCCCTGTGCCACAAGCACTGTTCTCAGCACAACTCCAACATATAGGCCCATGCCATCTACTGGAAAAAAAATTAACTCTATCTCAGCCAAAACCAGAACACCTGAGGTAATTTATCATGCATTAATACGAGTCTGAGAGATGTAAAGTGGTAGCTCTTTATTTAATCATTCATATTCCTTTGAACTAAATATGCGTTTTCCTTCTTTCACTTTGTCTTGTATTTTGCAGGTTTGGGCCAAACTTTTTACTCTCCATAATCGATACAATGCATCTTCTTAAATGACAGCTTACTTTATCATTTCCAGCCTGTTAAGCCTTCTTGTAGACCAACTCAGTGCACAGACCTCCGTTGCGGTGCTCCAGACTCTACAGTGCCTTTGCTGCCTCAGCAGCTGCTGGCAGTCCCTGAGCTTAACTTCTGTTTTCATGGGTTTTCACAGCTGCTCAGAAAGTGCAGACACTCTGCCTTAGAATAGGAATGGCTTCAGCCACTAATGGGTGTCCATGCACTGCAAGTATGGACCTTCTGAGCTGTCTTGAGTAAGAAGAATTGATTTATTTCCCTTGTTTACCACTGCTTTTATTTCGTATCTTTTGCAAGTTAAAGTGAAAATTAACTTGAATTGAATCTCACTGTGGTCAGTGAACAAATTCCTGCCAGTTTCAGTGGAGGTTGGAGGGTAGCCCTGAAACCTACAGCTCCTCAGGGTACTCACCTTGACCATCTTTTCACCTCAAGTTATCCCACTGACTTCAGGCAAGCATTTAAAAGCTTTCCTGAATCAATGCTGGGTTCACAGAGATCATGCTTCAAAGCTTGCATGGCAACAGAGTGATGACAGATCAAAATGTGGGCAAGGAATGGGAAAAGCAAGAGTTTTGTTCTTTAGCAAGAATGATTCTACAGAATCAAAATAAATTTGAGAGTGGATTTAATACAAGTTTTGCCAAGCCTAGTGCATCTTTTGCCATGTACAGGTTTTGCCAAAAGAGCATTGTTCAAGGAATTTATCCTTGTTTTGTTTATTGCTCTGTTATAAATTAAAGTGTCAATAGCAGTATTTTTCACTCTGTACTGTTCCCCGTATCCTCACAAGTGTGAAAAAGTAGTACTGGTGTAGTGAGTGTTCCCAGAACCTGAGATGCCAGCTGGGACCCAGAGGACCTGAATCAATTTACAGCTTCATCATGGACATCTTAAGTGGCCTGTGTCAGCTACTTCACCTCATTTCCTCATTTATAAAACATGGATAGCAGTGCCTCTCTGTTTTAGAGAATGCTGTCAGGATAGAGCCTTTAAGTGATTTTGAGACACCATAGGCATGATAGTGATTGAAAGCACATACATAGATAGATGTAAGCTGTTGAGAGACTCAGATCAGGAATTGGTCTTGGCAAAAAGAAGTGGGGAGAATCTAAATATAGAGAATGGTTTTCTACTGAAATATACTGTAACAAACCTGACATTACATACATCACTTCAACACGCAGATGCATAAATTGTGTACATCTTTTATAGGAATCACTTTGAATGTACACGTCCTCATGATAAACAAGGGAAAGTAATTGAGGATATTCTTCCTGCACGATTTCCATCATTACTCACTGGCAAAAAGCGAGAAAGTTGAGTATTTCCCCAGCTTGTTACCTGTCTGGGAAAGTGAAGCCAGGGCACACTGCTGGGCAGGTCTGACAGACGCAGGCTGCTGCCCAGACCAGCTTTTGCACAGCACCAGTTGCAGCTGCTCCTGCTGTGCTCCTGCTCTGGGAACCCACGTGCAGCCACGTCTTGCATGAAGGATGGTGGGAGGAAAGCAGAAGTAACATTGATGTGCTGGAGATGTGTGAGACACTGAAAGGGTGCATGAAAAGACAGACACATGTGTGAGTCTGACATGGCTGTATCTACTAGGTATACATTTATTCTTTTGTGGAGTGGAATCATGAAATAAGGTTTTCAACTACATTAAGTGGTTAAGGGATGGTATTTATTGAATAAAAAAGGTCTCAAACACTCTGACTGTCTCTATGCTACTGAATGAAACGGTCCAGAGACTGTTCTCCGACCAGAGGACAGGGGACATAGTGTGGTTCATCTCTGCATGGATAAACTCTCTCCTCCATGAGAATAGTGTGGCCTCATCGTTTGCCCCCTCCCCACTGAGCCTGACCATGGTCAGGGAGAGGACAAGCAGTTCTCAGTCACAGCTGTTCCAGGGAACATGCTTGTGACCACACCCTGACTGCTTGAAGAGCAGGGTTTAGACCTGAACCTCTTTTTTTTTCTATTAAGATAGATATATTGGGTAGGTAACCAATACAGAAGTTTGTTCTGTTCTATGTTTGTAACATGCCTCATATAGGAAGGTTATGTTCACTATGTAAGTGCAGCGACAATACTTCATCTCAGTGTAAAATAATATGTAACAAGGAAGTTGGGAGATGTTTGTCCCCTCTATGGTGATATCTCCTCGAACATATTCCTGTCTGAGATGCATGATGGATGAAATTCAGCCTTACAGTAACAACCAGTGTATAAAAAAGGTCCTGCAGTTCCCATTTTTATGGAGTTAAACCCAGAAACTTCATGAAATTATAGGAGTGATTCCCACTTTCCTATAAGAGATACACTTTCTTCATGTCTAGCCTAAGTACCAGGGCACTAAGAGATGATATTTTATGGAACCAAAAGGTACTTCATATTATTCGCAGAAAGTTTTATGGCTCCCACTGAGTCTGGCTTTATTGAACTTGTGATAAGGACATATGACTTTAATATCAAAAGGATGTGAAGGCAAGTCGAAATAATTTTTAAACATCCTTAAACTTCCATAACATAAATATCCACAGCTTTCTTAGCATGTGCAAAATTAATGAAATGAGACTATACCAGATGATGATGTGGTGTACTTTACAGCCATGTAATGTTGACTAGCCAGGAATCGAGTTTCTACTATATAGACACTATGCAAAAGAAACCCTGACGCAGACACTGTCCAGTTTAGGCAAGATTCTGCAGCCTGCTAACCATATGTAATGCATTTCTGATTACTCATTTTAATCCTGTCTAGGTATGTTAAAATGGTCTAGGATGGAGGCAGAGGAGCTTAAATAAAAACTAGCATTCAAATGAAAAGGCTGGCTCAAAACCACTTGTATTTTGAACAATGAGGGCACTGTGCTGTAAGGCTATTTTATGTATCCCTCAGCAACAGGGATAAGGAACATTTATCCTTATTGATTTAAAATCAATGGCAACTTTAAATTTTAAAATAAAATTTAAAATAATACTAAAATGTAAGCAGACTGAAGAGTAATGGCTATTAGCCTTCCTGGCAATATCTTGCTTGCATGAAGTATGGTTGCCAATTACAAATTGCATAGTGAAATCCAAGTTTCTAGTACTGGAACATTGCATTGCCCAAGTGCTTTATTCAGAATGTCAAACAACATGTTAATAATTTACTTAAATTATTACATCCAGTAATCCAGTAGGTTTATGATATTACGATTTAATTTATTCCCTAATTAAATTAAGAAAACTGAAGTGGGAGAAGACAAGGGAAAAGGGCAGAGAAGGTGAGATCTGAAGGTAAATGTAACTCCAGTGATGATTTGGGACTAGAAAGAAGGCATATATCCTATAATCCATGCTCTTTTTCACAAGGTAAGGATAAGTAGGTAAGGATAAATATATATGGTTTACCTAAAAAAGGTAGCATCGGGACAACTCATATGGAAACATGGAGTAAGGGAAAGCTTTGTCTTGCTTGAAAGGTCTTGTTTACGAAAAACTAGTATATGAGGTCACAAAGAGAGCAGAAAAAAAAAATTTTGCATGAATCAAGAGAAAAGCATAAGAAAATACAGAAAAATAACCCCAGTGTGGATCCTAAGACAATCAAGCTAACCTCCCAGCCTCTCCTGAAGAGGAGGAAGACAGCTCTGCTCCCAACCCTCCTCCACACAATGACCCCAGGATGTTGACACCCCCAGACAGTGACTGTCAGCATTACCACCCAGAATAGCACTAGCAGGGGCACCATAATACCAGAGAAAAGGAGACACAACAAAGATTTTTCTATATAAAATATTTAACAGATACAGAGATTTTTCTGTATTACTTTTATCTGTTAGTGTACAGTGTTGTTCCTAAGATAAGGAATGTGATTATTAGCCTGTTAAAACATTAATTCTACTATGAAATTCTTGTCTTCACATGTAAAGTGTTCTTTCCTCTCTGCCCATAGTAGTATTTTGATCATAACACATTGTAAGAAACTGGTCTTCCCATAAGCTTCATGGATTAACTTCAGACACAGTAAGAAAGGTGAAAAGAAAATATAATAGTGCCAAGAAAAATTCAAGGCACAGAGCAGAACAGAGAAGACAGTGCTTAAAGTCTGAGGGTCTTCTTGGAGCATGTAGTAATTCTCTGCTTAAATATTACAACAACTAAATTTGTATAATTATGGAAACTGCCAGGATCAAAGAACAAGGTAAAAGGACCTGAAATGGAAAAAAAAAAAAAAAAAAAATCCAACAACCAAACCCCTCAAAAAGAAAAAGAGTTGAAGTAGATAAAGTTTTTTTTATACCTCTGCTACAGATATTACATTAGATAAACATGCTCCTAAGACCAAGTGTTTTTTGAAGACATACTGTCTTATCAAATTGTGATTTCTTATCTATGCTTAGATATGTCTTGGATCAGTAACTTCTCAGAATTATTCTTTACATTATAAATTATGTATCTTCATTTCCAAAAATAGCCTACCTGTTCAGCAAAAGAACTTAAGTTCCTCAGACCACAGGGAGCCTATCACTTTTTATATGGCAAATTCACACATTGTAATCATTCTTCTTTTCAAGGCTAAAATGTGTTTTATTTCTCTCCGGTGGCATTATGTATTATGATAGGAGCTTTGGACTACAGCATTTCAGTTTAACTAAAAGGCTTTCTTTGCTGGATATTGCAATGAAGCTTTTTCTATAACTAAATTATGATTCTGCTAGCATCTCCCCGTTCTATTTTATCATTATAAAAAAATAGCTTCCTATTAATATGAGCTTAAAGGAATATAAAAATACGGTTTACTTATGAGTTTAGTTAAATCAGAATGGATTTGGTTTTGCCAACTTCCCAGATAGTTTGGCTTTTTAGAGGTCTTCTGCATGGGTGAAATTCATGGTCATCTGAGTACTTCATATCAGTCCTGTAGGTAGAACCATTCATGACACCACAGGAATACCTCTGGAGTAGCATATTTACAAATAATACCACTTAAATATGAGAGCACATTTTAGGCAATGATTACTTAAATGACTTTCTTCAGATGCGTATTTTCAAATATAGATTTTTTTTCAGTCAAGATTTCAGAAACTAAAAATAGGGTAAGAATTCAAAAACACCTAAACACCAGAAAGATTTCAGTGAAGGAATTGTAGCCTTAGGCAAATCATTTAATACTCTTTGTGTTAGGTTATGTGGTAACACTCCTCTGGTCCCCACGCACTGAGGAGCTCCCAGGATCAGTGAGGAGGAACCCCAATTACACCCCAACGAGCTGCTCCTGGGGCATCAAAGGAAAGTAACCAGTCCCCCACAGGCTCATCTCTCACCATGAAGGACCCTGAGGCACAAGGATGAGGAGGTCCACAATGACCCCATCATAGACGTGAGCGCCAGCTTGCCCCCCTGGGCTGCCCTGGGGAGCCTCAGCCCATGGGCCAGGGCACCCTGTCACAATGAGCATGGGAGAGGGTCCCCATATCCACACACAGAGATGGAGGGGTCACTGACAGGGATATGGGTTCACTGTGTGGGGCAGGGGAAGGGCATCTCAGGATTGCACAGGAAGGAATATTCTAGGGAGGATGGGGAAAGGAAGGATCAAGGTGTTTTGTGGGATAAAAGTGGGATAAGGGGATAAAAAGGGCTGGTCATATGCAAGCAGGGTCTGGTCAGTGCACCGGCGGGACCGTGACCTGTGTGCAACCAGTGCAGTCTGTCCTGGCCTCTCACTAAACACAATTTTTAGTTATTTTTCTGGGTGAGGAGCATTATCCTTTGTGCAGGAGTGTGTGTGGGGAAGTCTCAGTTGACAGTCCCTGGGCTGGGACCAGGTACTGGAGGCCCATGTGTCCATGGTGCCAGTGACTGGAGAGACCAAGATAACTACTGAAGGCACTAGAGAATCTAGGTTTGTTATACTGGGGAGCCTGGGTGTCAACTGAGATCCACCTGCATGTGTGTGTGTATTTGTGCACCAGAGAGACATCTGTACTAGCAGCTAGTGCAGAGCTGCAGTCCTGGGGGCTCATCTGCCCGGGTGCCAGCAGCTAGGGATACTGGGATGCTGGAGCATCTACTTGACAAACAGCCTCTGAGCCTAGTTTCTGGAGGGATCCACCTTACATGACTGTATTCCCCAGTAAGGGACCTTCAGTCTGGACTGCCAGGCAGGAGGACAGGATGAGGCTGTTGGTGCTGTTTGTGTCTTTTGGAGTGCTGTGGTTTCTGTTTGTGTTGATCTGTGTGGTCATCTAGATATATATCTGCTGACTTGAGATACGAAGCCAGGAAGCTTGGGTGAATAAGAAAAATGCCTGGTTTCCAGGAACGGGAGCACAGAGCCATTCTCATTGCAGGCACTGGAAACCCCATGGAGATGAGGTGCATCTGTAGAAGGCTGTGCTAGCAGCCCTCACACTGAATCATGAGAAAGCTATGTCTGTTTGACTCTAGTCTTTTGTATACAAATTGAAAACCCAAGTCATGGTAATTTCCTTATCTGTTTTTTTGCTTTTGTTTTGTAAGTCAGTGCAAATAACTGTCTTGAGAATGACAGTAATTACTGGAAAACAAAGCTGAAACCCTAGACAGTGACTCTTGGGTCAAACCCTTTGTGCAGCTTTGACATTTATCAAATATATTTTCTACTATTCTGTACCATAGCTATGCAGATGTGAGAACTTCCTCTGCACTGGACAATAGGGAATGATTCCTGGGACTGAAAACACCAGCCTTATATGACGACCATTTTTCAGTTTCTTTTTTCCTTGAGAAAGGAGACTCATTTTATATTTCGCATTTCTACCCATGTCTTGCTGCCTGAATGGCAACAACATCAATGTTATGCGAGATGGATAGCTGTGATGGATTACTTCAGTGACAGAGTCAACACAGGGAGAATACAAACGATCTACACAGAGAGAGAAAACAGAGAAGGAAGCAGTGGATGACTGGGATGCACCTCTCTAAGAAACCTCTGTCAAGCACCAAACAGAAGCTCAAGAAGGTCATTTTATATACACATTTTATGCATTGTTTGGTGCTTGTTCAGACACCACATCTCTTTTCCAGTAAGGCCTGATTGTAGAAAAAGCTAGCAAGCAGTTACATGTGAGATTTGGCCCATGGATTCTGGTGTCCAATGGGCAGTGGACATTCAGTGGTGTGAGAGTAAGTGTTAAAGGTGACAGTCAAGTGTTTTCCTATTTCTCTGGGTGTTACAGTGCTGTGGATATATCGCCCTATCTTTGCATTCCTCAAGTTTCCCATAGAACACAATGATAATTTCTGTTCCCCATAACAAGAAAATCCTGATCCTACAGCATCTCTTTGACATCCCAAAGTCACAATTATTGCCCTGTATCCCTCCCAGGCACTATTTTTCAAACTTGTAAGAGTACCTTTAGACATGCTGTTTGATTATTCTTTTGTGGTTTGCCTTATTTAATTACAGAGCCTGAAGAAATCCGGACTCATGTCTTGAAGTTTTTGTTCTTCAATCTAAACTATGAAATAAAGGAAGTTGAAGGGGCTGATTGATAGATCCTCCTGAAGACAAATACAGCAAGGGTCAAGTAAGCAATATATTCAGCTCATTGGTAAGTGGAATATCACACCTGGGAGAGGCACTTCAGCTTTCCATGCAGCACAGAAAAAATGGGACTGTCTTTCCTGCCTCAGGAAGATGCCACATACTGCTTGGACAAGCAAAGAAATAGAAAATGTGGGAGTGGTTAAGCTCTTATATGCGCTTAGTGACCTTACCATATTGTGGTGCAAAACTGCAGTGCTCAGGCAGTTATGTGCGTACGCAAGGGAGTGCTCAGGAGCCAAGTATCCTCAAGTAGTCATCACTCTTTATAAGATGGATTTTAACATTTACAAGTTGGAATAATTTATTACCACTCTACAGGTTTTTGTTGCAACGTTGTTAAGAACAAATACTTTGCTCCCTGCCCTGACTTCCTAGGATCAGTATATCCCACAGGAGTGGCTGACCAAAGCTTTCTCTCCTCTGGCAGCGTGGTGTCTGTCTTCTCTCCTGGCACCAACTTCTCAAGCTGAAGAACAATATATTGACTGCAACACCTGAAGTAAAGGGCTTGGGTATTTGCATTCACACAGAACTGTATTACAGCATAAGGGTTTGGGTCCAAAACATCACTCACAAAAAGTATGATAGACTACATCAGTCTTAGAGTCTTTGCGTATTTTTCAAAGGGGAACATGAAATGAATTTCAGCAGTTTCTTTCCTTACGATGATTACTCAGGTCTGACAGACTTTAGAGAGTTTGTAAGGTTAAAATAGGATAGCAAAAGTGGCACAAGGTTAATCTCCTGATCCTCATCCTGCAGTAGAATAGTGGGGACTAATGGTGCTGAGTACTGCTGACTGCTGCAACTTGCATAGGTCCATGCGCATGTCTGCATTTTTTTATGCGTACGTGTGCAGTTTGGCAATGGCATGGTCATTTGTCAGTCCCACTGCCTTGTTAATTTGGGGAGTTTCCATTATGATCTCAGTATTTCAGATTAGGAGGGCTGCCCTTTGCAGCCAACTTCTCCAGTCACCACTTCACTGCCTCCAGCCCCATAGTTTGGCCACCCACACCCAGCAGCCAGGGCAGCGTGTGCTGCCAGAACAGATGAGGCCTCTGCTGCTGAGCTTGCACCAGCACAGATGAACTCACACCTGGTTAAGAGCAAGGCAAGCTGAGCAAATGCAAATTTTGTCATTCTTGGGTTTTGCTTATCTTTTGTGGACAGGCAGAGGCTGCTTCGCACTAGTGGCCAAAGTGGCTGAAAGTTATGCAGTCACAAAATCTTAGCTCATGGTACTGACATTACTGTGATGGGCATGATCAGATTCATCATTAGATGGTGGTATACAACCCTTACACACCAAGAGACTGTATAGTGACATTGATTTAGTATCTTGGTGTCCAGATGCACAGTGCTTGTTGAAATCAATACCTGTTAGTTATCTGAGCACCTCTGAAGATCTGGGCCAATGTACCGAAATGCTTCATCAATTCAGCAAGTGGAGCTTTTCCTCTGCAAAACAAGGACAGAGGCTCCCGCTGAGTGTCTAATAACACCTCATTATGCCTGCTGATTTTACATAAAAGGTGCTCAGACCTTCTGCAGGTGGACAGCAGCACAAATCTTACAGGAGCTGCCTAGAAAATGCAGTGTTGGTTTTCAGTCCATTGGATGCTGCTGTTTTACATTGATGTTGCTTTTTATCTCTCCTTATTCCAACCAGCCAGTTCTCCTAGAAGGTGTAACTTGCATGTGCATTTAAAAATGTCTGTTTTCAATGCTACCCTGAAATTATCCATCAGCATAAATTTTAATCATTGTTATCTCAAGAGGAAATGCTATACTCCAATTAATGGCTCAAATAATTGTGCTCAGTGTGCAATTTGGCTGCCAGTCACAGCTTTTGTTAACTATATGATCGCTGTTGTGGCTCGTACTGCAAAATCATGTTATTACCATTTCAAGATAACCAGCATTTACTCTGCAAATTCAGAAGCTGAGGAGGGCAGAGTCGCATACACCAGAGTAACTCTGTGTAACATACTGCATTGCAGCAAGACAGCTAATAACAGTGCAGCAAAGCACATTATCTGTCAGGCAAAACGCTACGCTGTGGAGAATAGACAGATACCATGTCGTATTTTGTAATCATGCATGTGCTGGGGGATTTTTTAAGAGCTGGGGCATATTTCTTACAGGGATGCTAACACAATGAGCAGTCAAATGAATTTCTCTCACTTTGGTTATTTGTAAAATATTATCATTCTGCTGTTGTTAGGTGTTGGTTAAGACAATTGTCTATCCATTAAAGTGCATTGTTTGTCTGATGGCACATACCACAGGGGACAGAGAGTAATGTGACAAATATGTTGCAGTAACTGTACCCTGGTTTAAAATAAAATCCAGCAGAAAAAGTTATAGAGTCACAGTATTTTGGTATGATAATTTTTTTTCTGTCAGGATATTTTTAGTCACACAAACCTGAGTTGGACAATTGTTTTCCCAGTGAATTTCACAAGAATTTTGGCACTTAACTATCAACTGTGCCTTTAGAATAAATAGTAATTTCACTGGATAGTTCTCATTGTTGTAATGGTTGTCACTGTTTTGCCTTATAACTGAGGATGCAATCAACATAGAAAGTATCAGAGCTACACCTACTCCTGTAAGTGAAAAAGTAAGTATGACACTACACTTTTCCCAGTCTTTGCAGGTGACTCAGGAAGACCCTTATAATTCAGCTTCACTTGAGTTGTGTCGGATTTTCCTACTGACCAGTCCATAATAAGGGGGGTGGCGTCAAGAAAGGTAAGTGAAGTCTGATGGCTGCTCAATCAGCTGTGCAGACCTATGCACAGTAAACGGTGTTTGCAGCACTCTCCAGACTGTGAGTTGATCTGTATCTGCACCTTTTGCTTTGCTCCATTTCCTTAACCAGCAATGTGTGCCAATCCCGAGAACTGGAGGTTTTCCTTCCCTGAGGCATGTCATTGTTGCCTATTAGTAGCTACAAACACAAAAGGACTGGTTCATAAATTGCTTTCAGGACAAAAAGCCCTTAGCTTGTCCTTAAAAATCTGTCCTGAGCAACTGTCCTACCACTTTCTACATACAAGATTCCTGAAGTAGCACATACAGTTCATCCAAATCATCTAGGAATGCACTGCTAGCTAAGAACAAATAAAGACTGACCATTGCTTAACTATATAGCTGTACAGTAACAGGTGCTTGGTATTTGTAGAAAAATATTCTAGCTTTTTATGAATACATGGAGAAAAATGTTCAAAATACCTTCAGAAATATTAAAAGAAGATGACATTTTTGAATGGGAATTGAATCAGGTTGTAGATTTTTGCAGGTTTGATTTTATTATGACAAATAAATAAATTGCACTGAAATTCTGAAACTGCTTTTAAAGAGCTCACAGTGACCCAAAGGAAGACAATCAGAAAATTTTCTCAGTAACAGTTCAGCCAAGGATTAGCAAATTCACAAGGATCACCCTCATTTATTGTACACAAGTATAACTAACCAAGAAAATCCAGAAAGGAAAGCATCTTACTGTATTATACATACAAATATATTATTACTTTTTATATATATATTACATAAACCAAGTTTCAGTGGATACATGGAAAAGAGAAAATATCATCCTAGTGGGCTTCTGAATTTACTGCTGACTCAAAAGAGCATTATCACAGAGGGGAATTTAACTGGTCTATGGCCTTTAAACTTTGCCATGAAACAAATGAAGCATCATAACTAGAAAGTTTGATCTATCTAAAAGTAGTCTCTCACCTTCTTGTACTAGCAAATCACAGCATTATTCCCTTCCGCATGGGGTGAGGCCCCTTGTGATCCGTGAGAACTGAGATCAGTGGAGAACTGATATTTTCTTTGTATTTCCCCTCACTTTCAAGAGTTGCACTCTGCAAAGCTTAGTCAAAACAATCACAGCAATGGATCGCATCTGAACATTGTCTGAAGAAGTTAAGGAGTTTTGTGTTCAGCATCAATTAATCTCTGCTGTTATTGGCCCAAACAGTAAGATTAAAAAAAAATCAAAATAATTACTGATGGTTTGGGGATTTTTTGTTGGTTGGTTGGTTGGTTTGGTTTGTTGTTGGTTGGTTGGGTTTGTTTGGTTTTTGTTGGGGTTTTTTTTTGTGTGTTTTTGTTCTTGTTTGTTTGGTTTTGTTTCATTTTGGTTATTTTATTGGTGACGGTTTTTTGTTGTTTATTGTTTGTTGTTTTTTGGATTCTTTTAAAAATCTCTTGCAGCTATTTTTGGAAATGGTCCTGGCTTTTTACTCTTTTGGTCACAGAGAAAGTAAGTGTGGTTTTGAGTCACTTGGTGCTTGTGAATTATGAATTTCTTGTGTTCTTATTTACACAAGAGCCTTGACATGGTTCACTTTCTTCATGCTCTGGTTTGAAACAGATGGTGAATAGTCATCTTACAAGAGAAAAAATGCATGTCCCCTCTCTACTTCTATAAGTTTCTTTTCTGGGCACAGGTATAACAAACAAAGCGTTAATTTGTTCTGTGGTCAGTAAAAGAGTGTTAATCTTGATGAACTAATGTGATTTTAATGGGAATGTCCTAAGTACCACTATGAAAATTCTATTTTAGCAATTAATTGTACTCTGGTTTCACCAGATGAGATAGTTTGCAGTGCAGCATTACAGCTGGTACACTGAAATATTGTGACTTTTGATGCAGACCTGTGCTCTTGACAAGATCTTCCTATGTAAACCTTGGAAATAGAGTGGGGGCCAGGCACCTGGGAGGGGGGGGGATGTACAGTCCACATTTGATTCTTTACTCTTGTTTTCTACATGGTAATTGAAGGAAGCAAAAGCAGGTGAGTGGAGCATGACTGGCAAATATTTGTAGTGGAGAAACCTGGTTTATAAATCTTTCAAGACAAGAGTTCCTGTTTCCCACAAGGAAAAAGGATGTCTGCCTCTGCTGACCAGCATGACTTATTCCCTTGCACTCAACTCTACTCACAGCTTTTTCCCATTACTTTTAGTATTTCCAAAAGGCAGAGATGGAATAGACCCTCCCATTTTACTAAAAACAGTAGAAATGCCCTCTGTAGTAGCTATGAAACAACTGTCTATCTTCACAGATAGCTAGGACAGTTAAAAGAGTGCCCCTTATGACCTGCATCAACAACAGAGAAATATGTGTTTGCAGAGGTGTTCTGAGGTTGATATGCACTTCTGCACACTGCTACTCATCAACCTGTGCTAAAATGGTCTTTTCACACCTTCCTTAACACACTGGCCATCAGTCATTGTAATGCACTGGCCTTCAAAGAGAAGGGAGAGAGGGCAGAAGGGTATTAATTCTTCACAGCTACTGTTAAATACAGACAGTTGTCCTGACTTTGTGCAGAAGTCTCCTCTGCCAAAAGGGAAGGTCAAGGCTGGTGTTCAAGTCACTGGATACAAGCACAAGCAGTAGTCAGGCTCCCTCCAGGACATCTGTCCTATCAGCAGGAATCTTATTTGCCTTCTTGCAGGATATCTCTAGTTCTGCTGGTGCTGCAGCTCTTTTTGTGAACTAAGGGCTCATTCAGGAAGGGAAGGTGAGGTAAAATATATCCTCCTCCTTCCTGAATACACATCATCACACCTCACATATTAGGTTCAGTAAGACAAACTGACAGTTGTCTTACTTGGAAATGAGTTTTACAGCAGAAATAGAATCATAGGATCATTAAGGTTGGAAATGACCTTAAAGATCATCAAGTTCAACCATCTACTAAACATTAGAATGACCACTATATCATGTCCTGAAGGGCCGCATCTATATGTTTTTTGAACACCTCCAGGGATGGTGATTCCACCACCTCCCTGGACAGCCCGTTTCAATGCCTCACCACTCTCAATAAGGAAGTTTTTCCTAATATCCAACCTAGATCTCCACTGGTGCAACTTATGCCCATTTCCCCTCATCCTAAATATGTTCAGAAAATATCCATAAAAGACTCCATTGTTAAGGCCTGGGACTTTGAAGTTGGTTATAACGAAGCTTCTCCAAATGCTTCACTGCTGTGTTTCTGGTAAACTTAAGTAAATCAGAAGAATGGTAAAGATACGTTGCAAAGAAATGGGACTGGTGCTGGCTCATTGTAAAAGTGTGGGATGATATTTCTCCAAGTTGTGTAAGAGTCATTTGAAATCTAAGACTCTTCTGACAAGAAAATAAATTGATATAAATCAGATTTGTATAAATATAGGCCAGAATTTACAAGACATTTTATAAACTTTTAAAGATTTAAGCTTTGGTAGAGCTTTCCAAGGCTCCTTCAACTGGGGAGAGAAACCTGACTCTGTGTAAGGTAGAGTTTGCTAAAGATACTGAGAAGAAAATTTCAACATGGCTAAACGACATCAAAAGATGGCTGATTCAGGAAGGCCTTTTTTAGTTTATATTCTTATAGTCATCGTCTTAGCAAGTGCCTTTGGGGCTAGATTTGGCAGAACTACATGGAAAGATTATGAGGAAATTGCTATTTTTCATCCAGTCTATTCTACCTCTTGTTTCTGCCATTTCATTTCCACTTCTCATCCACAGTGATACCTGTGATCAGGTTTTGCTGTTCTTGTTTTCAATCAGGATGAACACAGGCAGTAAAAACCTGAGATAATCCCACAGCTGTTAGCAATTGGATTTCCTTTTTTCTTCAGGAAAGCCTTACAGCTGCTGAATTGGAATCAGAAATGCATTTGGAAGTCAAACATTTTCCTGACTGATGCACATTCTTGCTTTCCAGATGAGACTCCCTTCCCCCCGAGGAGTTAGAACTGCATGCAACTCATACAGAACTTGAGCCTGCACTTGTGGTCGCTTCCTGCGTAATGTTTTCAGAGCAAATTCACTCTGCAGCATAGATCTCGATTACACATTTATTCCAGTTGTTAGATGCATTGTCAGGAGGATAATAAGGATAGTGGGGATGGGGAAGATTTATCTGGCTAGGAAAATCACAATTCGTTCAGACTCCCTGTAGAGATTCTATTGACTCCGCAGCCAGCAGAGATTAGTGCAGTGCAATACTGTTAAATAAGCAGCCCAGCACTTCCCACTATTTAAGTGGCTCAAATAATTAGTAGTTTTCAGCCTCTCCATTTACATTTTTTTTTTTTTTCCAGCTGCCAGACTTATTTTTAAAAATATATTTACGTGGATTTGTATGCCACTTTAATACTTTTGAATTCAAAGAATTCTACTGGGCAGTGGATCATTTTGAAGAAATATTTTACACAGTGCAACATCTTCAGGAGACTATTAAATGTGTTAAATTACAGCCTATTCACAAAATTACAGAAGCTATGTTTCATATGTAAATAAATTTATTCATTTATATTCAGTCACATAACTGCTATATCTACAGTGGTCTGTATCATATGGTGGCATGAATACAATATATTGCTTTCCAAATCTCTTTCGATAGAATATTTTCCACTGACAGTAGAGAGGCCCTGAAGGTATTTAGTCCTATCTTGACTTTATCACATAAAAGTATATAGAAAGGTCTCAATGTTTGCTGTTAGGTGTGAGGAAATGCACCCTTCAGATAGGCTGGCATACAACACAGGAATGAAAGCAGGTGGAGGAAAGGTAGGGCTAAATTTCCGAAGTGTATTACAGTACTCAATTTCTCAGCTTTATATAAAACCCAAAACCATTATACTTCAAGACAGAAGTATTGTGGACTAAACTACTTCTGCGTGTTCTTGTGTGTTTCATTATATTGTGTACAAGCAGCACTTCCTCTGCATTGGTTTGTACAGTGTAATATAAGATTTTTCTTCTTCTGTCTTCTTATCTGGCTGAATGATACTCTGGTTTCACAGTAGAACAGGATCAGAATTTCAAAGATAGGTGGGAAAAATGATGGTGGAGAGGAGGTACATGATATGTTCAAACTATCTACCTAAGATCAAGAACTGCTTCAGAAAGTGATCAAAAAATGAAAAATTGGAATCTAAATTATAGTTAAAAAATTAAATAGAACTGGGCTCCCTCTGAAAGCCCATCTGTCAGCCAATTCAACTTCTTTTCCTCCTTTGCATAAGCCCACTTTACTCAAAAATCATCCATGTGAGGAACAAACAGAACAGCCCATACTTTGGCTGTAGCATGCAAAGAATTCATATCCAGCACTACATGCACTAGTAATTCATTATTAGCTTTGATTTATGTATTTCCTCCTGACAGAACTCTTTTGAGTCTGATACTTCTCTTCAGAGAATTGCCCTGATGAGCTTGCCCCCTCTTTGCTTAGTGTGTTTTGAAACTGTAATTGACTCCAGTGCATAAAATGGGAGACATTAACTGGGAGCTGTGAACACCACAAAGCTGAAGTCTAACCCTGTAAAAGTTGCTGCCTTCAAATTCTCTGACCTTAGTATCATTGTACGCTCCTGGGCCAAAGGTCTTTACACTGGTAGCTGTGGAAAATCAATCTCAGTTCCTTAAGATGTGAGTGCTGTCACTAAAGGTCACTGAAAGTTACAAGCTGCTTTTCACTGCTGGCGTTTTGAGGAGAAATTCTAAAAAGACAACACTGTTTTGGTGACTGTATTTGATTATTTTAGTCCAATAAATTACTTTGTGAAGTCTTCATCAAACCAAAGACCTGAATTCAGTGGGAATACCTTCTTTTATTTAATTGAACCAAATCAGACTCAAAATCTGAACATCCTTGGAAAAAAAAACCAAGAATAAATAAGCACAATGGACAACTAAGTAGTGCATATCTGTACCAGCATATCAGCACTTGTGCTTCTAGCTATGTATAACACGCAGTGATTGAGTTAAATCATTATGTCTTTGTTTGTCTCTGGTTGATTCATATTTTAGAAAAATAATAAAACCCAAAAACACCTAAAGGAAGAAAAAACAGTACAGATGTTTAAACATGGAATTAATTATGTAAAAAGCCATCACTCCCCATGTCTTAGCTAAATGCCTACATTTCTTCATTGTCTTTGGTAACCCTTGAATCCCTTTTGCTTCTGGAATGTGGGCATAGTAACAGCTATTTGTATAATTCATGATGAATTTGAGGCTTTCATATTTTTGTTGTGTCTTAACTGTTGCAAATCCAGTCCTTTTAACACTCAAGACTGCTGAAGATTACTGTCAACATAATATTGAAAAATAAAAAGATATGCTTGTCTTCCGTTTTTCTTTGGCTTTTTAGTATCTACTTCAACTTCCGTAAGTTGCACACCAACAAATAATAGCCCTGCCCAGATAATCCTGTATCTTCCTCTTCTTCAGAAATCTGTAGTATTACAATTATTAATTTGACTGAATGTTATTTATAATCACTGGTGCCAGTCCTGAATATGCAGATTACAGGGTTAAAGGAAAATAGTGGTTTAAAATGCAGTAATGCTCTCCAGGATATTCATAAATCCTTTTCAATCTGTGTTTGATGACAAATACTTGTAGGAAATGTCCTAAGATCCTGCAAATAGCTTTAAATTAGGTATTACAGTTTTATATTTTAATCAGCAATAGCAAATTCTTGTTACCATTAAATGCTTATCACAACTGACATATTTAAACAAAGAAACTTGACTGAAATGTTATTCTAGCCATTCCGGCATTGTGCTTTCTCAGGTGTATAATAAATTATTTCACTAATAGTGTGGGATGCAGACTTTTAAATATAGGTCTCAGGCTGTCTCCCCAGTAGGGTTTGGGGCTCTGTAGACTTTGTTTCACATTTGCTGACCTCAGCTGGGTGTCTCAGATACCACAGAGCATCTGAGAAATTTGGTCTTGAACACCAGTGTTCAGGCAATTGAACACTACTCATGCTGTGTCTTATCTGCCAGTTGATCTGTCCTGGGGAAAGGAAGTTAAAAAAAAAAAAAAAGAGGAAGAGGATACAAATCAGTTACCATTTTCATAACTGGTATAATTTTTAAAAGTCCCGAAGTTACTTAACTAACTTGTGAAAATTAAGTCCTCAACCATTCCTACTTTTCCTATGCATCAGGACTACATGGAAGTCTTAGAGAGTCACTTAAATGTTTGGGAGAAAGTTCTGGAGTTCTTTTGTCCAACTTCTTGCTCAAAGTAGCACTGTTGCTGTCACTAGATAATGGATGCATGGCTTTACTGAGCTGTCATAAATACCTCCAAGGAGGGAGATTTGACAAGCCTCCCTGAGAAGCCAGTGTCAGGTGCACAGTGATGTAACAGTGAAACAGATTTTCCTCACGTCCAGGTGGAATGTCTCAAGCCAGGAACTGTGACTGTTGCTCCTTGTTACACCATCTGTTGTTACCAAGAAGAGTTTCACTCTGTTTCTTCTCTAAGTCTCCTTCAGGCAGCTGCTGACAACTGTTAGATTTTTCCTCAGTCTCCTCTTCACCAGACTAAACAAGACCACCTTCCTCATCCTTTTCCTATGGGCCATGAGCTCTAGGTCCCTCAACATCTTGGTAGTACTCTGCTAGACTCTCGTCTCTCAGTATTGCTCTTGAACTGGGGCAGGGATAAAACTTCACAAAGAATTACTGCTGTTGCCTCACCAGCGGTAACTATGGAGGGAAACCACCTTGTCTTCTACTGATGACAGTCACCCTAAGGAATCCCAGGGTGCAGTTTACACTAATTGCTCTGAGAGCACATGGTTGGCTGATGTCTAGCCATGTACCAACAGTAGCTCTCTGGTTTTTAGGCATGGCTACTACTGAGACTGTTATTTCCCAGCTTGTACTGATGTACAGAGTTAGTCCACCTGGGCATAGAGATTTACACTTCTCATTACTGAACTCCATGTGATTTCTGCTGGCCCAGTTCTCAAACATGTCAGGGTCCTTCTGGACTGAGACTTTATAATGCACAGATTTGCTAAGATTTAACTTTTTCTCCACATACAAGTCAACAATGAAGACAGTTAACAAGATTGTATTAGTACTGACCTCTGGGTAAGGTACCTTGTTCATAGTCTTGCAGAGAATTCACCACTGTATCTGATTTACCTTATTTCCCTTTCAATAGTTTGTTGTTTGTTCACATGTATCAGATCCCATTGGCACTGTATCTTCTTAACCTCAATGGACTTCCTAAGAACAAAACAAAGACAATTCAGGTGTAAGTGCTGGAAAGATATGCTTTCCACAGGAAACAAAGATAGCTGTGTGAACTCAGTAACTTTGAAAGCATAGAGAAAACAATAATTTAAATATGGACTTAAGTACTATATTTTTGTAATTAAATGTCATATTATTAATGAAATTTATGGCTTGTAGAGTCTCCAGATAATGAACTAATTTCTAAAGTCAGATACTTGACATAGGTGATAATGCAGAAGCTGTATTTTAAAGTAAAGATAGGAACAGAGAAACACACTTCTGGCCACACGCACCTTTCTCCCTTCTCAAAGGGACCTTTGACTCTTAGAAAGGGATTCATCTCACCTGTTAGTGCAGATACTAAGGATCCTGTTAAAATTGATGCAGGGGAATAAGCATTTTTGGGGCATAATGCTTCTGACTATATATAGAGATCCAATTTAGGTTTCCTCTTTCTTTCTCTTGGTTATATATAGAATGTTCTTATTGATTTAATTGTGGGTACTTAAGTTATGGACAGCTCCATTTGGTCAACTGAATCTCCCCCTTGTTGACTATAGAGGGATCCTGTGGTTTACACAAACTCAGAATTCCCATGTCTAAATGCAATTTGAATAAATATGTTCCTTGTTTGTGCCCTGCAATGAAATGCAGAGATGGAAACTGTCTTTTTCTGATTTCCTTGACCTTAAATCAAGTAAACTTCATCTGTTGCTGTCAGACTTCTCATCTTAATGCTTTGCAAGGCAGGCCATTTAGAAGGTCCACCTTTGCTGTACTCATCTCTGTTCTTCAGTTTGGTGTTTGTAAGAATAAGAGTGTCTGCAAACATCAGAGCTATCCCTCTTCCTCTAAAGCCTTGATGAGAGGGCACCTCAGGAGAATATCAAAATGCAGCCTAGAAAAAGAAGCAGTGCTTTTATCCAAACTATAAAATGAAGAGAGCTAATAGCTGAAAGTGCAGGTGATAAAAAGAACAATCCTTGATAGAATCAGAGAGGAAAGGAACATATAAAGGGATGACAGAACTCAATAATATACAAAATTTATATAGAAAATAAAATGAACTTCTAAGCAGCTGGGCAAGACTGACTCCATCACTGCAAATAAGCCACTTACGTAGATGTGATTTTAATACTAGAACATAAACACATTATTTTAATTTCCTGTAACTCTACAGAACTAAATAGAGAGTGTGGATCATTGATATTAACAAGATTTTGGTAGATACCTACTGTTATTACATCAAATATATCGTATATGAATGATGACATACACATAAAAATAATACAGCACAAGTACATACAGTCTTGCACTTTTTTTTTCTCAGTGACCATTAGCAAAAAAGACATTTCCTGTTATATGGCATCTCCTACCATTGAAAACCTCCCTTCTGCTTGACATGGATCTTCTTTTGCAATGCTCAGCATCATTTTGGATTGGAAGAGCCATGAGACACTCCTGAGAGCACCCAAAGGCCTTTTTAGGCTATGGAATTATGACTTTGGATTTCACTGGGGATACAGGATCTTTCACACTAGCTGAAAATCATAATTTGTTTGAAATACAACTATTTATTGCTGTTTCATATTCTCTTATTACAGAGAATCCCTAGTCTGGGAACTGGACACTTGCCCAATTGATTTCAGTGGGAATTTGTGCAGTGAAAAAAAGATATAGTTTATGTAATGTTGCATATGATAAAGCTCTTTAATGAAATATTTTTATTGCCAATAAAACATACCCCTCTTGTGTGTAGTGAAGTTCTGTAGGTCCTACGGAGGGGTCTTGCATGGGTTGCTCAGATAATATTTCTTCTCTGGAAAGCTGTTCAGGGTCCTGACTCAAAATCCAAAGTGGTAATGTATACTTTTGTCAACTAATAAGGTGGTTAAAGTTTCTACCTCTTTTAAAGACTGTGTAAAACCCACAGCATATTTATTCTGACTGCAGAATTTTTAGGAATCATTTGCTGACTGCAGCACAGAATTACTCAAAGAAAATTTGTCAAGAAATTGGCACTATTTACAGTGCAGCCAGTAGGGGTGGCAGGTAACATTTAATTACATATGTAAATGCCTATGTTTTGCTATGAACACTCAAACAAGGAAAAAAATCACATTTTATTAATAACACTAATGCCTGGTCTGGCTATTTTTCCTCATGATAGGTGGTATTGCTTAGATCACCAAACGGTTATTAAAGCCAGACTGTTCATTTTCTGAACAATCTTAGTTTTTTCAATTTGCTGGACTTTTTACAGTTCAAAATTGCCTCACTTTGTGCCATTGTAATGCTATGCAAATGCGTATTTTCCTGCAGTTGCAGCTCTTTTCTTAGATGTTGGATAATTTTTTTTTGATACATGTATCCCTGTCCCTCTAACCAACTTTGCTCCCTCTCTCCCATAAACAGTAAACTTTGAGTTTAGTTAGCTAAAACTTGGATATTAAAATTGGATGTTAAAACTAAAAAGTTTGTGATAAACAATTTACTTCCAAATGCAAGAATATAAAGTTGAACAAGCTCAGCACTATGCTATCAGGGAACAGGTTAGTCCTGCCTTCCCCCAGCCAGTTTTTCCTACCATCTCAGAAAGATGATCCTGAGTTTTTTTTTTTCCTTTTGGTTAATTTTCATCTAGCTCACTGCATGACTATATAAGTGCTAACAACAGTGGAGGTGAAGCAGAAGAAATTAATATCCACTAGAATGATATCAAAGATACTGGAACTTAGCATTTTGGATGAAGCACACAGTGTCCTCCGTGAAAGTGACAACATTACCAAATCTTATTACCTTCAAGAAATTAACTTAGCATGCACACACAAGCTTTGCTGAATTTCAGCCATAAACAAGTCTTTTTGAGATTCAGAGACTGAAGCTGTAGCCTCTAGACATGCTTAGTTCCATGAAACCAAACCAGAATGAACAGCACTCAAATTAACCTGTTTTCCAGTTTGATGAATTTTCTTCTCAGCTTCCAGCTTTGGACCCTTCTACCCCTCCAGCATGTCTCTATAAGGCTATACATTAAATCCAGAATCTTTTTAACTGCAGAACCTTGATGCTTTATCTATTCTGTACATAAATAGTGTATTTCTGTTTCTACCTCACTGTGAAATGCTTCTTGAAAGTGGTCGTTCTGGCTAACATTTTTTGTCTCAAAAAATCCACAGGTAATACTTTTAAGCTCAGTTATGATACTTAATGTTTATAATTTTAAAAAGTTTTGAGAAATAAACTACAGCAAAACCTTATTTTAGTGTTTAGAAAATGACTCTGTTTAGTAGATCAAAACAAAATTAATCCAGAGTTTCCTCTACAGTTTGAAAGCAGCACTAAATTAAGTGCTATCTTCTCTATCATGCTGCCAGTGCTGCTAAGAAATACAGCATTAGAAATAAGATACCACAGTAACTCTTTTGAACCTTAATTCTTGCAAAGCTTCTAGCATTTGTTTCCTTGCAACCTAGGGTTGTTTTAGCACAGGAAGAAGCACAGAGAATATTTTTGAGAGGGCAAAAGGATAATTTATAACAGGCTACTTGACCTATTCCTCAACTAGTAAGATCAATTCTACCCTCTGTGATACCTGAATGTCATGGGGAGTTAATCATCACAGCTTTTGGTCTTTATACAGTTCCCATCAGGCTTGCTGCACCATGGGTTCCCTCAACCTAATATCTCTTCTCAAATTCATATTGCTCATTATGTCCATGTTATCCCACTAAATTATTGCTTTGGGCTTTATAGTGATGCATCACATGCTCCAGTGGGCACAACATTGAATAAATAACGTATTAGGAGTCTACAAAAATTCTAATTTTTAAAGGTGATTTTCAATATCCATTTTGTCCATTAATGTGACTGGGAATTTGTAATCAGCTAGACTAGACAGCTTTCAGATAAATTAACATGTCTTTTTTTTTTTTTTTCAATTTTCTGAAACCAGAATCAGAACATCTATGTCACTTTAAAAAAAAAAAAAAAAAAAAAAAAGAAGAATTTGTGAGCATTCACTTATTCACTTTCTGCCATTATATCTATTATATCTAGTTTCCATGAGTGCTCCACAGTTCAGCCTTTTCCAGCAGCTGTTATTGGCACCCGTTGCTCATGAGTGATCACTGGCCAATGACAAAAAGGTTTGACTGAGCAAGGTTGCTGCAGGGACAGTAGGTGTGATCAGGGCTTGCAAATCACTTACCATACGCAGGTTGTAAATGAACCTGTTTAAAATTCGGCTGCTTTTCTCAGACAAAGATTTTCAGTAAGATTTCGTCTTCATCCTCTCAGGAAAACCTGAGTATGGAAGGACTTGAAAAAAAGTGGAGCAAAACAGTTGTGTTGGATTAGAAATAACACTTACAAACATCAAGCTGTGAGTTGTGAGCATATACCCAAACTAAGCTTGGGAACTGGGGTTTTGCTATAGAATGATCTCTAGAAACAATTATAATGATCCATGCCATGAATTAGTACTCTACACGTGATAAATCCATCGGCCATACACCCAGAAGGAAAGGGGAATTCATATCGTTTCCTCTGCATCACTCCATCCATTTCTGCTGAATTCCAAACAACATTCAGACATGGTAGATTTCCCAGCCACTTGCACATCCTCTTGCAATAATTCTTTTATGGTAACTTAGTCTTCCTGTTATTAGTTGAAATGTACTTTATAACTGCCCATTGCTTCAGCCCATCCTAACAGTTCAGAATTAATAGATGGGAAGTTTACATTTTCTGCAGTATTCATGACTTTTTTGTTATATTGCATCCTGCCATTCAGCCACCACTGGAAGTGAATGGAGAGTATTGTTTGCCAATAGAAAGACGAGAGGACTTTGCAGTGATCAATCATCTATTTTTAGTTTCATCAGATTTTAGCACAAAGTAACAGATGATGTAATCATTGTAGTCAGTATAACTGGCAAACACTGACATCATGAATAAATAACATTGCATCACATTTTTTCTTCAATGAGGAAAATTATTTATTTGCAATGCAATAGTGTGCTGGTGCTTAAATTCATCTTAGCATGACTATACCTCTGCATTCTGGTCTTATAAATGCTATAGCAACAACATATTTAACATGTATAACTATATTTAACCTCATATTGAAGTTCAAAGCTGTGCAACTATAGTATGTTAAAACACTCTGTTAGAAGGAAGATCTGGAGAATCTTTACATAATGAGGTAGGAACAGAAAATCTAGATGACCTTTCTTCAAAGCCCAGGGAGAGATGTGTTTAGTTATCAGTGACCCATTAGCCCAGTTATTCAGCTTTCCATCTACAAATGTGTCCACTGGGACCAGCTTTCAACTTTCAACAAAAGGAAGACTTAAACTAATCCTTCTGTATTACTTTGTTTGAGATGCTCTGCCTGCACCACCAGACCCTAATCTTTGTGGTGCCACTTGCTAATTAGCTCCATGTATTAGGAAATTAACCTGGGATGGTCAGCCATAGCACTTGTACTAAAATGGACTGTTGGACAATCTTGTCAAGGGAGCATTTGTTCCTTTCTGCTCTCCTTCCCTCACCTGGTTTAGATGCTTGTGTTACGGTCAAGAAAGCTGCCCTGCATGGACCTGTTTCTCTCCCTTGACTCTCGGGGGATGTAGGCTGGGCCAGAGATGTGCATTTAGTCAAAAGAATCCTGTCTTTTTAGACATCTCAACGTTGCTAAGTTTCCGGGCCAAAGACACTGTTACTTTTCCAGTGCTAATAACTGATAAGTAATGCACAATTACAATATTGAACTGAAGCAAATAATCTTGCAGCCAGACTAACCTTCTTGCTGCTTTTAGAAGAAAGAAGGCTCATATACATCATTCATCCTCTGTGTGTCTCTTCCTATTCTGTCAAGAGAAGCCTGATGAGAAGCCTGATGAGAAGCCTGTCTCTCTCTATCAGAGAACTGTTTTAAGTCTTCCTCTCTGTGAAGGTTGTGGCCCTATGAATCCAAGACTAGTTATCACCTTAGATGAAAATGAAAGTGCTAGAAGGTTTTCAAGGAATTATAGATGAAGGTGTTGCCCCTTGTGAGTGAAATGAGGTAAGGAGGATGTTCAGACTTTCATGAATTTTACTATTTCCCTAAGATCGTCAAGCTTTGCTAGTATCTTGAGACGGTAAGACCTCTAGGTTTTTCTAACAGATGTCCATGGTCAACAGCAATGCCTAATTTAAAGACCTTGACAGAGGTATATGTAACATTTTCTCTTTTCTTATGCACTGAATTTCTCCATCAAAGGTACATTTCTTTGATGTCTTGTAGATTTAAACACACAAAAGACAATGGCTGTTAGCAATGGAGGAAAACAGAGAAAACTGAGAGGGTCTTGTATTAAAAGACTTCAGTGATTTTCAAAGAAAGACAGAAACTGTAACTGTAGTGTAATAATAATATTTCTTTTTGCCTGCTGAAGAATTTTATCTTGATGGAGTAGGACTTAAACTTTTTCCTGCTTTTTTTTAACTTGGAGTTATAAAAACTTTATATACATATATAAAAAAATAAAAAGAGAAAATATGTACAATATATATTTTATTTATAAATATGCATGCATGGCTATAATTATGCATACATTGATACATTAGAAAGATTCATTTGATAAGAGGATTGTTCCATTTTGCATTAAATGGAGGAGGAGCAACTGCCTGGAACCAAATGCATTTAAAGAAATTACTCAGAAAAGTTCATAAGACTAAAACATCTCTCCCCCAGCTTCAGTGTAATCATGCACTATTGTACAGCAAGTTTCTTAGTTATTCAGTACTGTATCAGGTGCTCTACACTCAGGAATGCTCATAAGGTCCTTGGCAGTCTTCAAGACTACAAAGATTTTTTTTATTTCTTTTTTTTTCTGGAGCATGCAGATTCCATGAGTTTTTTCCAAGTTAAAGACCTTAGCATGGTCTTTTAAAATTTCCAGCATTTACCTATAATCATTTTTTTTTTTTTTTGTCGAATTTATGCTGTACCCACATAATCAGATAGCTTACACAAGTTTTACAGGGAGGAAATAACAATATTGTGTTTCAGTTTTCACTTTGATAAGCAAAACAAACACCAGGTTGCTTCTTGGGTCAAACCAGTTGTAGAGTGCCTACTTGTATGCCTGTGAAGACCAGTGTTACAGGCTATTGGTCACTGTGGTTTAGAGGGTCATAATGCAGTGGAGGAGGTGTCAATGGGAGTAACAATTCACTTAGCAGATGCCTCACAAACATAGCTTGTAGGTGGGTTATCACTTTGCCAACTTGTAGCCGCTGTTGGTTATTCAGTAGGGTCTTACATGAATATACAGCATTTATCTGGAGTCAAAAGGAAACTGTTGCCTTTAAACACATGCCAGCCACAAGAAAACTCCCTTAGCACATATACAAATCACTCAAAATATGTTTGGGTATACGATTTGGTTGCTGTTGTTAATGTAGACATCTGCATACCCATGTGAGCTCTGCTCAATGCAAGAGGCACACTTTGGAATCTGTTTTTCAATAAGCACTGTTGTGAAGTGTGAAGAATAGCAGTTTATGATTTGATGGAAGCTGCATAGCTTGTTAAAATGCTTGTCAGACAGAAGAACTTAAATATTCAGATAAAATATAAAGCACTTGATTCTGGACAGAGCTCAGTGCAACCAGCTTGTGATGTTAAAATGCAAAGGCTAGTTTTTATTTGCTCCTTCAATTGGCTTTATGTACAAGGACCTTTTAAGGGATATTTCCATTTTGGTTATTAAAATTGTTGATTTAGCCTGCATTGTTCAGTCCTGAAGATTTCAGGTATGCAGTAGCTGCATTTCTCAGTGAAACGAATTTGCTTACCTTTTCTTGTTGGTTTCTTAATTTGGACCCAAGTGTCTTCATTTTAATTGAAAAAAACAATTAGTCTTCTTCATGGAATCTTACATGGCTTATCTTCATTTAATAATCGGTTGTGTAATTGGTGTTTAGATAAAGTTTAACTGGGAAAATTGCAGCATTTTGCTTATGTGGGGTTATTTGAATACTGAAACTGCATCTTCCTATAAAGCAATCGATTCCTTGAGGGCACACAAATCCTTGCCTGACCTTTCGAAATAAATTAGGAACAGAATCCAAGGGTTGATATTTTGATGTAAAGGTTGCAATGAATGCCATCTGTCGGGTATCAGAAGGATTTAATGAAGGCCTCTTTTACATCAGGTGCTCTCTGAGTTCAGGAGGGTGCTCTGGGGGCTGTGCTGAAACCCAGCATGTATATTCCAGTCAGGCTGGACAATTTGCCTTCCTATGACTTAATGATAAAATCTATCTGGAAGCAGCGAAATACTGCAGTCTCCAATCTTTTCACAATTTATGGATTATTCCCCTGTGCTAGCTTGCTGAATGCTCTTAGTGGCTGCTGAGTCTGGCAGCCTGATGGAGGGGAGGCTGCTGCAGCTTTGTGCATCTAGGTCCAGCCAGCAGCAGGGCCAAGCACGTGGTCCCATAGACGTGCACATATGCATGCAGGTGGGTCTCAGTTGACTCCCAGATCCCACAGTCTTTCAGGCAATTTGCTTAGACCCTCTTGTCCCTTCAGCAGCCAACTCAGTCCCTCCAGTCACTGGCACCATGGAGACATGAACCCCCTGTTCTCCAGGGGCTGTCACTGAGACTCCCTCCCCAACACCTGCCTGCACACACACCTCAACTGGGAAAATGGCTAGAAATGGGGAGTAGTGAGAGGCCATGACAGACTACACTGGTCACACACAGGACAGGCCAGGCAGGTGGACTGACCTTGTTCCCTGCTTGCACAAGACCAGCCCTTTTTGTCCTCTTATCTCACTGTTTTTATACTCTCTCCTCCCCAAAACTACTTGACCCTTTCCCCATCCTTCCTGGAACAACCCATAGTAATTCCTGTGCAATCTTGAAAAGTCCTTCCCTTGCCTTCCCATGGTGATCCCCATGCCCCTGACAGTGACCACCCCTCTGCCTGTGGGATGATGGGGACCCTATCCTGTTCATGATAATGGGTGTTCCCCAGCCCATGGGCTGAGGATCCCTGGGGAAGCCTGTGGGTGAGGGGGTTGGGGTCTCCAGTGCTCTGATGAGGTGGCTGGGGCTTCCTCCTGTGAGCTATGTGCCCTCCTGCTCTTTCTTGCGTGTGGGGATAAGCCTTTAGTCATTTAAGCTAAAAAGCTGTATTTGTGTTATTAATGAATCATTTTATACATTTTGGGTGGAAACATTTTCTTGCAGGCACGTTTGGCCCTTCTCCCCACACCACCTAAGATATGTGGCTGTCTGGTCCTTGAATTATCATACCACTGATACTGTTGGGTAACTGTGGTACTAGGAGTTCAAAATCGTGCCTGCCTTGGCAGGGAGAAGGGTCTGGTCACCAAGGACTGGAGAACCTTCCCTGAGCCACTGCCCTTGGTGGAGTTTGAAGATCTTGTCAGACTTTTCTCTGTCTTGTTTCCACACAGTCTGTCAAAACAAACTAATGATTCACTCTTGCTCTGCATAAAGTCTAGTAATAGATTGGAATCTCCATCCTTGGAGAAATTCAAAACCCATCTAGGCATGACTAAGCAACCTGTGGTAGGTAACCCTCCTTTGAGCAGAGGATTAGACAAGACCATCTCCAGAGTTCCCTTCCCACCTCAGCCAGTCTGTGATTCTTCAATGCATAATAGTTTTTCATTTTTGGAGAACTAATCCTCTTTCTAGGATTATTCTCTTTCTGCTAGGTACCAGTGGAAATACTGTATTGACAAACCAAAAGGATTAGTTTAGTTTGTGTTTATGACTGTGACAGTGGATAGAAAGATTTGACAGCATTGTATTGATAGGAAGGGTGGTTCCCTTGTCCACCTTCATTTTGAAGAGGGTAATCTGATTTCAGGCTGAGCTGAGAGATCTTATCTCTGTGCACCCGCTACTTGAGACAATACTCTCCAAACTCAAAAACAGAACAAAAAGGTTAAGACGTCTGCTCTTATTACTTATCTAAGAAGATGCAATGAATAAGTTAGGTTTTTTTTCTTATGTCATCACCTTTTATATCAAAGTACATGAAAGGTGCGCAGTTCTTTTTATCCTGTTCTCTTCGTAATGGTTCTGAAACTGAAATTCTTTCAACTGCAACAGTAATCCTTTGTCAGCTTGAAATTGGAGCATTTAATACAATAACTGTTATTATGTAACTGGTTCCATTTTTATTAAAGAATGCCTGTGTCACAGCAACTTCCTATAAGCAATACATAAATGAGGTTTTGAAACTCAGTTTCAAAAATCAGGTTTTATAAATTTAATTTTGAAATATCATTTTCACTACTTATAAAGGAATTTCGGACCAATCCTTAAGTCAAATCAATTTTAGAAGATAGTCTAAAACCTAGAATACTTCCCTTCTACTATTCATGGTAGAATATTTGCTGGTTTGGAAATACCGTTTATTGAAGAAGTATTTGAAAGGAAATGCAAAATCAAATTTGAGCTTTATATACTTAAGGTAGATTTTCAAGGCCTGTCAGTGAAAGACCAAATAAATTATGACTGTTACGTAGTTCAGCATATTTGACCAAGACCATCAACAAACAAAGTTAAAGTTCCTAGAATAAGAGACCAGAATACTAATTTCTGCATTTTCATTAGCTGCTGCTCTGGAGTCCCTTGGAGAATAAGTACAAATTGGACATCTGCTGAAACTGTGTTAACAGCAGTGTGACTGGGCAATGCACTCCAGAAAAGAGCAAGGGAAATGTTACATGAATTTGCAGGAAAGTATTTTTACAGATCTTAAAATAAGCTAGAAGAAGATTCTGCATTCTTCAAGAATGTTTTAGAAATGTATTGTTTTAAAAAAAAAAAAGGTAATGGTGAGCTCCTGAATGACCTCAGGAACTACATACTTTTTAAGTTGAAGAGACATACAAATAACTTTTCATCTTGCAGATTGAGAAAAGCTTTCACTTCTGTGAGCACAAGGACAAACTGATGTTAGCCAGCCATTAGTTACATAGGTACATAGCAATGCCAGATGGCAGGAGCTTTATGCCATCCTTGAACATTTAGCAATTCCTGAGCTGCTATCTTACGGTGTATTCAGTGCATTTCTGAAGGGTAAAAAATGACTCCACCTGTATCCTGGTTTAAGAACAGAATTAATTCTGTTCAGTGATTTTACTTTTCAGCTCAGTTCTTCTAACTAACTGCACTGTCTGAAGTTATCAGCCTGTTCTCACAGACAGTGTCTGCTGCTAGCAGTGATAACACCCCATGGTTAGAGTCACTGCCAAGGGTTGGTGTGCAGACCAAGGCCACTGCTGGATCTTGTGTGCCACATTGGGGGTGCATAAAGTGAAAAGCCAACCTGCAGGCAGAAGCAGACAGGACAGGTGACCCTAAACTGATCAGTGAGGGATTCCAGCCCATATATGTTATATTTGGTATAAAGCTGAGGTATCAGGAGTGCCCTGCTCTGCTCCAGTCTAACTTATTCCTCTCCTCCTCAATGGCCAGCATCTGAGGAGGACTCTGTTCATTCTGCCTTCAATCCTGATCTGTGTGTTCCTGAATCTGGTACCACAATCCAGCTCCTGAACACAGCTCCCATCTGCTGCTGGGCCCCGTCTGTGACTTTCCTGGTGCCTGTTCCACAGCATCAGTGATGACGGTGATGTAATTGCCATCGGGGGGTGGGGGGGGTTAGGTTTTGTACTGGTTTTGTGTATATTTGTATATATTCCCTTTTTAAAATTATTATTATTGTTATTATTTTCATTAAAGCTGTTCTAGTTTTATTTTCTAATTGCTAAGTCTCTCTCCCTGTTTCCCTTTCTCTTGCACTTTGGGGAGGGGGGTTAACAGAGAGCGGCTGTTAGAGGTCTAGCCAGGTGCCCTGACCCTAAACTGTGACAACCTGTTACATAAGAGAATTGCTTCCTGTGGTAGGAAATATGGTTGCTCTGAAAAAGGTTATTCTGAGCAACCTATTGTAGTGGCAGGTGTCCCTGCCCATGGCAGGGGGATTGGAACTAGATGATCTCTAAGGTCCCTTCTAACTCAAGTCATTCTATTCTAAGAAAAATCTCTTCTGACTGCCTTTTTTTAAAAAAATATAAATAAATAAATAAATAAAAAAAAAATCTGTTATTTCTTTGTCTCAGTAACAATGGCCAAACCAAAGGGGATAAATATGGTCATCTGAATTGCTCAATATTCCAGGCTGGTGGCATTACTGTGCAGAACAAGGCATGCATGCATGAGGAACAGGCTGCAAAGCTGGGTTCCTGCAGTGTATGTTATCTGTATTTCCCTTATCAGATAGGGAGTCTAGCTAATTTAGCAAACATTTCATGTCCTTATTCAGTCCAAGATCCAGTGAAAGCCTAAGGCAGCTTTAGCTTAACAGAGGAACTTTAAATTGAAAGTTAGTTATCAAAGCTATGAATGTTATGTTGCAGATGAAACACAACAAAAATTGCTTCTACCAAAGCTGGGGGAAATGCCTGAACTCATAAGGGTAGATTAAATTTCCCCATCTTGAAAGGCTTTAGGTTCATCCAGCTGCCCTGCACACAGTGATTAGATGCTTAGCTCTTCCCTGGTTCAGGTGAGATATGGAGCTTCAGCAGGAGCTTCCTATGCCAGCAAGGAGCAGCTTCAACAGCACAGGCGATGACGTCTCTGCTGGAGCCAAGCCAAGCCCACAGGGGCTGAGACCAGCACCAAGTCTGGGGGAATGTCCTAACTCTTGGAAATGCTGTGCTGCTGTCATGTTGCTGCTGCTTCTCAAGGAAGACATCAGCACTTCCAGCTTGGGGGTTCAAACTCAGTTATCCCCAAGTTACACTTCAGTACTTCCCTAATGTTCCTGGGAATGACTGCTAAAATTCACAAGAAGACCTAATATGGATGGTGTCCTGTTGTGGAAATGTCTTCAGGTAAATCACAGGTTTTAGTTCAGCTGCATTCTGAATAATCACTCAGTATCTTTTTTCAAAAGCAGTATTTATTTTTCCATCAAGGTAAAGACACATTACATACTGCATAAAGTAAAAAATACTGCTAGGAAAGCTGCATTTAAGTGTGATAACAACAACAAAAAAAATTATATATATATAGATTGCACTTGAGAAAGTAGGCTCTATCCCAGAAGAATACAGTAAAGAGAAAGCTAGCAAGTGGTTTGAAATTAGGAATCTTTCTGAATTTCCTTTGAAAATGTATTTATTTTGGGGGGATCCAATTCCAGCAATAAAAATGAACCAGATTTGGTTTTTTATTATGTTTGTTTTTTAAGTTAAAATAGTATGTAAACAGCATAACACTTCTTGCATAGACAAAAGAGAAAATAAAGGTATTGAAAAAAAACATTTCTGCAATTCCTGCTAATAAATAAAAAAGAAAAGTTCTGCTGGTATTTGATTTCATCAGGGTCACTGCAACTTGCAGCTTGGGTTTTGGGGCGGTTTTCTTAGTTCACATGAATGTTATCATTCCCACACTGCAAAATAAAGCCCACCCTTGACTCTCCTGCGCTGCCTGGGAGCAAGTTGTCTATATGGCAGAGAGCAGCATGAAACAGTGAATGGGTTTCATTCATTACTAAGTGTCCCAGGAGCAGTATTTTAATTCTGTGACAAGTTTAGCCTATATTTAATAAGGTAAACCCAACATTAAACAAGAGTATAATCCTTACTATACCAATTTCTTTTTACTTTACAGATGAATTTTTCTGCTAGACCCTGGCATCCACTGCTGCCTGCATCAAATTCCATTAGCTAAACTATTAGCTGTTCAGTCTTTACAATGAGTATGTACACCATCTACCTTTGTGTAGCTCACTTAGATGCCCCAATCAGTTTTTCTGCATAGTCAACCTTTCTACATAGTCAAAAGAGAGAAAGAACAGCTCTGACACTGGCCGATTTCAACCTGGGGGCTAAGGCACACTTTGGAAGAGCCTCTCTCTTCCAACTGCCCATAGTGGTAACTCAGGCTTCCAGACAAGGCTGGATCCCCCGAATTAAGGGGCATAAATATCTCTTGCAATACAGGGCTGTGGGGGTGAAGACTGGGTGAGCAGGCAGAGGTGAGTGGGTGATGCCAGGTGCAGTGGCTGCCTGGTGTACCATTTCCCCTGGGAGGTTGGAACTAAAGGACCACTCAAAGCACAAAGCCATATGAAATTCATGTTTCCTACAACCACTGCTAACTGCAAGGACAGAGTGCTTAGGCATAATCTGGGCATAATTCAGTCAGGAATATACATCGGAGTGCACTGTTTCAAAAACAATCAGTCCTGCCAAGGTCTCACATGCAAATTTCTTCACAAATTTGATAAAAATTATGGAAGGGCTGGGTCAATCTTGTTATAAATCTAGAGAGAGAAAAATAATGAAGCCTTCTTTAAGCAGTTCTGAACTACAAAATGAAGCTGGCAATCTTTGGTTGCAGTGCTGTTCTGTTAATGTGAACTGCTTAGAAAAAATTGCTTAGAAAAATGATGAATCACTTCCCAGGTCAGCATTCAGGAGCATTTTTAAATAGGCATCTGGAAGCCAGAGAGGAAAAATTAATATAAATAATACCCCCTACACATGTTTTGAATCTCAAAGTTTAACACATTTCTAAGGGATGTTTCAGTAAAGTTGTGCTACAATTATAAAAGAGCACTTATAAAATACTTGAGCTGATATAGAGGGTAAGTCACAACATTAGGGCACTTTCTGTAACAAAAATGGTAGTTTGCTAAAACATACTGGCTTGAAGGGTCTCAGATTTATATTATAGTACATGCCAGTTTCCACTAACTATAACACACTATTGTCAAACTACTTCACTCTTTCAGAGAGACAGAAACACAAGAAGCAACACAAACAAGATGAAATGATGCAGCTTATGTCTGTTATTAAATATAAAACCTCAGCCATTAAATGAGCTGCCCCATTCTCTCTGTTACATTCATGATCAAAACTCCAATTTTTTTCCAGACTTAAATCTGCCTGTATTTTATGGTTTTGGAGCAGCATTTAAAAAACTTAAACAATAGTTTGGAAGGATTTTTTTTTTCCTTTTACAGCTAGAGCACTTTCATAATATTTTAAAGGGCATAGGAAGCTATGCTGTAGCTTTTAAAGTGCTTATTTTATTATGAGGTGGTCTTTAATAATATTCTTCTGGAAACTAATAAATGATGCACATTTTCCATGACAAACAGACATTGCTTAATGAGTTAACATGCCTCAGCAAAATGCAATCAAAAAGAAATTAATTGTCAACAATTTAACCATGGCAATACACAGAGCTGAAATGAAACAAACCTCAAATAACTAAGATTAATGCATATATGACAAAGTTATAATAACCCATATTTAAAACAAACAAACAAACAAACAAACCCCAAACCAAATAACGAGAATTAAATCTCAAGCACAGTTTTGTTTCCCAGTAACACAACTGCAAAACAAATCAATATTTTCAACAAACAAGTTCCCTACCACCTGCATGGGGAAACATGGCACTCCTCAAACTGCAGTGAGGAGAATGCAAGGGGAAAGTTGTCTCTCCCTTTTCATGTAGAAGGGGCTCCTCCTGGGCAACTGTGGGCACCTCTGGGCAAGAGGCAGGAGTCCAGTCCAGGTACACAGAGACCAGAATCAGCCCCAGGTCACAGGGATTTACCTGGGGATCTGGTGCATGCTCCTTCTTGCAGAAGCGCCTAGCCAATGGCTCCCATGGAGTCACCATGGTGAAAGTACCAGCGTCTGCACCCTCCCTGACTGCCACCAGTGTCCCGGCTTATGCAAAGCATCTACTAATTTCAGCACACAATTTGCTCCATCATGAATAGTGAGATTTGACTTTACTGGTGTGTTATTTCATGTAGTGATGGATTTTCCTCATTATATCTCACTCCGTTGGGCTGGAATGCTGGCAAGTTCCCTGTTGGAGTGGGACAAAACATTTTACACTCATACAGGCTCAAATTCTCTCTTCATTTATACCCACAAACCTCCACTGACTATCAGGAGACCTGAGCAGGTAGAAATGTCAGCAGAATTTGAGTGTAGGATCTGGTGAGTGAGAAACAGAGACACAATGTTGTTTCATTGCCAGCTACCACAAATACCTCTACAACTGGTGTTTAATTTCAGTGGGCACTGTGTGCTCAAGGACTGCAAGTGAGCTTTGAACACTCAGAATCTAGCTACAGATAACCATAATCCTATATTCTTGGCTGCTGATACATAAATCTATGATACACCTTTTTGTCTGCCATGGCACTAATCAGCATAGCTATGCGGAAACACAGCGATCATTTTTGCTAATTGCAAAGGCAGGCTAGTAGCAAAGTTCAAATGATTAGTGAGTAAAGGTCCTCAGAGCAACCCTGCTTACAAGCACATGTCCAGTAAGCTGCAATTAGCGTGTCTTGGATTTTTTTCTTGTATTTCTTTTTTTTTCTTTTTTTTTTTTTTTTTTTATCGTGGTGGTCTTGAACTGCAGATACAATCGCAACGCTCATGGTGATCCAGCTGTATATCTACTAAGGCCATGTTGTTCCTGGTTCTGCCTTTTCTCCTGGGATGCCCAGCCTCGGGGATGAATTTCAGCACCTGGGAGGATCAACAGAAATCCACTGATTAGAAAATACTGTTAGAGATTTGAGGATGAGAGTGTTGGGGCCCTGAGGGCACAAACAGCCCCTTAATGGCCCTGACCAGCAATAATTTGGACACATTTTTGGTTTACTTCCAGCTTTTTCTTTCCGCTCTGTGACATCCTGCTGCACTGTTTGTCCTGGAGCTTTGACAGATTGGATTATTTCCTACATCAGGTATCTTTATATCATGCAGTTCTTTAACCATGTCCAGAGTTGCTCCTATGCATGTGAATTACCAAGCATGTTTCCTTTGGCTCATCTTTGCAGTCCCATACATATTCGAATTGCTCTACCCCTTCTCTCACTTCTGTAATATTTCTGCTATAGAGAACAAAGAACATTTTTTTATACAATCTGAAATTTCTGATGCACATGTCATTAGAACTGGTTTTTGCTTGTGCAAAACATGTGCCAGATCCTATCGAATTTCTCTAGAATCTGACTTTAGTTGGCTTATCTTAAAAATCTCTGTCTCAATATAAATAATTTCTTAAGAATTTACTGTGAATAAAGTGAAAAAAACCCAACCAAACAAAAATTATTTTCTAGGGAAGTACTTATCATATAAAAGACTTCTGAAAAAGTTGTATCTTTGTGAGATAACCCTGAGACCCCTAAAAAAGTGGGTTGTAGGTTATAAAGAAGATAAAACAGAGGCAATAAACACAAGCTGCAACAAAAGAAATCCTATTTGGGTATATGGAAGAAAATACTGAGAGTGGTTAAACACTGGAGCAGGTTGTCCAGAGAGAATGCAGAGATCTTAAGGATAGTTAAAATTAACAGGACAAGGGCCTCACCTAGCTTCAAAATTCTCCTTGCTTTAAGTAGGAGATTAAGTTAGATGACCCCCAGAGCTGCCTTCCAACTCATATTGTTACATGAATCTATGATTCCCTGAAAATGGTCTTGTGGATATGTGGAAAACCAGCCATAATGTTGCATCCTATCTAATCTTTTGTGATAGTGTAAATATGTAAACTATGGACTGGAAAAAAAAACTGAGGAGGATGGCAGTTTGCAGGGGCTTTTTTGCGAGCCCACTATTGGTGTGTAAGCTCTCATATGCCCAGTAGCATGGTGGTGCAGACTGAGGGGACGAAATCTGTTTTATTTCATTAGTTTACTGTTGATGGGCCTACAGCAGATTAACAGAAGAGATATTATTTTCCAGTTTCTGCCCTGAAGCTCAAATACTAGTTTGGATTAGATACAACAAATGAGTTAACACTAAGAACACTTTAACTCTCCTACAGTATATTCTTCCCACAGCACATTGCACAGAAAGATATGCACAACTGTCAAACTTTATACATATAGATGAAGAATCTGGGACTGATTTGCTCAAGGCAATCAGCAGAAAAACACCAGTGGTTTTATATGGTCCCTTCCCTTTTGAAATCATTTGTTTACTGATGGGGAGCAGGACATAGAGAATGCAAGGCTGCAGCTCCACAGCTGGTGATAGGCCTATGGGCAGGTTCTGATCTCTGTGGCCTCAAGCACTTGAGTTCAGAAAACGTGTGGCTGTAAGGTGCTAAAGCTAACACATCCCACTTCTTGGCAGGCTGTTATTACTCATGCTAACTTGGCTAAGTGACATAGTAGATCAGCTAGATTTGTCCTGCTTGTTTAAAAAATGGAGATAAGTCTGTCTTGCCTATGACTTGCTAAAGCCACTGGTCTGGTGAGAAGTGGGACCTAAACATCTTTAGCATCTCAACCAGAGAAACACTCAAAAATTCTTCTTCAGGGTATTTTACTCCTCCTTTATTGATGATATCAGCAGCTGCAAGAAAATATGGATGTGGGAAAGGTCTGGAATGCTCAAAAGGTTTGCTTTGTGTAGGAAAAAAAAAAGGAATAACCTTGCAGTTTTCAAATTCAAGGAGCAATGTCTGTCACTGCTAATCAAAATATGGTATCTCAACTGTTCAGATCATTACCTTACAAAGAGTATATAACTACAGCCAGAGAGCTCTCATAAAACACTGAATTAATTGTGATCATAAAACTATTAAAGCAAAAAAAAAAAACAAACCCAAGACAGAGGACTTAGTTTATAGGTAATACAAAGAAGGATATCAGGGCTTTGTGGCATTTCCTGTGCAGACAGCACCATAGGAGCACAACAGTATGTTGGATTGGCTTTTTACTTTGTAGATAAGCCTGAGCTTCTGAGAGATTCCAAGGTGAGGTGACTGTGGGCACTGCATAATTTTGCTTGGGGGCAGTGGTGAAGGAAATAGAAAGAAAATGCTGACATGTTTCCCTGCTAGGTATCTTTCTCATTGCTCATGCATTGAATTTGGGAGCCAGCTTCTGAAGGACTCTAAATGAAAGAGCAAAGCCATCACAAAAAAAACCCAAACCAGTATCTGGAAGCTGAAGCCAGAAAAACTCAAACTGGAATTAGGGCACACTTGTTTAAATCAAGCAGACTCATCATCTTGACAGCCCTGCAAAGATCTGTGGGGTTTCAGGCCTGTTTGAGGAAAATACCTGTCTTTCCAGAGGGTATACAGTACAAGTTTGGGTCTTGCTTTAGAGGCAGCAGGGTGCTCTCCAGTGGCCTGTGGAGCACAGGAGGTCAGAGCTGACAGCCTGGTGGCCCCTCTAATCTCAGCAGATCCGTAAGAGAACGTCATGATCATGGGCTGAGGAAAGCACAGTAGTGATGACTGCTGGGGAAAGGACCCAGGTGGAGATAACCTGCTCACCCTGATCCCTAACTGGCATTTCTCCAACAGAGGTAGCAACAAAGAGGTGACTCCAGAGAATGATTCATCTGAAACACCCGCCTCTGGTGGGGCTCTCCTAACTACGAAAGGATCCCAAATGCTGGACTCACAGCTTTGGATGGGTATCCCATTGCTCATAGACTTTTTTTACTTATTATAATTTACTTTATTTATTAGGAACAATAGTAACATTATTTGTTAAAATCTTGACCAGTAATTTAAACACAAATAGAAATCTGAAGCCTCTCTCAAAAATCAGCTGCTTTTCTTTTTCTTTTTTTTTTTTTTTTATGATTAGCTTAAGAAGACCACAGATAATGTGACTATGGCTCACCAAATATCTGGTTAGCATCACATTCCAGTGGCAGAGGATGGAAAGCAACTCTGGGTGCTATTTTAGATAGCAAAATTTGTACTTTGCAGAACTTATTTTAAAATCCTGCTATGCAGCATTATCTAATCTCCTTCTGCTCATCTAAAAATACCATCATTTTAGCATGCAAACCAAATTATATTTGTCTGAGATTCATGAAAGAGGAAGCATTAAAAGTGCAAAACATTCAACACAGATCCAAGTTCTGATACAGATGAAAAATCTTACTCTGCAGTTTTTGAAAGTTATCTAATTCAAAGGTCATACACAGTTTAGCTGTTCTCTGAGCATAAGAAACCAAGCATTATGGGAATGTGGTTCATAATTTAGCATAAGGACCTTTATTCTAGTAGGAACATAGCCTAAGATAACAAGGCAGACCCAAAGCTGTATTCTTTCTTACCAGAGATAATCATAGGATATCAGGAACAAGAAAAAAGAGTTCATTTGGTGCCATCATTGAAAGTAAGGGATTACTAAATGTAGATGGGATTATTGATTCCATTTTTTATTTGTACGAATAAAAACCATGTAGTTTTAACATAGCAAACATGGGAAAACAATTTTAATTGTCTTCAAAATCAGGTATCTGAAGCAGTCACTAAAGCTATGATGTTTTTGATGTATGTGACACCCATAAGACCCTCACTTTTGGTGATCTTGTCATACATTATGGCTCCAGCTATTGCTTTTTCACTGACCAGATAAAGGCGTTTACCCTTCACAGATTGACAGATTGCCTCTCTGCCCAGATACGTATGACAGGACATCTCACTTGCTTAATTTCCAGATGTCATCCAAAGAGCTCTCATATTCATCTATTAAAAAATGAACATTTCTTCACTCATTGCACCTCTGTGCTCATCCTGTAACCTAGCAGTCATTTCTAACTAATTTTTTTTCCCTTGTATTTGCATTCCAAATAAATCCCATTGCTGCTTCTTGTATAATATTTTTATGCATTAACTCTTTTTGTCAAGTTAATTCTGTGCCTTTACTGCCATAACAACCTTTTATCTCCTTTATACATGTACTACCAACTCCAGAACACAGAACAGTAAGACCATATTCCTTGCACACTGGTTTGATGATGATAGCTCTTTTTAATCCCTAAGCAAATTTCCTTTGTTGTATCAGCTGCATTTGTATCATTTTTGTACAGTTATCTTATGTTTCCCTGTGTAAAGACAGGGTGAGAATTACTGTCTGTTCTCTCAAGCACCATCTTAAGGTTTGCTTCTTATTTCTCTGAAAAAAAAAGAGAGAAAAAAGAAAGAAAAAAAGCCTCTACAACACCAGATTGTATTAGTTACATTTCTTAAATACATGGCAACAGCTCCTCTGTCTTACTGAAGTCCCATGTTATATTTTTATTTCCTCCCATGTTCCCCAGTTCTTTTGTCCCCAGTAATATTCCTAACTGTCTTGTTTTCCCTTTACAGTGTTGGTTCCAGTTAAAGCTATTTCTATGCCCCAGCAACTTGTGCAAAGACAGTATTGTGTAGGCAACTCTGAGGTGCCTGCTACCTTTCTCAGGGCAACAAGATGTTATGAAGTAGCCACCCTACCACTAATATAAACATTGTCGTTGAGAATTAATTGCATGTATGTCCTGTGAAGACACCAGACAAGCTTCAGCCAATTTGAAACCTGAATGGGAGTATAACGCTTCAAAAATGGAGGATGGGGGTGGAAGAAGCACTATATAGACTGTGAAAAATGCATCAGTCTTTACGGAATAGGGAAGTAAGTAGGTAAAAGATGCAATCAGCTTTCATCACTTTGCTTTTTTCTTTATATGCCTTTTCGCTGTGTTGCTCAGCACTGTGTTTGTGGAGGTTTATACACTCTGACAAATTCTGGTTGCTACCTTAAGAGCATTTATTCCTCACGGAAACTCATTTCACATCTCATCAGTTACAGCAATGAGATGGAGAAACTGATTTCTTGTTTCTCTGAGGTATGTGCACGCTGGGTGGATGGCACAGCCACAGCCTGAGCTGAACTGAGTCCTGGCCTGAGTTCCCCCATACCTCCCCTTAGACTGGGCAATCTCCAGGTTTAGATCTCCCCCTCTCTTTAAAGAGAAGCTCCAAAGAAATGCACTGCAATGAAAAACACACTTTTATTTCAGCTCCCCTTTAGAAAGTTAGACAGCAGTATACATGATCATTTGATATAGGCGTGCTGCATCCCCTTCCATATATTGCTTTGTCTTTCCCTAGCACAGAGCCCTGCAACATAATTCAGTATCACTTATGGTAGGCTGTGCCTGAGAGACATTTTGAGACACTGCCAGCACTTGGCCTGTTTGGTTTGCAGGGTTCGTGACACTATGTGTTAAATCATGAGTATCTGTCCATGAGCTCTGGTCTCAAGCAAACCCAGAGGCTGTGGAAAACCACAGAACATCACAAGACTCCTGAAAAAACCCTGTCCATAAAACTATCTGTTTACTCAAGTTATGAACCCCTTCTCTTCTGGAAACTGCTGAGTATTTTGGTAAAGTTACGGCAAACTTCCAGGTTATAAAAGAGACCTGAGATCTCATTATTAGCGTTTCCCAGGGCAATAAAGAAAAAGATACCCCTTACTGTGGCATTCTCATTTTCTCATTTTCCCTGCTGTTGCATTACTACTTACAATCGGACATGATAGGAAAGAGCTGTACAGTCTGTTCAGGGAACTGGAGCAGCGCTCACAGCTTGGGCAAATTAAAGGCTTCACGTGATAGCTATTAGTCCTGTGATACTAGGAGGGAGCGCTCGGTGATGAGTACAGTGTGAGGCTTTGAAGAGGAACTAAGGGGGAACTAAAAAACATTAAGAGCATAAGGAGAAGATGGCCTTGGAATCTCTCTGGACTAGAATCCTCTCTATCAACAAACACTTTGAGTATTAGTGTCCCCACAGCTGCCAGCATGCAGCTACTCTGGCTCTGCAAGGCACTGGCTACAAAACCTAAAAAGAACCGATTGCTTCTGGGATATCTGCCTTCCTGTCTTCCTCACCCAGAAATACTGGGTATCTCAGAAATGCCAGACAACATTTAAGTGCTTTCCAGTAGCATTTTTCCTGTTGAGAACAATCATATCCATGTGCAGAACAAATACTTCTCGTGGGTCCAGGAACTCAGCAGATGAAGCTCCAGGACATTGGTTAGGCCTGGCAAGAGAAGCAGTCTGGGGTCTGCAGGATTCAGTTTCATCCTCCACAAAGACCTTCTTTGCTCCACTACCTTAGACTTCCTTCTGGTGTCTTTTGCAAGTGAATCAAAGTAATTGAGACTTGTGTTTGAATCTGGCCTACTTTCTTCTGCAGCAGAAGGCAGAGATTTTTAACCAAATTAACAGAGCTGGGGATTTCATAAAGTGTGAAACTCTGTCCTTTGCTATGCAACTGAAGTCTTTTTATAGTTAAAGTTAGTGAGTTTCAAGTTGGCTTCCAAAAGAGTAAACCAGCTCCATGGTTCTAAAATTGCCATGTTGAGAGGCCTTTCCTCAGTGCCTTTATTGCCAGGCATTTAAATACAATTAGAGCTAAGTGTTGAAGGAGAATGAAGAATAAAACTGATTAGCTGTGCATGGCTAATAATAATAATAAAGTGGAAAACATTTTGGACTAAAATTAATGGACACATCTTTAGTATGTCATATGTGAATTTATCTGCATGACTTCCACTCATGTTAATGGGAGCCACTTGGCTAAATTTCCGCTCTGCGAGCTGTTAATTCATCCCTAAGGGATTAAGTTTAAATTTAAACTTACAAAAGCCATTTAATATTAAATCTGAAACACTGTTTTGAATTCATATGGTTTTCAGAGAACAAAGGAGTAATGAAATAAATTAGCAGTGATGTATTGGTGTGAATATTGAATTTCCTGAATTTAGTGATTAATTTGGGGTGGTCATAAATCGTGACATCCTGGTTCTGACCAATATCTGGTTAGTGTGATATTCCCAGCACCAGGTACTACCGAACTTCTGATAAAAAATAAGTGCTTGAAAATGTGTTTTAAACCAGCATTTTTTTTCTAGTTACTGTCAATAGTTGGCTTAAGTTCTGATACAAAAGTGACCCAGGATTCTTTAGCTTATATTTTACTTCTGGTTCTCTCAGAATCCTTCTGAATTATGCATCAGTTATATTTAAGGGTTGATATTCCACATAGATGTACTGTGCAAAAAAAAAATCAAATTCCTGTTTATCCTTTTAAATTATTCCCCTTTCAATCTCTCTCTCATACTTTTCTGAAGGAGAAGATCATTTACGAAGACGTAATTTTCCTTTAGCTGTGATTCACCATTTTCTTTCTTTCATTGTGTCCTCTCTTATTCCCATTTTTTTTCTAAATGAAATTATCCAAATCTTTGAGCAACTTTCCTTGCAAATGTTTCTGATGTTTATCTTCTCCTGTATCTCTCTTGATGTATGTTTTCTACTTCTGTGTATCTTTTCTATTCCCACCTGTATCCTTCTAAACACCAACAGTCAAAATCCAAGACTCTAACTTGATTTTTTTTTTCCTATCACCACTGAACTACGTTTTCCTGAAGCTTTTCATAGCAATTCACTACTCGACCTTTAGTCCAACTTTCAGCCCTTGTTTCTTCCTCCTCCCCTCACACATACAGTGTTATATAAATAAATAGTTGAGAGTACTCATCCTAATGCTTGTTGCTTTTCTGAACTGCACTTATAAGTAGTTACACAGGCCTTCTGAAATTCCTTGCAGCCTTCTCTGATGCTGAAGTATGTTATCTCCTGTGCTAACTGCCATTTTTGCCACCTCCCTGTTCACCTCCATCCAGTCTGATCACACCTGAAATAACGCGTAATTCACATGGGTCTGGGGGCACCCACAGCCACTACCTATGTAGAAAAATGATCATCTCTTCTGCTTCTTTGCTCTTTATCTCTTAACCCACTTCTAATCCATGGCTGATCTGTCTGGTTGACTGTTTGCTCCCTGAAGGAGGTGTCAGGTCTTCTAGCATTCTTGTACAATTTTGTGGTGCTCTATAAATATTTATTCATGCATAAGGCATTCTGAGCTCATTTTATCAACTCATAGTCATCTAGGTGTTTTATACCTATTAATGTTTTTTCCAATTAACTTTTCTACCACTGAGATCAGACTTTCTGCTCTGTAATTAGCAGGGTCATCCCCTGTATCTTGTTTAAAATTAGATAAAATATTAGCAATTCTCTGGTCCTAGCTGATGTGGAGTTATGTTGTACTCTGCAGTTAATTGTGAGAAAGTATCTCTTACCTTAGAAAAGAGTAAACACACTGTTCTCAGTGAGGCGAAGGAACAAACCTTCAGTGGCTTTCTATTACTGCAGTCCTAGGGTCTCCAAAGTTAATGCCTTAATGATATGAACCCACATCACATCCAGCTTTAAAGTCCATAAAGTTAATTTACACTTGAGACTTAAGTCAAGTGGTAAATAAGGCTCTTATAAAAGATAGATATTGTTAAGCATTGGAACAGGCTTCCCAGGGAGGTGGTGGAGTCATCATCCCTGGAAGTATTTAAAAGACATGTAGGTGAGGTGCTTAGGGACATGGTGTAGTGATGGGCTTAGTTAGCAGTATTATGTTAATGGCTGGACTCAATGATCTTAAAGGTATTTTTCCAACCAAAACAATTCTATGATGTGTGTCAGAAATAAAGCCAGCACGGCATGCAGCTACCTACTTTCAGACAATGGAAAGGATAATACCAAGTAATGTTTATAGACATGTTCACTTTAGTGAATAATGTTCATGTCTGATTCTGAAAATACTGATTCAGAGGCAAGAATATAAAATGTTCTTTCCTTGTTGTTTTGTTTGGGCTTTTTTTCCCCCTAAATGTGTTCTGAATGAATTAAAAATAAATATAATGGACTTTGTCCTTATGTAAAAATTTTCCCTTCTTAAAAAATTGCTGAGTGGGAAAAAAAGCTAAGCCTGAAAGATGCAGCTGCTTCCTACAGGTATTATGTCTGGAAGGGAAGAGAGTTTACAAGTGACTTAATTGTCGTTTCCAAGTTTAATAGAATCATAGAATGACTTAGGCTGGAAGGGACCTTAGAGATCATCTAATCAATCCTCCCCACCATGGGCAGGGCTGCCTCTCAACTAGACTAGGGTCTAGTATGGTTGTAAGTTTAAAAGACATAGCACAAAACAAGAGGAAGTGAAGTCAAATGTCTCAAGAAACACAGGTTTCAGTGTTACTAAAAAGAATATTCACAGTGGTATACAGATTCATGTTCTATCAGTCCCTCACTGGCAAAAAACAGCCCAACATCAACCTCATGCTTGCAACACAGTTCACTAGGATGCTGTGGTAGCATCCACACAGAGAGGTGGTAAAAGTTGTCTCCAGCTTCTAAATTAACTTACTCATAAATACTTGTTAACACCTCTTTCTCACACATACACAACTTCCTTCCACTCTGCTTGTTCACGACTTCCAAATGCAGATCACTGAGCGATGTGGTAGCATTAAAGATGCTAATATTAAACTTATTTAAAGTCAGGATGTGTGTCTCCCTATGGCTTACTACAGTGGAAGAAATGAATGCTGATCCATGAGGTACCAAGCTGGTATCTAGCACAGAAAGCAAGAGCTATGCTGTTATCCAAGTCTAGGCTCCACTCTAAGGCTATCTGAACCTGTCTGGAAACCTAAGAAAATCCTTCACCTCAGGAAGAATGGTGACCACAGGGAGCATTCACTTAAACACTCTAGTATCATTCAAATGATAGCATTTTGCCTATGACACTTCTCTGTGGTCTGTGATTTTTGCCTATTGATTTTTACACTGCAGATACAACATGATAATCAATATGATCATGATAATATAACATGACAAAGATAATATAACATGATATAGCATGATCTGTATAACATGATAATCAACATAAGCAGCACACATGTCTCTGAGAAAAGCCTTCAGCATCCATGCAAGCAATAACCATCCAAAAGAAGTACCAAAGAAAAGACAAAAAGTGAAAATACCTCATGATATTTTTTCACTGTTTTCCCTGACATGCACGTGCAGGATTTCCAGTTTGAAGTCCCACAGCCACAATTTCCTCCACAGCGCTGGACAAGGAGGCAGCGGGGGAAGAAAACTGCATTTGTCAGCTTTAGTTCCTCCCTTAAATTGACAGAGTAGTTTCTTGGAGTGCAGCTATAACGTTTCACATCATCATTCAACCTGTCCAGGTCAACTGCAATGCAAAAGAAGTTTCATTAGCGAGGTTTGAGTGGAACATTCCTTTGGTTTATACCTCTCCCCAGGCAGTCAATAACACAAAGTGATGTGACACTGGTTTGAAAGTATGTGAAGTATAGCAGCAATTTCTGAACAAATAAACATAAACCTACCAATTTTAAATCATTACATGTGGCCATACAGGCTCCCACTGACTGCCATAGCAGAGCTCACACTGACTACAGAGGTAAAAGAGGGCTTGCAGTAAAATGCTGGCCTGAAAGCTGAAGACTGCTTATTTGCACGGATGTTGAATTCTTGGGCAAGGGAGTCAGAAACTCTGGTACTCTCTTCTGCTTATACCTTGCTTACTTAGATGATGAGCTATTTTTTGTTACTATGGATAGAGTCTAGATAACTTTTTCAGATGGAGAAATCAAGCTAAGCAGTATTAATTTCAGCTGGTAAGTTCTACTATAATAGGCATACAAATAAATACAATTAAAACTAATGAGCTTCATTGAATGCCAGTAGTTGGTTGATGTTTAAATGTCTGGTATCTCTGTGAGATGTGTCATATAAACAAGTAGTAAAGTGAACCATAAAAGTAACTTACACACTTTCAACTGTGAGTTGAAGTGCTGCTTCTAGCTTTAGCGTGTAAAGCTAAAACGAAACAAAAAACTCCTTCAATAAATACAGTTTACATAACTGTAACACAGCTAAAAGTAATAAATTTCATGAATCTTATTCCTATAGAAGTTCTCTGATTTCTTTCCCTCATTTTCTGCCTTCTTCTTTTCCTTAGTGTCCCAGGTTTGTGAAGGATTCGCGTTTCATAAAGAACAGTGCTCACATACACAGATAACAAGCAAAAGCAATTTTATTCAAGCACTCACACACAGCTAATAAGCAAAAGTAATTTTACTCAAGCAAACCTAACTCATTACCTAACATCCCCACATACATACTGATCGTAAGGAGGTACACAAACTTCAGAGCAGGTGAAGGGCATGTAGTGCAGTGCTTGGGGAGAGGAGTCAGGACGTCCTAATGCCTTCTGCAGAGCATCCCCTGGATCAAGATGTGCATCAGGTAGACCTTCTGAACAAAAACATTCTCTCCCCACCACAGTGGGCTACTTATAGCTCTCCTGGTGGGGTGTGCAGACTGCTCGGGCATCGGTGCATGCATGGCCAGTGCATGGACAGAGGCTGAACAGTATTTTTCCACCCACAGTGGCTAACAGTGGTCATTCCCCAAGTTGGGCGTGCATGGGGGGTCTTGGGGCACTTCTGGTGGTTGTTACTTCATCCATCTTCAGCTCCCTCATCCTGTCCTTAAGGTGTCCTTTCATTTTTTGGTTCCTGATATTGCTTTCCGGACAACAAGGAGCTGGCTAAGACAGGCTGACTGCCTGATTCCCCCTTACACCTGCACATTCCAGACGTGGGAGAGAGTACTGTGCTCTCCAGTGCGGTTCAAGAGATAGTGGTGTGCTGGAGGGCTGCAACAACAGATGAGTATGGATACATGCCACTGTGTGATCCATTGTTGGGACATGCTGGTATTCCACTATCCATACCATGGTCCCATGTAACATGGTCTTGATGAGTGATCGTATCAAAGACATGAGACACAGTAAGCAGCCTATAATACACAAGAAGCCAAGGCCCATTAAACACTTAGGATTCTGTCCGCCAGCTCAGTGTTCAACAGCTCAATGTCCTGGTTTGAGTGAGAACAGAACTAATTCTGTTCAGTGATTTTACTTTTCAGCTCAGTTCTTCTAACTAACTACACTGTCTGAAGTCAGCAGCCTGTTCTCACAGACAGTGTCTGCTGCTAGCAGTGATAACACCCCATGGTCACTGCCAAGGGTTGGTGTGCAGACCAAGGCCACTGCTGGATCTTGTGCACCACATTGGAGAGTGCATAAAGTGAAAGGCTGCACCTGCAGGGAGGAGTGGACAGGACAGGTGACCCTAAACTGATCAGCAAGATATTTCATCCCATATACGTCATATTTGGTATAAGCTGAGGGATCAGGAGGGCCCTGCTCTGCTCTGGTCTTTTTCTGGCTTCTTCCTCTCTTCTTCAATGTCCAGAATCCAAGGAGGACTCTGTCCATTCTGCCTTCAATCCCGATCTGTGTGTTCCTGAACCTGGTACCAGAATCCAGCTCCTGAACACAGCTCCCATCTGCTGCTGGGCCCTGTCTGGGACTTTCCTGGTGCCTGCTCCACAGCATCAGTGGTGGTGGTGATGTAATTGCCATTGCAGGGCGGGGGGGGGGGGGGGGGGGCAGGTTTGGTACTGGTTTTGTGTATATTTGTATATATTCCCTTTTTTTAATTATTATTATTACTTTCATTAAAGCTGTTCTAGTTTCCTTTTCTAAGTGCTAAGTCTCTCTCCCTTATTCCTTTTCTTTTGCACTTTGGGGAGGGAGGTTAACAGAGAGTGCCTGTTAGAGGTCTAGCCAGGTGCCCTGACCCTAAACTGTGACACTCAATAACTCATTCAGGACTGGAGGATATGTGAACTTCTGTTGAGTTCTCACCCCAAACAATAATTGATAATAGAAACAGAAACAAGAAAATAGGAACAGCTCAAATCAGAACTGGGATAATAGTATAGTGTTTGTGAACATACCAGATTTTCATGGGCATGTTTAATAGCTCAACGTTATGTTTGGTCGTGAGCACACCTATTCTTGTGCTTCACTATAAACATGTGAAAACCTCCAACGATTACACTTCTATACCTTCTGTGACTCAGTCCTCGCCAACATCACAAAGTAAATTGTGGAAAAAGCTGTGATTTGTAAATATCATGCACCTTTACATTCTGGCCTGAAGACAGTCACAAGGCAGACATGCAAGAGGCAAGGGTACGTAAATGTCACAAATGCTATTATAGAAAATCATAGAAGCTTCACTTTTCTGTCAAGGCATTATGTGAGTCAATGGGAATTTGCAGATAAACTGTGATTTTATAGCAATTGTGATACATCTCACCATGAAATCTCAGTGGTTCTCTTCAGAGAGCTAGCATCTCTCCAAAAGAGGTATAGATCATGTTCCTGATATAAGCACAAAATCAATGGGGCTGCTGGTATACTCGTGCACTGGGAGAAAAATACACTCCAAATGTCCACAGCCAGGACTTAGAAGTCCAGATAATATTGATTTCTTTGTTTTAACAGATGATATTTTCTTCTTTGCTGACATTCTCCAAAGCCACCTCTTCTCATTGTAGGCTCTCAGGCTAATTCTTCTTGCAGGCAAATGTTTCCCACTCCTCTAAACATTCTCATCAGGACCTTTGCCATCATCTTTGCTTTACTGATAAAGCAAAGCAGGTATCTGGCTACTATTCATTTCAGCCAACTGATGTGAAGGAAAAATTAACCAAAGGGAGAAGAGGGCAGACAATACTCTGCCTTCATGATTAATGAGATTTCTTGAGGGGAAAGACTGAATCATCCATACTCTGGCACTGCAGCAATCCATGGGAATGGGTACTGGTATGAGCAGGCTTGTATCTGGACAGTCTGGATGTGGACTAGGATGTCATTTGCTTATGATGCATCTCTAGAGAGATTTAGAATGAAATGCTCAAAGGCTTAATTCAGCTCTAATTCAGCTGAGGTAATACAGGAAACAAGGCTTCCAGTACCAAACCCATCATTAAAGAGGGCCCAGACCCAGGTCACACGAACTGACATCTGTGTCAGGAGAAGATGCACAGGGGACTGAACAAAATTTTATCTATTACAAAAGAAATTTCCTCTCGGGCTCAACAGTTCCTCTTCCTGCATTGAGCCAATACCTATTATCACTGCTGCGTTATCAACACAGAAATGAGTCTCTGTAACAAGACTGGCAGAGAGGGAAAGCACCAGCATTGAAAGGACGAGGGTGGGGGGCCTTTCCTGCAGAGAGCATATTATATCCGTCACAGTGTTACATATATTAGCTTCAGTACTTAAGCTGCTCAATTTAAATGGCAAGGGGTGACCTGGCAAAGGGCTTTCACTGGAGGGAAGGCTTTGCTCACTAGCCTTCAAAAGCCTAGTTTTGATGACTTTCAGAAGTCTTTGCAGGATCTCTTAGTCTATAGCTGAGTCAGTACTGTGGAGGGCTGTTGACTTGCTTGAAGCATAGAAGGGAATAACCAGATAATTATGGTATTTTTTTCTCTGTGCAATATGAAGGAATCAGCTGTTTTCAATGAGGGCTCAAAATTTTCTCTGGATGCATTTTTCAGGAATTCTGAAATTAACCAGGACCAAAATACATTCTATTTAGTCTGCTTTTCCGTGATGAACTATACTTGAAAAAGCTATGGGAAATTTTACAATGAAAAATTGCATGAATTCTTGCTATCATATTCAAGACACTCTGTTCCTGACTTATTAGCAGGTTTGGGACCCCCAAATCCCAGAGTTATCAGTTAAGATGTAAATTCTCTCTACTTCGCCATATCTCAGGTATCAGAGATCAGACTGAAATGGACAAATACAATATTTTAGTGATGCTGAAATCATGACAATAAATAACCTCAAGCAGAAAAGGAAAGACTAAATAAAGGGTTTAAGAGATAGACGAGTCATGTTCCATAAAAATTAATCTGGAGGTAAACACCTACCCTCTTTTTGACTATTCTGTACAGAAATCCAGGGCTTGATGGGATGAGTGTGCAATGTCTTCTGTGTACAGTTTCTACTGCACTCTGGTAATAGCACACTGACAACCAAGAACAGTTCCCATCTCCTAGTTAGCTTTAGACCATTGTTTGCAGCCTGCTAACAAAAGACCACATTTTCTCTGAACGAGTCTCTGCTGAAAGCTTTGATATACACTTTTCCCTGTCTTGGGGTTGTTTTACTGTCTGGAGCCAGTCCATTTCCTCAGCCATATAACAATGAGATTTTACAGTACAGTCAGTTTCATGCATCACTTCACTGCTGTGACTAAAATGCAACTGAGCCTTGGTGTGATTGGTGTGAAATCCTGCTGCTTTACTTATCAAGGACTGAAACCACTGGAGTCCTTAATTTAAAACTAGAACTAAAAGGTTCCGTACACTGGATGCAAATAACTTCCAAGTATTATTACAGAATGTCCGCATCAGAGATTCAATTTAAAGGCGAGACAGACATAAAAAGACACACTGGAGCAGTAAGCTGGATACTTGGGGTACAGTGTTTGCCTTTCCTTCTCCTTAAATCCTGTGCTTAAATACATCCACATGTTACATATTGCTAAGGGATGTGCTTACCTTGAAACATAATCTTAATCAGAGGTATGCACTGAAATCAAAGACTGCAGCTAATACCATGTTTTATTCAGCAGGGACAGCCTTAAAGATTGGAGAGAAAACCTGTACTGCTGGTCACTCATTGATTTTAAAAAGATAAGCTGTGTGTTTGGGTTTCTTTTAACACCTCATCTGTTGCAAATTCATACATGCCATACCTGAACATTTTACATTTTTTTTTTCATGCACGAGCCGTAGACCAGAGCTGAAGGTGTAAGAGATGGTAGCCACCTTGACATAGTATTCCTATACCACATGTCAAGGCTATCTACAAGCAAGGCAAGAAGGACTCAGGCAGCTGCAGACCAGTCAGTCTAAACTCAACCCATGGTAAAACTGAGAGGTAAATCCCCCTGGAAGAAATGTTCAGGCACATGAAAGACAACAGGTTGTCTGGGAAGAGACAGAATAGTTTACCAAGGGCAAACTGTGATGGACCAACCTGAGAGTTTGCTACAATGAGATAACTGTCTTAACTGTCTTGCTGGATGAGGTGAAAGCAGCAGGGACATCTGCTGATTTTTGACAGTGATCCATAGCATTCTTGCAACCGGACTGCTGAGATACAATGGGACAGGTGCACTACAATTTTGGTAGATAATCAGAAGGTCCAGGAGTCTTGAGCAAAATGGTCAACAATTCCAAGTATGACTGGTGTCTGGTTACTAGAAGTGTTCCTCAGGGGGTAACACTGGGTTCAATATGGCTAAAGATTTTCACTAATGATCTGAACAATGGAATCATGTGATCCCTCAGCAAGTTTGTCAGGCATCACATTAGGGAAATCTGTTCACCTATTGCAAGGCTGCCTTTCAGAAGGACCTCACGAGGCTAGAGAAATGTGCTGGCAAGAATCTTGTGATGTTCAGTGATGACAAATGGAAATTCCTGCACCTGACATTGAATAACCCCATGCATCAGTCCAGACTGGCCACACACTGGATAAGCAGAAGCTTTGCAGGAAAAGCTTTGATGTCCTGGTACACAGCAAGCTGAACATGAGTCAGCTGTTTGCCTAGCAATGACAGAGGCTGCACACTAAGCTGCATTTGGAAGAATGTTGCAGCAGGTTGAGGGAGATGAATACTCCCCTTTGTTCAGCTCTGTAAACTTGCATCTGGAGTACTGTGTCCAGTTTTGAGTCCACTCCAGCAGAAGAGAAGGATGAACAAACCAAGGACTTCAGTGAAGAGTGACCATGATGGTCAAGGTGCTGATCCAAAACAGCCACAGTGAAGATGAAGGAACGAGATTCGTTTAGTCTGGAAAGAAGGATAAAAGGGGTTCTAATAATTTTCTTCAGCTATCTAAAAGGGGCTACAGGGAGAATGGATCAGTCTCTTATTGGATGTGCACAGCAAAAATACAAGAGTTAAAGATCACAAGTTCCAGCAAGGGACATTTCAGTGAGCTCTAAAGAAAAACTGATCACCATGAGAGTGGTCAAACACTGGGAGAAATTATCCAAAATCTTGTGAAATCACTCTAGTTGGAAATATTCAAAACTTAACTAGAGAAGGCCCTAATTAATGTGATTTAACTTTGAGGCTGTTTCTGCACAGAGCAGGTTTGGATGAGATAATCCACACAGTGTTCTTGTAAACAAAAGTATTCTCTTAATCTATGACTGATACTAAACTGCCAAGGTGCCTATATGTCTGATATCTTTCCTGAAAGGGTATTGATGTTACATATTGATATGATACACTAATATGTTGTATTGATATCTATCAATATGGACAAATAAGGTTTAAAAGTCTGATTTTTTTTTTGTCTGTTAAGAAGGCAAAGTGGATGCGTGGAACCAGATTTCAGCACTCTTGTGCTCTTTTTGGCATCTGAAGAGATGAAAGAGGCCTGCACTTGTTAACTTGCCCCTGTTCATGTTTTGTGCATCATCAAGGTATGAAAGTGCAGGGAGGTTGGAGTATTTTGTGTCAAGTGGGGATACAGATTTCAGTTCTAGTTTGACTCTTACCCTGTTTCATGTGTGGCTTACAGTTTATAACAAAGGTTGTTGTGCTGCTGTTTCAATTTTGAATCTTGTAGTAAAAAAATTCCTCCTATGGAGCATGGAATTTCTTAGAGACATTTGAATGCATTGAACTCTTTTCTATCAGCATTCATGCTCCACTAGCATAAAGGTATGTGCCAAGGCTTTGTCAGGTAGAGGTATTGTACAAGCAGTCACAAGGCCTTCAAAGCAGTACTGTAGTTAACTGAAGCTATGGTGTGGCTGAACTTGAGTTGGAAGATGCAGTCCTATACATACAATAAGCAGTCACATCTTTCACTGCTTAGATCACCTACATGCACAGACACTGTTGAAATGATTTTTATATTATTTTATATTATTATTACTATACCAATACACCCATAAATACACCCATACACTTTGGTAGCTGTCCAGGTCTTTCTCACAGGAGCTGGGGAGAAGATGATGCAATTTGAATTTACTACAAAATGACAATGCCAAGACAAACCTGCTAAATACAGCAACTATTATTTTAGAGGAATGAGAGATCTGAATTTCAGTGGGATTGTAACTGTCTGTATGAAACAAGGTTCACAATATATAGGCCTCTTACAGACTGGGAAACCAATTATCAGCTACGGTATGGGTCAAGTAGCAAAAGCAGGCCAAACTATCAGTGTCAGTGTCACGGAATGGACATAGCTTCACTGAAATCAATGGAATTGAACAGTTTATTCCAGTGACAAACAATATGCTTCAAGTTTCTTAAGAATTTTTAAAAAGGGTTTAATAAGAAAAGCTTTCACTGCAGTGACCAGCAATTATGTCCCATAAAGCATGGGGGAAAATCTCATTTGTTACAGAGGGGGCAGATGTGAAATTAGATTGTGAAATGACTGAGTGTGTGTAGTTTGCATGCAACAGACAACCTGGTTGCCAACTGAAGAAGGGTGGAAGAAATAGCCTGATTTTTAAGCACAAGGAATACTATAAATTAGTAGCTATTTGAGAGGGTATTTAATCTACTTGGAATATTCACATTTGCTGTGAATGAGTGGTCATTCAGCATTTGTGATGCCTGCACTCCCTGCCTGGTGCACTGATACTTGCTGGCAGCCATCCCAGAACCTTTCAAAGAAGAGTACATGGACGTTAGCAGCAATTTACTGTCCACTGTTTGCAAACCCCTGAGAAATTACATTCCTGAGTTAAAATTTTAAGTTCTTGTTAGACCACTTTAAGTAGTGACAATTAAAAACTGTTGTTAAGGACATACTGAAACTTGCTTGATGTTGGGAACCTGTTTGACAAAGGACAGCAGGAACATTTTATGAAGACTTATGGTCTAATGTTGCTACTCCCCTTCCACAGAGCAGTGCGGCTAAGCCAGAAAGTATTTATTTGTTTAACTTGTAAAGCTGTCATAGCAGACAGATGTCATTGCAAGAATGTCCCACCTTATCTTCTGATAGCCAAAGGCTTCTTGCATACTATTTCCAAACAAGAAAATCATCTCAGAGGCGTGTGTAGTCTTGTTAACTACCAGGTATATCTACTAGGTATATCTACCTAGGTGTATTCCTGCTTCCTAGATTTATTTCTGAAAACAAAATAAAACAAAACACACAACAACAACAAAAAAAAACAATTCCTTTTTAAAGTTGCCCCCTTTCTTTAGGTACCATTTCCTAGACATTTGGATCTACTACTGTGATAAGAAACAGTGAAATTTTTCTTTCTCCTTTCTTCATTTGTACCTAAGCCATTTCACAGGTCTTTTTTACATTATAAAGCCTTTATCAAGAGGATGTAAAACTTCAGAGTGAACAACAACAGATAAAATGAAAACAAGCATATAGGAGAAGTTAAGCAATGTCTAACTGATAGTTGGAATGTTTACCTCTCAGGAGCTCTTCTAATATTATCAAGTAGATATACTGATGCTCTAAAAAATTTAAACTGCAGGATGAAGAGGTTTCCTTCAAACATGTCTGAATGCTCCTTATGACTCTAAAAGAATAGAAATCTATTTGTCTAGAAGTTCAACACAACTGTAGACTATGGGTGTTTTCTTTTTTATACCTACCTGTGTTCTTGCCAAGAACAGTATTAAATAACCCTATAGCCAGTGATATCCTTTTAGAGATGATTTATATTTGTAATAGCCAAATTATTACCCCAATGAGGTCAGCTACTACGTATTACAGCAATGCAAAAAGAATTCTTTTAAAAGGTCATACTTTGCTTCGTATGACCTGTTTTTTTCCTACGAGTCTAGGATAAGCTTAAGGCCGAATATTCATACTTATACGGTTTCTAAAATGCAGCAATGGCTAGTAAACCTTTTTGAGTATATTTACAACTGCTGCAGAGGTTATTTGAAACATTTACTTGTCATATTTTTGTGTAGGAGGTGTACACCATAGTTTATAGCTTATACAAAGTCTCTTGTCTAAAAATTTTGAAAATGTGAATGTGTGTCTTTCCCTTTTTTTTTTTCTGTCCTTACCTGCCCATATGGGTTTCACTGTGATTCTATAGCTAACTTTTACTGGGGTGGTTAACAGCAAATCTCACTGAACAGATGTAGAATCATATTTCAAACTTCATGTGGTTATTAGCAAGACACACCTGATACTAATATCTCGCTTCAATAGTGCAAATAGAAAGAAACTCTAATAGAGTTCCATCATTGTTGTAGGAGTGCGAGATCAGGTCTTGTAGATGGAATGGAGTTACAATACATAACAGATTTAGTAAACACACTCTTCATTTTCAAGGTTTTTGCAGGAGGTATCCAGGAAAGGATTGATCTGTGTATGTGTATATCAATGTGTATAAATACATGATGGGAGAGAGTAAGGAAGATGGAGTCAGAGTCTTCTCTGAAAGGACAAGAGATGCTGGACTTAGATTGTAATATAGGAAAACCTATTAAAATGCTAAAAAACCCCAACTTTTTTGTTTGTTTGGAGGGTGGTCAGACACAGGTTGTCCACAGAGGTCGTGTAGTTTCCATCACTGGAGATATTAAAACCTGACTGGACATGGCCCTGAGCAACCTGCTACTGGAGACCCTGCCTTGAGCAGAGGAGTGGGACTAGACAAACTCCTAAGGTGCCTTCCCACTTCAGCTGTTTTGTGATTCTGTGAGTTTAAATTATGCTAAAATACTGTACTTACATCCTTGTCTCTGATCTATCTTTGTAGATTACTGATTGCCAAATTAAGAAAACATACCATTTAAGTATCATTTATCACATATTCCTGTTATCAGAATTGGTATTCAGCAACACTGCCTCTTAAGCTCAATTTTATGGTACAATTTGGTACAGGCAGGGAGTTGGATAAGAGCTATTTTATATATATGTGCTCATTTAACTATATGAGGTACTAGGCCAAACATGATCCGAGAATAAAATGAAATCTGTAGAGCAGAAACAGTACAGAATCCAGGTTTCTAACCAGCTTCTATTAAAATCAAGTACCTTTATTTCTTTTATAGACATATCTATCAGTGCCAAATCCTGGGAATAAGGGACACACAGATCATGTTTCACAGGCCTCTAAATGAGATCAAACTGATCTCAGAAGTGATGCAGTGGCAGTCAGGTGATGTTTTTCACAGAACATGGGCTCTTGTGGTTGCCTGAAATTTCTGACATGCCAAAAAGGAACAAAGTAAAGGGATTTATTTTTCACTGGATGAGTACTTAGGGCTCTATAGTAGACTCCTTTGAAGTGAGCTGAGCCCAAAACCAGAGATGGCCACTGTATGCCAAGTTGGCTGGGCATCTACTAATGCATTGTATATGCCTGAGATCATTACATTGCCCAAAGGTCAGCAGCCATGGGACAGCCCACATCCCTATCATTTACCTCTTACTTTCTGAGACAAGGTGGCCATGTGCAAACTACCCACCAAGAATGGCATCTGGCCTTTGCCAACTCCTGGTTCATGCCCAGCCATGATCTGGGTGAATGACAGTTAGCATAGGCCAAAACTAAGCAGAGACCAGGCTGACAGTTTAGTAGTATGACAAATGGATTTCAGGGCCCAGAAACACTCCTTGACACTATTTCCCCTACAGATGCAGTCTATATAGCCCTGTTAAGATCAAAGCCTCATCATTTGATAGCAAGTATGGTACAATAATGTAATTAAAATACGCTCTCCTTGCTTAGCACATGCTTAACATAGGGGAGATGAGATTTTCGATGCAAATAAACAGTAGATTGCACAGAATCGGAACTGTGATTTGGGCATTATAATTTTAAAGTTATAAAGAATGCATATAAATGCATAATGTGGAAATGGAAGACTATATTAACAAGAGAAGACAAATAAAATATTTCACTCCAGATCTGTAGGATTATTCCTGGAGGAAAACAGGCATGCCTGTTTTCCTCAAGACGGTGTGGGAATAAACTAGGCTACGGACAAGACTGTGTGGGAATAAATTGGGCTGCAGACGGCGTCCTTGAGGTATGCTTGAGAATGGCAAGGGAGGAAGCACAAAGCAGTGAAGCAAGAAGATAAAGAATAAGAATGTAGAAGATAACCAGGATGAGGGGTGGTGATGGAGACGGTGTAGGATACCCAATGATGTATTAGTTTAGGATGTGTGAGCAGTGTGTGTTTAGAGTAGTTAACCAATAGCTGTTAATGGTAGCATGTATACAGGAAGAGAAATTGTATGTAACCCTGGCGAAAACATGAATAAAGTGCCCTCAACTTTGATCATATTGGTCCGTGTTGAGTTCTTTTCCCTCACAGATCTTCTGTAAAAAGCTACAGCAATTGTCACCTTGGAGAACCCTAACAGACTTCCTATATCTGTACTCGCAAATAAAGGACAATTTCATCAGGCCCTTCAGTGAATGGTTACCCCAGCGCATGACTCTCTTCTAAATACTGTTTCTTAATCATTGTGGGTTTGTACCGCTTTACCATTTGGTGGATGATTTGAACTAACAGAAGGAAACAAGAAACATAATCCAGAAATGTGTGCTTTGCTCAGTAGCAGACAAAGATGTTAAACCATGATAATATTCCCCTCCAACATAATGAAAAACAGGGAGCGTTCACATCCTAAAAAACCAGCTGCACACACAGGTGTCTGCACCAGATGCTTCCTTAAGCACAATGTGATAAAAGTGATTATTCCTCACTCAACAGAGAGCAATCTCTAAGCAGGGTATTTAAAGGAGGATGAAAGTGCAAGTAATGAGGAGCCCCTTGCCTTAAACACAAAGCAATGTTTAAGATGATGAAGCTGAGAACCATCTGTCCTTTACACATGGGCCTATGCTTTTATTTGTGAATTCATCATTACAATGGGCAGTTTTGAGTCTGATTTCTCATGTGAGTTCCTGCTCAGTCAGAAAATGGTTAAGGATTTAATGACTTATGCCTGGTTTTAGTTGGTGATACTTAGGCCTGTGACTCCAATAGGAACACAGGCACCAGAATCTAATACCTGACCAATGGACATTTCTATGAGGAGTGAAGGAATATCCTGGTCTTGCCCGTAAGTAGGTACCTAGTATCTTTTCCTACCTTTGGACTTCCTGTCGTGGTAGCTCCTGCCTCGATAATGGTGGCCACTGTCTGTGTACAAGTTCTTGAGATCTTCTTGCCAGGAGTCCGGGTTAAAGTGTTTGAGCAGATCCTCCACTGTGTCGAATGCAGCAATGGTCTGATCCAGTGCTTCCGCCGTGAGTGTAGAGTCAGTCACTGATGGAGAGGGATAGGATACCCCCTAAGAGTGACATACATCTCAGTGTACTTGCAATAAATTACAGCACCACTTAAAACAGTTCAAACAGTTACTGAGAAATTTGTCTCAATGACCAGTTACAGTGGGCCATCTTTTGAAGTCCTTAGCTGGGCCAGCCTTTGTTATGCCTGTGTTTTCTTTTTGCAAGGACAAAAGACACCAAGGAACTCCCAAGCAAATCCCAGAGGAAATGCAGAGTGGAAACACTGCCACTGCTAGACTATCAGAATGCAAACCCACTCCTCAAAGGGGATGACAATACGCACAAATGCATAGGTGTAACAGAAATGTCTTTTGAAGCCACTGTGATGGCCATGACCACAGAACAGAGGTGCCTTAAATAGTTGGGGTGGTGCCTTCACAGCTTCACCAGCTCTATTGTTAAATCCATAATAGGTGTATCAGAAACCACAGTAGAGAAAGACAAAGGAAACAAGTCCACAAGACTGTCCTTCTTTCCCTGGTCAATTTGGACAAAAAAATTGGCTTGGTTAAAGATTTGAAAAGATGGCCCTTTATTCCTAAGAATTAAATGTATTATGAAACACCAATGAATGCCAATTTTCCCACCCTTTTACCAAAAATACAAGTTATTCAGCAAATGAGAGAAAAAAAAAAAGATATTTGGACAACTTAACAATGAATATCAACATAGTGATAGCTTACAATTATAATACCAGACGGATTATTATTTCCCACCAGGAAGCGTCGAGTACCCTTCTCTGACTGTATCTGGTTCCCAACGAACTTGTGTCACAACTTGACTTTGAGAGAAAGATTGCGGCGATTTAATTTTTACTGGAGGGGACCTTTAAGCATTTTTAATATTTATGATTTACAATCACAGTATTCACCACCCTGATATAACTTTTTCCCTTGTCCAAGCACGAAGCCCAAGAGTATGTGTAAAATATATTCAAGAGTAACTATTAATGCACATTTATTACTTACTGAAGGACCACAATCAAAATACCTGATTTTATCCATCAAGAAGCATAATATAGCACAAGAGTCATTTGGATTTTGGTCTCTTAAGTTATTAGGGAAAAATCCCTAGAAACCCTATTCTCCCATGAAAGTTCAGTTCTCAAGTACTGTAGCAGAAATATGCCATTTAAAATGAATGGTTCCCCACAATTTTTTATTTTATTTTTCCTGATCTCCCAAGTAAATGAATATGTTAAACTATTAATCTTTGTGATTAACTTCACTCAGCTGGGTAGTAATGGAAAGGTGAATTAATTTCAGTAAAGTTACGTGTTTGCAGGACTGTGTCCTTCAGTGCTTACTAAACCACTTTTAACATATATATGTCTTTTAAAATAAAACATTTGTTTTTCATGGGAAGTTGTGTTGCAAAAGAAACAGTCCTTGACATTTTACTGCATATATTTTCTGAAAGCATGGACAGTTCAAATTATTAAAAACAAGAAAGAGAAGAAACAGAAAACATTACAATAGTGCTATCAAGGAAGTATAGCTGTGCTGTACTGTTTATCACCAACAGCACAAGAAATTTCAGAGGGCCCACTTGTGACTGCAAGGCCTCTATAATACAGTGCCGAATAAGACACAGTGCAGATGGCAGTAAAATCTCATGACCCAATAAAAAGGAAGGCGTATCTCAAAGCATCTTCTCTGACTTCTAAGTGGCTTGCAATAGAGACTGTCGGAGAGATGGGAGTTGAAAAGCTCATGCCAGCAAAGCGAACCCAGCACTGTTATCTAAAACAATGCTGCAGGAGAGACTGTGCTGTGGGCAAGCGTCACACAGCATGCTAACACAGTCTTTGAGTTTACAAAAGAAAAATGTACCCAAATGCTACTTGCTTACTGAGGAGAGCTCAGTGGAGCTCATGGCCTGTCTGTGACTGCAGCCCAACTGCGAAATGTCAGTTCCCTATTAACTTTGAAAAGTGAGGGTTATGGTGCAAGGATGTTGAAGAAACAGCAGAATAAAAATCAGACCATAAGGGTGTGACTTAGATGATGTAAGAGTTTTTTTCACGTGTTCAACTGTGCATTTCATTACAGAATTACAGGTCAGGCTGCGAATTTGCAGGGCATTTCAAACTCATACAGTCAGCAGGGATTCCCCACTGAAGAGATTTGTGCAACTTCATTCACACATAGTGACAGCCAAGTCAAGAGGAATTATTTCAACAGCTCAGATAACCTACTGGCAGCAACATCATGTGACAGGCCCAAAAGCAACTTCAAAGCTGCCAACCCAACTGCCTCTCTTTTGTCCTGCCAAGAGTGAGGCACTTGCTTTAGAAGAGTTTGTTCTCTTCATAATCTGCCTTATGAGATCGCATTCAAAAAGAGGCAAGAGGAAGAGTGAAATTCTAGGAGCTATGAGGAGCAAATATTTTCCACATTATGTACCACTTCTATGTTTCCTAAAGCACAGAACTAATTTTTAATTTCAAGGGACAGAAAGGTATTTTTTTGTGTCAGTGCTCTTACCCTTAATTTCTGTTTCCCCATTCTTTTCTATTTTCTATCTGTACTGTGAAGCTGACAGGCAGTTCGATGTGCATCACAGTTGTTGGTCATACCATTAGTTCACAAATAATGGAAATTCAATTATAAGAAGTGAAGTTTTGTATTGGTTTTGGTTTTAGTTTGCTTTTTTCCTGCATGTGCCATACTGGGTTAAGGGCAGAAATAATAGTTCTAGATTTCTGAGGAAAAAAACCAAAATACAACTCTGTGATATGACCTCAGACTCACATTCTCAGAGCTGTATTTTACTCAGATCCTAAAATGAGGTTTAGGTTGCCTGTTGGTTTGAGGGACAAAAGTTAGATCTGCCATGACAACTGAGTACCAACAGAACAGTATGTCATCCTGATGTCAACTGGCATGTTTGAGTCTGTCCTTCTGCCCCTCAGGACCACAGTAGAATCCCTGAACCTTTCTACCCTGAAGAATTTGCATGTCCTCAGATGTTTGCCTTGGTGCCTTTGAGAAATATTGCTCAACCTCTCTACCTTATTTCCCCTGAGGATAAGAAATGGCTACTGGGTACAGTGCATGCTCACTGGCAGATGGTACATTTTATTAGATAGGAGATGGCATGGGAAACCCAATGAAACTGGGGTTCTGCTTCTGGTTTAGCTGTACGTTTCCATGTGACCTTGGGTATCACCTTGCTACCTGTCATATTTGTACTGAAATTCCCTACTTGTAACATATTCACAACAACTTTCCAGAAACAAATAGATATGAAAGATAAACACACTTTTTTTCCCAGTATTAAAAGAATACTGCAATTATTGTTTGGTGTACTGTGAGCTTTATGATGTTAAGAAGGACAGCTAGCATGCCGTTTACCATATTCTTGATCTCATTTTCATGGTTACCTGATGAGGGAGCCCTAAGCTTGCTTTTTCAAACATCATTCTACCATATTTCTAAACAAAAAAAATTCTATCACATAGAATTCTTTTCCAGCCCTGTATTAGAATGAAAAATTAATTTATGTCTTTCAGTAAAACAGTGATTTAGCATCTCCTGCTTGGCCCATCCAATAGATCTCAACCCTGCTAACATTATTACTCAGGACTTCCAACACAATTAGTTCAAGGCTATCAATGCACCGTATCATGAAGGGCAAGTGTCATTTGCATACTCAAGGGTAAACAAGAGTGAGATTGACTTAATGTCTTCTAATTTTGTCGATATAGAAGTTTCTCTCTACTCACTGCCTGGCTTAGACACTAATCAGTAAATTTTTTTTTCATATTTTATTTACTGCTTCTCTACTGGCAACTCCTGGCTGCTACTGTAACAAAGGTGCCATCACTAAACTGTCTTCCATGAATGCTACTAACATTGGTCTCAAGTCAGCTTTGAGTGCTTATTGTAGTTGTCTCATGTGCTTTAAGAGGAGTTTACAAGCACTGTGACATGGTGCTGATCAGCCAGTAGAACACACAGAAGATGACTGCCCATACTACAAATGCTGACACTACACTGCGATTCCCCAGCATTTAACTTTGCTTGGGAAACAAAAGAGGTGATAGATTTTTGGCTAATGACACTTCAAATGAAATTGAATGACATTTCAAGTTAAATGAAAGGGTCAATAATTTTTTATACTGGATTACTTGTTTTCCTTTTTTTTTCCTCCCCAAGTTGCATTTCACTGATGCATATGGAGACTTCAGGTATAATATTTTATTACAGACACTTAAAAAATCCTTTGGTATTGACAATGAAAAGCTAGATCCATTTTCCTGACAGCTTCTTCTATTTAGGTCAAGACATTTTTACAACTGAAAGTTGCAAGGAGGTTAAATCTTGTATTTTGATTTTGTCAGGATGAGTTTGAAAGCAAGAAATGTTTTGCAATGGCTATCTCATATGGTTACAACAGCTGATGGCATATCCTGAATCTTTTCTCCTTAAAAACATAGTAGTTGACTCCAGCATGAGTTGGATAAACTCATCCTCTGCCAAAGATGAATACATGGTTCCTCTGTGCAGGTTCCATTTTAGTGAGTTGGATTCAAGCCACCCTATCAATCCATCCATGGGCAAAATAGCAACAAATTACTTACTGAGACAGAGCTTGTAACAGACTCCCAGTTGGTTTCTGAGGCTGCATGCTGGAAATCATCCTAAGGGGAAAAACACACAGGAAAAATCACCATTAAGGCAATGACCTAAGTTAACTGCAGAACCTGAAAAACGTCTAAGTATGCAACATCTGTCACCCTTTTCAATCCCCTTTAATGCAAGAGGCCCTTGCCATGTGTCACTCCTAAATAATGCTACTTCCATTCAAGTTCCTCCCTTTTCAATGTTTATAAATTATCTCATTCTGAGCTAGTTTCTTGCTGGGGAAAGAATAGGTATTGTTATTATTACTACTATTATTATCTATAATATGATATATACTGCTTTGCTTAGCAGGACCTAAATGTGTCAAGGGCATTACATTCATCTTCAAACACAAAAATTAAACACCACCTCTGTATGTCTACAATCAGTATTAATGCTGTTCCCCAAATTGATCTGTTCTGGAAAGAGTGTGGACATGCCAATACCCTGGCACTACTTATCCAAGGTGAAAAGCAGGGTAATCTAATCCATTTGAAATGTAGTCCTAACATGACTGTGCTGCTTTTGGTGCTTGTGCTGAGCAGGACTTACTTATCTGTTCAGAGCACTGAATGGCACTATGTGCTTTACATCAAAAACCACAGCCATGGTACATTCACACTAGAAGTGTAATCTCAGAAAACCTCCGGGCTTTTGTCATTAATTTGAGGACAGGGATGGGATCCATCACATCTACCTCTGGACACCCACAAAGCAAACATCTAAATTACTCACTCTTGTTTCTCTTTACAGTAAGCTAAAACTAGCATTTTTAGAGAGCAGATGATCTTAGCTATTTTAAAAACTTAATTTGGGATGACACTGCATCCTAAGAATGCTTTTTTTTCTCTCTGTTGATGGTAACAGGAGCCTGGGAGGACTAGCTTAGACGCAGATGTCAAAATTATAGATATTGACATGTGGTCACCTGAATCCCAGTCCACTTGTCTGACCAGTGATGGCTAATCATTACTTAAATAATGAAGAAGACATTTCTTTAACCTTTTGACAGTTTTACTTATTACCATCTGGAAATTTTTCCAAATGGAAAAAAAAAGGCATTATTACAGAATGGTTATTAAGCACACACGTGCAATGAATAGCAACTGATAAGCATGAATAGGCAGGTGAGGAAAGTGAACTGAAGTCACAGCATACTAAGGTTTTTTCTACTAACAGAATTTAGAATTAAAGTATTTAAAGAAGATGGATCAATGCTGGGCTCACCATTTTACACTGACTCAGCACCTGCCAAGCATTTTTGAGGTTGGCCACTAAAAGGGAAAATGGGAGGGTAGCTGCTTGGCTGATGCTCTCTAGACTCATTGCTGCATCAAAACACATGTATATGCAAATATTCAACTACTTCTTAGGAATGGAAACGAGAAAATTGATCACATTATCTGCTAATTCATCAATAAATTTCTCCTTTAGTCAATAAGGTACAGAGCTGATTTCAGATCCAGACTCAATATACATGGCATTTTAAAGTTTTTCATTTGGAAAAATATTCAAATGTCTCAGGTCACAACATCATTTATTCAATATTGTTAATGTTTCTTCTTCCTTAAAGTGTTCCTTTCTCTCAAATTGGTAGTGATTTCTTCATTACTTAAGATTTGTGGAAGTTAAGAAACCCTATCACACTATAATATCACTAAGTGACCACTTAAACTTCAGGGTTATTAAAATGTTAATTATTAAGTGGTTATTTTCTTACAGAAATACTGAAGCAAAACACTACTGGTGAAATATTTAATGCAGATTTTTTTTTTTTTTATAAACAGTAAAGCAATCTTCAAGTGCTATGATCAGGTTATAAATAATTCAAGAGCAGTGGCCTACCTTGGCCACATTCTCTAGCCATTTGTTTGCCCAGTTCTTGACAAGCTATGATTTAAAGTACATAAAAATGGATTTGAAAAGCTCATGGATCCTCTGGTAATAGTTGCCAGTTGCAAAACTTGGAAATCATTTCCTCTCTGTCATTAGCTTCCATTTAGCACTTCCAGAAAAAAAAGTGGCATTGAGATCTGAGGCATTATTTTAAAAACAGGAACAATCTGTCTCATTGAATGTCTGGAGAAGACCATAGACAAGGAATAATTTTATGATTGAAGTGATGGTTCCCTTGTCTTATCTAATTGTAGATACCAAAACTATTTCTTTAGTCTATGATTCTTTGAGATGGTTGATGCCAGGGAACCCCTCCAAAACCCTGAGACAGTCATGTGTACCACCTGCTTCTTGGATCTCAAACCTGATGACTGCACATTTTGACTCTATTATTATATTTCATCTGCATAAACTATTCACAACTATATGGCTTTGTTCCACCATCACTCAAGGCAGCTGCAGTCATTCTTGACTTCTCAGAGCTTTCAACCTCTACAGTTTGAAGATTATTATTATCTATGGCTTCTGCTTGCAGCTATTTCAAGTAATAATATCAAAGTGATTCTCATTACAAAACCTTCACCTCCTTTCTCTCCATTGTCCCTAGAAGAACCTGAAAGACAAATCTATTTTCAGTGCAATCTATTCAATTCATACTACCTCATTTTTTGTGAATTTGCATATGATCAGCTGGCTGTTTTCTTCATTACTTAAAAGAAGATTAAAACTTCTAGTTAAAAAATAAAAAACACCCCAAAATTACATATTTTTTAAGAGTACAGGAAAAAAAAGATGGTAATAATTTGACTACATCATCCTGACAACAGTACTCTTATTTTCACATGTGTGTAATGGTAACTTAACATTACATGAGAGTTTAGCAAAACATTGCAATAACTGCTCTACAAGCAGCGAAACTACAGGCAAAGCAACAGGGCTACCAATCACCTTCTGATAGCAGCTATTTTTATTGAAGAAAAACGACTTTGATACCTCAACTTCCAAAATTACACCTCAAGAAGACAAATCCTGAGTCAGTTCTTAAGAGTTAAATATGTATGGACATTGATATATTGTTCTTGCCTCTGTTTCAGACAAAGATAAGCTACTCTCTCCTTTGCAGACTGACTTTGTCTATAGCCTGTCTCCCACCACTGATCTCCAATAAGTGACAAGGAGTCACAAGGAATACTCTTTGTTTCACCTAGGGCTTTCACAAGTGGAAATCATGAGGCAAAATCACTGCTATCAAGGATATATGAGACTGCAGAGCCAGGTTGCACTGGTTGCGGAAGAAGATGGTTTGCAGCCTGTGGGTCCATGACCTGCAGCAGCTCTGCCAGGCTCAAGCCATGGGGCTTGGCAGGGTCAGTAGGAACAGGGAGGTATCATGAAGACACTGGGGATGAGGCTGGGAAGCTCACTGGTTGGAGAAGCATGTTGTCCATGACTCACTTCGCTGTATCACAAATATGGCAAAACACATGAGTACTCCCAGACATGCTGAATTACTGCCTAGTCCTCAAATTAAAAGCAAGAAACACTTTCTAACATTTCTGTGATTCTTTATTTTTTACACCATAGTGTAAAAAAAAAAAAAATTTTACACCATAGTGTAAATCACCATAGTGATTATTCTTGGTGCTTGCCATCTATGAGAAATGATGCCTGGAATAGGCAATAACCACCACAGAGACAGGCCCAACACACTGGCAGCTCCCCCCAGTGAAAAGAAGTAGCCCCATATCTCTAAAAGCTCCTCTTTAAAATGTTTTTCCTAATCTGCAGGTCTCTGGAGTGACTGGATTAGGTTTGCTATAAGATTGTTTATCTGACAAAACAACTATAAACTATGGCGAATAAAAGCTGAGGTAATGCTCTCTGCTTCAGGGAGTGGGAAAGGTTCACAAATGACTTGTGGTTAAGAAAAGTCCAGACTAGACTGATGTTTAGGGCCTACCAGTTTAATAAGGTCTGCTCCTGAAGGAGCAACCTTCTCTGCTATGACCTTGTCATGGGAATGGAAAACCTGTGAGGAAATCATGTTTGACTATTCTGATAGACTTCTATGATGGTGTGACTGTCTGGGTAGATGAGGGGAGAGCAGTGGATGTTGTCTACTTTGACTTTAGCAAAGCTTTTGACACTGTCTCCCATGACGTCCTCATAAGTAAGCTTAGAAACTGTCTGTTAGATGAGTGACAGAGCTCAGAGAGTTGTGATCAGTGGTGGAGTCTAGCTGGAACTGTTCCTCAGGGGTAAATACTGCGTGCAGTCTTGTTCAACATAAACATCAATGACCAGGATGAAGGGACAGAGTGTACCCTCAGCAAGTTTGCTGATGATACGACACTGGGAAGAGTGGCTGATACACCAGAAGGCTGTGCTGCCATTCAGTGAGATATGGACAGACTGGAGAGTTGAGTGGAGGGGAAACTACTGAAGTTCAACAAGAACAAGCGTAGAGTCCTGCACCTCAGGAGGAATTGTATTATGTATTAGTACAGGTTAGAGGTTGACCTGCTGGAAAGCCGCTCTGTGGAGAAGGACCTGGGAGTCCTGGTGGATAACAAGCTAACCATGAGTTGGCAATGTGCCCTTGTGGACAAGAAGGCTAATGATATCCTGGGGTGCATTAAGAAGAGTGTGACTGCCAGGTCAAGGGAGGTTCTCCTCACACTTTGGTTTGACATAGCGAGACCACATCTGGAGTACTGTGCCCAGTTCAAGACAGACAGGGAACTACTGGAAAGAGTCCAATGGAGGGCTAAAAAGATGATTAGGGAACTGGAGCATCTGTCATAGGAGGAAAGACTGAGATACCTGGGGCTGTTTAGTGTGGAGAAGGCTCAGAGGGGCTCTTATCAAGGCATGTAACTATCTAAAGGGTGGATGTCAAGAGCATGGGGCCAGACTCTTTTCAGTGGTGCCCAGCAACAGGACAAAGGGCAACAAGCACAAACTGGAACAGAGGAAGTTCCACCTAAACATCGGGAAAAACTCATTTACTGTGAGGGTGACAGAGCACTGGAACAGGCTGCCCAGGGAGGTTGTGAAGTCTTCTTCTCTCCAGACTTTCAAAACCTGCCTGGACACGTTCATGTGCAACCTGCTCTACATGGACCTGCTTTATCAGGGGTGTTGGACGAGATGATCTCTGAAGGTCCCTTCCAATCCCTACCATTTTGTGATTCTGTGACTAGGACAGTGGAAGGTCTGTAAGGAAAGCCTATGGTAAATTACAACTTGAAGAAAAAGAGATTAAATGATCCTAACATTTAAATTAATAAAAGGAAACTCAATGATAGCTGGTTTTGAACAATAGTCAACATCCCTCTATTGCATTCAGAGCTGTTTGCAGACAGGTAGCTGATAAGCAGATAAACCTGTAGGTAGTAATAAGAAATTAAAATAATCTGGAAATAAGGTCTTTTTTTTTTTTTTTTTTTTTCCCCTGTAACAAGCAATAATGACAATATTTTCCCTGATCAATGAATTTATGGATATTTTATATTCAAAGCAACAGGTATTCAAGCAAATAAACTCCAAACTCAGAACACAGTGTGTAACAGAAACACTGTTGAGAGGCTTTTTTTTAAGCTATAGTTCTGTTCAAAAAACTGTGGTGATAAATACTCACTCAGGTTTGTACACTTCATTAATTATAATTTCTCATGAAGCATTTTAATATGCTCCAATTTCTATTCTTAAAGATAAATGAGATGTACACTTTGAAATATCTTTTTCTTTTGCCATACTTTGAAACTGTCACATTGCTATGTTTTTTCATATCAGAATGATATTCATTACAACTTCCCTGAAGGATGCTGAAAGATACCTATCTTCCTAAAGCAGGCTACTCACTAGGAAGACAGAGGCTGCATTTTTCTTACCTACAGTGATGGCCAAACCACTGCTCTGCTCAAGTGACCAGGCTTTACAATAAAAGATGTTGAATTTGGTAAGCGTGTAACAACGGTTATTCATAATCTGGAAATCTTGTCTTGCAATGAAACACTAAATGGAAGCCAGTGTCTTTTTAAGTTGTGGGTAACTTAACCTTGTCTCTCCAGATAATATCCTGTAGTTAGCTACAAAAGGTCATTACCAATGTCAATGATCTCTTTTATCTAGTAGTGCAAACATTTAACAAAATCAGGTGGATGTAATCTGAATGCAGTATTATTCAGACTGGAAAAGTACAAGCAAATTCTACCACTGATGGCAACTATTACAGGACAGATAGGAAATGAACAACTAACATTAACCCTACTAAGTTTTGTTTTCTATTTTTTTGGCGTAGACCCATAAAGGCAGGTCATCCATGACACCACTATTTTGAAGTCAGTAACAAAAGGTCATACAGTCACCAGAGTGTCTGATCCCAAATGTGGTAGTATGATTCTTGCCCTTTAAAAGAAGTTTCTGAAGCCCAGTTACCACTAGGTATCAGTAGCTACAGCCGTATCAGTTATGACTAAGTTAACACTACTACAAAATGACATATAAAATCACTCTTGATTTGTTCCGACACATTTACAAGCTATAACTGAGTGGGAAGCATAAAATACTTAAAATTTCAAAAGTTTAAGGATGTAATAATGATTTAGGTTAAATGCTGTTTGAAACATTTATTTATTAAATAGTGAAGTAAAAATTGAAGCAGAAAAATGTTTCTAGTAACAGTTATGTTTGGTCAATACTTCTCTTCATCCTTCACCTCGTTCTGGAATTAGGCATTGCTGCGTGTGTATCATGAGTAACACTGACATTTAAATTATCTCTCTAAAAGGTCAGATAAAATTTGCTCAAATAAGACAATAGGTATGCTTTTGAATAATCAGATGTCATCTAACACTACACTGCCTATGAGCATCCTTTTTGATGGACAGGACTTCACTGTGTAAATTGTGCATTACCTTTAATTTTTCTATTTATCATAGAAGCCTGTTCTTTTATCTCCATGTACAAGGGATTTAATTTGCTAAGAGCTACTTGGGTGCATAATGACGTTAAACAACTCTGAACAAAATATAAATCAACTAACATTAATTCTAAATACTCTGAAATCCATCCTTCTTAATTTTTACCTGAATGGCAAATTTTACTTCTGCAATTAAACACTGGGATACAAAACTTGTAAGGCTCTTCCAGGTCATCACTTCTGAAACCCTCAGACTGGTCGGCTGTTTCCAAGCTAAATTTATCTTTACTGCACTTATGTAAGTGCCAGCTTTGTCCTTTTCTTCCTCTCCTGAGTTTGGTTCCTGCAGTACTTCTGAAGAGATATCTCCTCTCAGCATCCGTTTTATTACACTAACCAAGCCAAGTTGTCTTGGCCCTCAGAAAGAAATGTCCTCTTTTGCCCGACTGTCCTGTAGCTGTTCCCTGAACACAGCCCAAAAAAGATGTGTTTGCTCCCTACTATGGGGACCAAAACTGTACAGAGTAGTCCCGAAAAGATGCAACTAACGCCTCACACACTTTATTATTCCTCCTTTGCTAACCAGTGAAATGACATTTAACAGCAAATGGTTTTGTTATTAATGTCTACATGAGTGACCTCTGCTCTTTTTGGGCTGTCACATTTCACTGCAAATCAACTCTCCTGTGCTCAAGGTCACACAGTTCTCTTCTCTGATACTCTGATTTTCCCATTCATGAGCAATGCGCTTCAGCACTGTGCGTGCTGCAAAAGCCATTAAAATGTTACTCTGACAGGTTGTGCTCTGGTTCCTAATAAAACCTGAAAATAAAACTGATCATGAGACCAGCCCTTTGGAAACCCCCATTAGCAAGCACTCCTTGGCTGGATACTCACTTCTGCATTACAGCACACTATCTCCCCTTTGACTGCCTCATGGCTCTTTTATTAACGTCCATCTCCTCCAGCGTAATTGTTTCCTGCGTGGCACTAGGCGATTCTCCTCTGAAGTCCAATTAGGTTTGCTACACAGCATTTCCTTCCTCTCTAGACTATCCTCCAGTCTGGCATGAGCACCTTTGATAAAGAGACGTGATTTTTTTTTCTAGTTTCCTATATCTTTCACCACCTTTTCGGCTGACAAGCACCCAGTGAGATTTCTAGGTCAGACTAATGAGCACACAGTTGCCCTGGCCACTCTCCTGCCATTGATATTATGGATAGCCACTGCATTCACCATTCCCATGTGAGACCTGGCCCACTTTACCTCTACCCAGGGATGCAAGCCAGGGGTGTTAAGCTCAGATTGCAGCTGCTCCCTGTAGATTGTTATTGTATACAAAAGGAGACCTGCTTTCAGCAGTGACTCTTCGTGCCTTACGGCCTGCAGTGCCCATCTCTTTGCAATGACTGTGAAGGGTACTGAAGGCAACCCATCTCCTTTCTTACCTTGGTTCACTGTCTAAGCACAGCTGGGCCACAGTGCTGGCCCATTTTGCAGAGCTGGTTGCCCTATGATGCCCCATGCTGGCTCTGACAGGGTGGTGGGGAGCAGACACCAAGAGGGCTCCTGGTCAGTGAGATGCTGTACATCAAAATGGTGTCAGGAAACTGCCAGGTGGAAAAGAGCTTGGGAGGAGTGACCCCAGGAGCCAAAAACTCACTCCCAGGTCAAAGTACGGTGCCCTTGAGAGGACTTTGATGAACTTCTGCCATGCTGACTGACAGGTTTTTGGAAGCAGCCTCTGTGGTAATAGGTGAATCTGCCCTGAGAAAATCTGAAAAAGCTGATGCTTCACTTGCCCAGCAGTGTCCAGGTGGGCAAAGAAGTCTTTCAGAATTAACAGAAGGTAGTGACAGCTGGTTATTTCAAGTCCTCCTTCTTGGTGTGACTCATACCAAATGGGAATGTATTGAGAGGCCCCAGCACTAGGAGTAGAAGCAAAAATATTAATGAAAGAATATCTCCTAAGAGCTAGCTATTAATTTTCTGTCTTCCTTCCACTAGGGTTTCTACCTGTTTTTTATAGATTTAACCACACTCTATAATCAGTGGAAAATAATAATTAACAAATATAGCCTAATTTCATTTAATATTCCAAGTTTTCTGTTGTTCTACTAGGAGGATCTGCTAAGTGCTCTAACATGCATGCTCACATTTTCAGATGTGATTTGGGAGAAACATGGGAGGAATAACAATAATAATGAAAAACTCTACTGGAGCTAAGCAAATTTAATTCCAAAGCCGAGGACATAGTGTAAAAAGGTACCAGTAAGGGACATTAGCTGTCCTAGCAGCAATCCCAGACTATTGATTTTTGTGAAGGATCCATTTGTTTTTGAGTTCTCTCCCACTGGATGCTGTTTAATTCTGCAGCAAGCATGTCTTATGTTTCACAGATAATGCAAAGCAAAACAATTTGTTCACTGTCCCGCTTTGACTGGAAGGCATACGGTTTTCTAGGACAACAAAAAAGGACTGGTTTACAGACTTTCTAAGATGATGCCAATAATCATAAAAATGGCAAGAATAAATAATCTATGAAGAATGCAAGAACCATTTTCTCTTAGCTTTTCCAGGTTTTTGATGGGATCAAAAGCAGTTGATTTATTGCAAACAGCATGGGATAATGCTTATGGGGAATTTCTTTTAACTTGAATTTCATTAAACAGCTAGACTAAGGAAAAAAACCACCAGTATTCAGACTGGGCTTCCAGCCCTATAAATGCTATTAAATTGCTGTTAAATCTAAATACAAGTACCTTAGGAACAGTCACGCTTTTCATTTGTCTTACACATTATTCTTAAAAATATAAATTATAAGTAATGCTATGAAAGAAGACTAGGTATGAAGAAAACACCTTACGTTTGCCACATTTATGTGAACAATTTGATTGAACCATGTTATCAGTTTTGGAATTAACTTACCAAAAGCCAGACTGGGAAATCCTTCTAAGCACCAAACAGAGACTATGATCTGAGGACCAGGAAGTCATGCACTGTGTCAGAATTAGTGTGTGATACATCTTATTTAAATTCTAACTAAATACAAGCATAACCAAATTGACTAAGGATGGTTGTAGAATTGTAAAACGCTAAATATTTTTTAAACAATGCAAATCAAGAAAACAGTTTGTTTCAGTTTTATACTAATGACCTGGAAATGTCACAGAAGTTGAAGCTGGGAAATAAAAAAACAACAAAAAAAAACCCAAAGAAAAAGAAGTTGCAAACACCATTTAACACAGAGAAATATGCTGGGACTAATAAAGGTTAGTAGCAGAGGCAGGAAAGAAAAATAAGTGTTAGTTTAGAAGAATGTAAATGGAGAGAAAGGTATGACACATAAACCCTATTTGATGGCACACATGGATTCAGAAAGGAGCTCATGCCAAGAGCCTGGGCTCAGCAAAAAAGAAAAAAATGAAACCAATCTGCAGTGTGACACAGTGGCATGGCCTGCAGGGTGACATGCCTGCACACACAGAGATCTTCTCCAGGGTGCAGGGAGATGCTTTCCCTATACTAAGGGGATACCACACCACACTAAATCACCACAAGGATACCACACCACCACAAATCACCACCTCCCAGGAGATCATGGGTGGAGGTAGGGCCTCATCTTTACATATTCACCACCTTTCCATAGGTGCAGGACAGTGTTGTGCTCAGAAGAGAGCAAGGTCAGTAAGCACAAGTGGCTTCTCTGGAAACCAAAGATGAGTAGTCTTCAGAAAACAAGCATAGCCAGTCAGTTTTAACCTACTTAGGTGTGACATCAGTGTCAATAAACGCTGTAGGAGGTAGCTTCTTACCCCATCTATGAAGATGTCAAGGCAGCACCAAACCCATGACATCCTGCCCTCACAGTGCTGGTCTGAAACAGGTCAGGTTTTTAGGCTGCCCACCTCCATCAACAATGCAGGCTTATGGAGATAAAACAGGGGCAGAGAGCTTGCACCCTCTTGCACTCTCCCTCAGAAAGACTTTGCTCTGTAATTCAAAAACTCTTTAGTCTTTCCTGAACACCAGACAGCACTTTTAATGTGCCAAATCTACAGTCTGCTGAGTTTTTACTGCTGGTTTTAATACAGCCCTCCTGGGAACCTTGTCCATCTTCGCTCAGCATGACAAACACTCCTGGACAGCCACTCCACCACCAGACGATCAGTAGCTGTGCAATCCTCTGGATTTCAGCTGCTAGCATTACAAATATTTCCTCTGCTTTTAATGTATTTCTTAATGTACCTGGAAACTATACCTGACCCAGCACTGAGCTAGCAATGCCAGCACACAAAGTTTCTACTGTGGTGGGAAAGCGGAGTGTTTACTTTCACATATTTCTGACGGAGATATATTACGTATATGCAGAGCAGACTGTCCTATTTTCTGCTGCCTTATATTATCTGCCCTGACTGGGTGGTTTTTGTTTTGTTTTGTTTTCCCCTTCAGAGCTTAATAATGTATTTCTTTCTGTATAAACTCATGTGCATGCAGAAAAGAGGTGTAAGTCCTGAATAATAACATGACTGATATATCCAGGTTCTTCACTAACCATAAGCATAAGAACTTAAGACATTGTGTTCATCATGCCTGCCTAGAGGACAGGCAGCTTAGAGTTAATACAGTCATGTAGTACAATGGACATTTTGAAATAAGGATCTTTTTTCCAGTCAGGTGAAAAAGTTTCACCTCGTCTATAAAAAACAGCAATTGTTTTCTGTTTGGTTTAGGTACCATACCTACACAATATTCCCCATTTCTGTTCCCTTCTAGAGAAAGCAGTGTTCAGCAGACTACTTCCATCACTAGTAGCCTTTTCAGCATTCCACACAAACCACACGGAGCAGTCAAACTACCTGTCCTCATATGTGCAGGTTCTTTTAAGTATTTTCTTGTTGGAAGTTTATTGGCCAGACCTTAGTGGGAGATAAATTTCTGTGGCCCAAAGGTGGTTGTTTTACCCTGCCTTGCAGCAGTTGAAAAATTAACCTCATTCTTTCTAAGCCATTTCCTCAAGTTTAAGGGTTTGTTTGTTCTTTTTATTATTTTTCTCGAAGATAAGATTCGCTTTTAAAATTACCCGTAAGTCTGCAAACATTGAACGCCAGGGCTCAATGCCGTTAACCCCAAATACTATTAACTCTGTCACTCACTGCCCTGACAAGCAGTGATGAGAAAATGAAAGAAAAGACCGACCTCCATGTAAGAACTTTTGGTCTCTAACAGTAAATAAACTGAGGTAGAGACTGATCAGATAGATAGGGTATGACTCATTTCCTAGGACGTAACTATTACCCTGCAAAACAAAGTGGCCACAACAAACTGCAAATTAGAAACAGCCCAAGGCCCGTGCTGGCCCCAAAGTAGTTGTGAGAGTGCAAACAACCTTGTGCCTATGCTTTGGCTCACATACAGCCTATTTAATAGTCTTTACTGACAATTCAGGATACACAGAGTTCTTTATTAGACGGTGTGATTCTGACAGAGCTTGTATTTATGCTTCATTATATGACTGATGGTTGGGCAACAATGGTGCCCAGACTCAAAAACAGGCAATGACACAAACCAGTGCCTAATTCTTAAAGTTTAAGGTAAATTTTCATTACAGAGTATTTTTTACCACACATCACCAAAGAAATAGATTGGGACACAAATATTGATTAAAAGGAAGCATTTTTATACCTGCCAAGATCAAAAGTAGTATTTAAAAAAAAAAGGCTTCTGCAGCTTAAGAGAAGTAGAGGACCTGGAAAATAAGTTTTGCTTGCCATAAAACATAAATTTGTACAATTAAAATATTTCCCAAACAAAAACTATTAAAATGAAGAAAACCCTGTTGTCAAAGGTCACAGAAATACTGGATGTTATTAGATTCTCCTGAAAATGATGTGACAAGATATGCACATTCCACAGATCTAAAAATTATGTTTATTTTCCAGTGCTGAAGATGAGTTGCAAAATCTGACCCTCTGTAGTTACAGGCTCAGACCTTCTCTCACTAAGCACCGACTGGTCATCACACTGATAATCAAGGAAAACTGAACTGCGTTTTTCTTGGTATTACAAGAGTTTGGAAATGTGATAGATCTTTTTCTCTAGCATGCCACGTATGTTCAAATTTAGTTCAGCGTGGAGAGAAATTTCTGGGTTGAAAAACAAAGAGGGTGTTGTAGGCAAAGGATTATGGTAACAACCCAGGCATTGGGTTTGAGGTGTTCAGTTCAGCAGCAGACAGGGCTTTATTTTATTTAGCAGTGTCATTTAGCCAAAAATTTTCTAGTAAGATTTATCCTATGAAGTCTGAAGTGACAGGAGCCCTGCAACTAATAAAAGACGTGTGTGAATATGCATGTGTAAGGGAAAAAGAGAAACAGTCATCTGTGTTATTATGAAGACATGTGTGGACTTTACCAAGTACTCAGAGAAAAAACAGAATGTTGTAATTAATAAAGATGCATGCATAGAAAATACAAATCAGATTTATACAGCACTGTGACTGTCTTTGGAAATGTGGTATATAGCATGAAGGTTATTGAAGCTAGAAGCAATATGCTGAGCAAAGAACAGTGACAGCCTACAAGCACACCAGTTTCTCCAGGATGGAGGTAGGACCTTCTCTGATGACCTGTGCCTGGAACTGCAGAGTCAAAATAAGACTAAGAAATGTTAAAAGGAATTGTAGAGATCCTAAGATCTCCAATTATGGTGCAGCCGAAGCAGGGGGGAGGGATGAGAATAGCTACTAGCCTTCTCCCACCCACCAAACCAGTTGCAAGTGGCTTGGAAAGGTCTGAAGCTGATTTTTGCTGTTTCATCTTCTTGATTTGGAATCTGGGACTGCTGTTCTCCATTCTGGAACCACACAATTTCTTTAACTAGAGAGGCCCCAGGTAAGTCTGGCAGGCAGAGAAAAAGCAAGCATCCAAATAAAAGAGCATAGCACACAAACTCCTTTGTTCATCAGTCTCAGTTCACCAGTCATCAGGCCCACCCTGCTGGCACAGTGCCCCAGACTGAAAGCAGGAACAGCACAGCATGCCTCTGTAGCATCTTTTAGAAGCTAATCTTGGGGCATTTTATAAAGGCTCATTGTGCCTATCTTTTAGTTGGGAAGACCTGAGGCTGTGAGTAGGTGTCAGGGAAAGTAGTGGTGGAGCCAGGCCCACAGCTGGAAGGCCAGCACTGTCCCCAAGGCCATGATGCTGCATCCAAACCTGCAGGCAATGCAACAGTAGGGACAGCCATCTTCACTGAGGACATGGAAACCACACCAATATTATCACAATCCATCAAGAGGAAGTTCACCCTGGAAAAATGCAACCTAATGTTTTTCTAAATTACATGCTGAGTGAAAGGAGGAACCTAGGAAAGTTGGAAGCTCAACAATGGACAGAGGAAAACATGCTAAAAGACACATTCCCAGTGTCAGTACCATACAGACCTGCCTAAGCAGGGTACTGTGACTGGTGACACTCCACCCATAAAAAAGCCTTGGTGGTGCTTGAACTATCAGATTCACCTCCCTTCACTACCACAGAGACATTGTAAAGAGCTTGGAAAATCTGTGGGAGTTTTGAATGTAAAGAACATAAAAAAAATCTGAGGGGACTGGACAGCCCGAATTTTTGGGAAAGATTAAAACCTAAATACGGGCACCATTGCTTGATAAAGCAATAACCAAAGAAGCATGAGAGCACTCTACAAATATCTGAAGGAGACAGATACCCATGACAAATAGAACCGACTTCTTTATCATAAATTAGAATGGAATATAATTGCGGGCAATGGTATGGCATTAAAAAAAGGAAAATTAAAACTGTCTTTCCAACAGTGATTTATTAGCCTATGGTTTAATCTCCTGAGAGGTAGGCTTCTATGCTTGTTATATTTAAAAATGATACTAGATGAACAACTAATGAATTTACAATTCAGAAAATTCTTGTTCTTAAAGAAAAATGGGCTGAATGATCTCACATCTTTAAATTATCAGATTCTAGTTTTGGCTGCATTACACATTACTGAACAAAAGAATGTCTACAAACCCCCTAAATTTAGACTCAGAAATCCTAAAACAATCAATACCGTTTGATCCAGGACTGTAAGCATTTTCCAGCAGTTACAGCTGTTGCTGCAAACAAGGCAAAGATTTATTCTGTAGGCAATTAAACACACATTAGACAGAATGCATTGTTTTCCCCAACTTGCCAAAAATAACAAACACATTGAACAGTGCTAAGGTTGAAACAGACTCTGAAACCCAAACTTGGTCTAGAAAAGTACAAGAGCAGGACTGTGCTGCCAGGCTTTGTCAGATAGCATTGACACATAGTCAAATAAATAGTATTGTTGGAATACAAAACATGAAGTTGAGCTTGGGAGCCCACCTCTCCAAAAGACTATGAAGACATGCAAGTCTTGTTTTGATTTGAAAGGCGACTTGCAACCAACACTTGCTGTGATGGGTTTTCACAAGTTCCTTAGTGCAGGCTGTAGGTCTACCATGTTTCAATTCACAAGTCACTTCCTCTGGAAGTCTGTTAGAGGAAAATTCTGAAAGGAAACTGACTTCCTCCTCTTCTCCAACACAGTTGGCACACATTAAAGGTAAGCTACACCTTCAGCTTTTGCAGAAAATTTAGTGCAGAAGATGTTCAACAGGAAAAAGGCTTGGGAAGAAAAGGTCATTTCCTCTTCTCTTGTGGTCATGGTGGTAGGAGGGACCAGTCTTGCCACAGTAATGCACCAGGAGTTAATTAACACCACTTTGCAACACTGTAATACAACCTTAGTGCCTAATTAACCTTTTAACAGAATCAAACATGGCATCTTTGTTCTCCCTACAAATCTGTAATCTATAACTAGATTTCTATAAAACACCTTCCAGAATTACCAAACCAAAATAAAAGGTATCATCATTTCACATGCTAACTGTTGCTGAAGTGGAATTAAAGGACAGAGTATGGATTTACAGAGACAGCACTATGTCCTCAAGTCAACAACCTAAAATAGTCCGACTTTTCAACCAAACAGCTAATGTGATGGCCAGGTTAATGTGTTTTTTAAAAAGAAACTTTTTTTGTGTTTTTTAAAATGTCTGAAAAAACAAACTCACCTCATATTCATACACACTGATGTATGGTTTTGGGTAAATTTAAGTGAGAATGGTTGAATTTAATCTTTCTCTTTAGCGTAGACACAGAGAGGTCCACACATCTACCAGCAGCACTGATGGGGTGTTTGTGACATGTCCAGTTTGCTACTGTATTTCCCATGTCTCCTTCTGGTGCCCTCCTAATGGTCAACTTTAAGCAGACAAATTAGCTACAAGGTCTTTCCATGTCTTCTAACAGGACCTGTATTAAGACTGATACTGGTGTGTCCTTATTGTGCTGAAATATCACGTCCAAGCTATTGGTATTTTCTGTTTGTCTACACTGACATGGGAAGCAAAGTCAGGGAACAGGATATCCTATGCCTTCTCCCAGATTATACTCATTACAGCACAGAAAATGTACCCCTTCATTTCATGCATTTCAATTTTCAGTGCTGGATCCATCCTAACTTTCTGCTACATATAAATATTTAATGTTAATTAACAATAATACTTTATGTTTACCCTGAAAAATCTGTCCAACATATGTGGTAAGTAGTGCTACTGATTTTAAGACTGGCTAGCTCTAAAAGCCTGAAATAATAAATCCTTTTTAAAACTAATTGATTTGCCCAGAGTAGATTTAATACAAAAATATCTTGAATAACTTCCATCCATTTTTTAATCACCACTCATTCACAAGATTTCCAGACTGTTAGGAATCATTGATTTATTTCTCCAATTATAAATGGTTACTTCAGATTTTTCCAACAAGTTTGGGCATCGGTTTCTTTTCTTACTTGTCCAATAGAACAGCTTTTGTAGCACACTCTGTATTTTATTTAAAAGAGATTGCTTGACCATAACTGACATTTGAAAAACAAGGAACATATTAGCTTCCATATAGAATTTTTTTTTAATGTATTCAGCTATTTTAGAACTAGAAATTGATTATGAATCTGGAAGAAGCAGCATGAGCACGCAAGCTGAAGTTGCAGGCAACTCACCATGAATCTTCACACATGCCCTCAAGATCATGGACAGCTGCTATGAGACTGGGGTTCCCTTCATTCATTTAATTAAAAAAATACAGTCACTATTCTGCCTTTATCACACACTTCCCAGTAACTGGTCATTCCTGTGACCCTTATGCACTATTATTATATTAGGTAGTTGTTTGTTCTTACTACTATTATGGTTACATGCTTCTTGTGGGATTGAGTGCGTCCTCAGCAAGTCTGCAGATGACACCAATCTGAGTGGTGCAGTTGACATTCCTGAGGGATGGGATGCCATCCAGAGGGAACTGGACAAGCTTCGGAAGTGGGCCCATGTGAACCTCCTGAGGTTCAAGAAGGCCACATGCAAGGTCCTGCAACTGGGTCCATGCAATCCTTGGCATGAACACAATCTGACGCATGATGTGATTAAGAGCAGTCCCACAGAGAAGGACTTGGGGGTACTGGTGGATGAAAAGCTGGACTTGAATCGTCAATGTGCTCTTGCAGCCCAGAAAACCAACCGTATCCTGAACTGCATCAAAAGAGCTGTCACCAGTATGTTGAGGAAGATGATTCTGGTTCTCTGCTCTATGCTGGTGAGACCCCACTTGGAGTACTGTGTCCAGGTTTGAAGCTCTAACCACAAGAAGGACATGGACCTCCAGAGCAAGGTCACGGAGATGATCAGAGGGCTGGAACACCCCTCCTATGAAGAAAGCCTGAGAGAGTTGGGGTTGTTCAGCCTGGAGAAAAGAAGGTTCTAGGGACACCTTATTGCTGCCTTTCGGTACTTAAAGGGGGCCTATAAGAAAGATGGGGACAGTCTTTTTAGCAGAAGCTGTTGTGATTGGATAAGGGGTAATGGTAATTTTAAAATAAAGGAGGGTAGATTTAGGCTAGATATAAGGAATACATTTTTTACCATGAAGGAGGTGAAACACTGACACAGGTTGCCCAGAGAGGTGATAGAAGCCCCATCCCTGGAAACATTCAAGGTCAGGTTGTATGGGGCTCTGAGAAGCCTGACTCATTAAAGATGCCCCTGCTCACTGCAGAGAGAGGGTGGAATATATGACCCTTAAACTTTGATTCTATGATTCCTGGAATTTGCACCTTCCAATTTGCTGCTGCTGTATTTTGCCAGAAATCGTGCTGATGTTAGAGTAAGTTTTATGAACTTCAGAGCACTGGAACAGGCTACGCAGAGAGGCTGTGGAGTCTCCTTCTCTAGAGACTTTCAAGACCCGCCTGGATCTGTTCCTGTGTGGCCTGCCCTGGGTGTTCCTGCACTGGCAGAGGGTTGCATTCAATGATCTCCAGAGGTCCCTTCCAACATCTCCCATTCTATGATTCTATGATTCTGTGATTTTGTCTAACATAGGTAACCCTCTTGTACTGAACATGATGGTCTTTTTCTGGTTTTGTGGTTTTTATGTCTTAACTTACCTTGGAAAAGTAGGAATTTCCTCTGGGTCACTGACTTCCTCAGGAATTCTTAAAACAGGTAAGTACTGCCAGCAGGAAATGAACAACGCCTCTAAGTCTTGTGTGAGTCAACTCTTTGGGACAGGATACTGGATTTGAAAATAACATGCCTGTGTTTATAAAATCCTTTGAAGAGGTAAAGCGCTACATTTTCATGTCCTTGGCTACTGACATGAGTCTGGTGAATTCTTGAGCAGTGTATAACACACTGCTGGATTAAAGATGTAGCGTTTTCACCAGGAACTGGACATCAACAGAGCTGCTGATATGTTAAGACAGATTGATGACAATGTCCTGAAAAGGAGCCACATTTTAACTGATCTGTCAACAAATCAGGGACAGAGGAGGACAAATGGCCAGTTCTCCTCCATGCTGTTCAAACAACAAAACTGCCAGGCACACACACTTGCAGCTGGGAAAACACAGATGCTAATGTCTATTTTCCTTTCTGATTAAAACAATTGCTTTATCAGTTGAAGGCTGACAGCCTCCAGAAGCTTCTGTGTGCTTACTGGGTCTCACTGCTTTTGGTTTTGGTATCTTCCTTGCCAGAAGGTCTTTGTTTCCCTGGCTGTAACTCAATTTCTCACCCATAATCCCATCTGACTCTTTTCACGTTTGAAACATCTCCAAGCCCAGCCCTACTGCTCCTCAAGTTTGCAGTCAGAGGTTTTGCCAGAAGAGGCTGATGTAGTGAAATGGCCCTACTTGTGCCCTGTTTTCTACCCAATCCACACCTGCCCAATTCATTTGCCTCCTTTCCTTCCCAGCCATGCCACCTCAACTCATCTGGTTTACACAAATCCCTCCTTGCCTTCATTCCCTTGTCAAAAATGTTTCCTTAATTGTCATTCACTCTTCTTCAGTTCAACTGCTATCACGTCACTGTAATGAACAAGTGACATGTGGACATCTTCCTGGTAAAGAGGGAAGACTTCTTCCTCATCTTTCATGATGTGTTTGATATGTTTGATATTAGCAGTCACACCCTCTCTTTACTTTGGCTTTTTTTTTTTTTTTTAAAGAATGTTTGCTTGTTTGGGGCTTCTTCTGCCTCTCTGACCATTGCATTTTGGCATTTGTGCTGCCTCCACTCTTTCTGTGGATTTGCCTCTTCTACTGTGTGCTTGTCTTACCACAGTTACCTTTATTTCTGAACTTGAATTATGCTTAACTCTCCTCCCTTGTCTTTGCTGCTGCTGCTGTTTCATTGCCAGTCCTGGATGATTCTATTATCAGTCCTTCCCTCTAGCACTTGTAGCATCTTCTGATGCCAGCTTATAGGTGATTCCTTTTCCCCCTGAAACTTACTTTTGCTCACCACTTTCTTATCAGTGTAATGTCTAACTTACAAATGTCTTTAGAAATTAGAACACAAGACAGGCAGATTCCTAGTGAAATTTAAAATCCGGAGAGTCACATAGCAGAAGGACTGGAACCAGTCTTCGTGTCTGAGACAATAAGAGTAAATACAGAAAGGGCATCAGACCTTCAGAATAGACTTGCCAAGACCATGTGAGACTATGTAAGACTACAGTCTAGAGAAAAATGGGAGAAAATGCAGCCTGGGACAACTGATTGTGAAGTACTGGGCCAGGTCAGGTCATATCTTTGGCTGCAGCCTCCAGGCTCCTTCTGACTCATATGCTGTAAGGCTTTCCACCTGAGGAGATGGAATGAGCAGGATTTAGGAGTTAAGCAGAAAAGGTTAGGGGTTTTGGAAGGTGTGATAGGATGCTGGAGGGAGAAACAGCTCTTAGATGCAAATGTTGGAATTAATCTTTTAATTAGGAAATTCAGATGCCCTTGGAGCAGCCAATACTGCCTGTGAAACTGCTCGTCCAGACGTGTCTTCTCAACACAAGTATGCTGTTTCCTTATTGCTGAGCTATATGACTGCCAGTTCTGCTTCTTTTTTATCCTTCATTAACTTTTGTTCTGCTGAGTTCTGAGTGAACTGGAACATCCATACCTACCACACTCCTTGGCTTGTCTACCACATCACCTTCCTTTCTTTATCAAACCCTGCTGAAGGACAGGCTGGGTCCTGTGAGATGAATCGAGCAGCAGATTGAGGCTTGCTGGATTCTCAGGAACCTTCATTAAATGGAAAGCATTCCTCCTCCCCACATAAAATTACTCTGAGACGCTCCACATCTCAAGAGGCACTGAGGCACAATCTTTTTTTAACATGCTGTCATTTTATGTTGCTTTTTAAAACATTGTAACAGCTTTCAAAGAAAAAAAAAAGTGTGCATAATCTCTTAAATCCTCTGCTTATGTAAAGTTGAGCAAGAAATGTTAAAGATTTGAATTAAGTTTTATCTAACTAGAAAGAACTTAATTACTTCTCTCCTGAAAGATGAGGTTCTGGCAGATAATTTTATGAGGATGGTATGCCTTCAGCAAAACCACAGAAAATAGTTTTCTGCCAGAATTAAAAAAAAATAGAAGTTTCATCATACAGATTGTTGTGAGCTTTGCACAAGTGTTGTATTTATAAAAAATCTTTGTTGTCTAGCATAGACAGGCAATCAAAACTGAAATCAGAGAAAGAGTAACAGCACAACTGATAAAGCTTCCACGTGTAAGTTCTTGCTTCTTCATCGTGAGACCTATTTCATGTTCAACCACTTTATTAAACACGACATTTCCCCCCCCATACCAGTCCTCTCCTTTTGTACCCCCAGCTATTTACTGGGATTCCTTCTGTGGATTATCTAAAAGCAGGGAAGGTATTCATGCACTGCTATCACGCCTGTTGTCATATGAGATATATTATATGGGTTTTCAGGCAGAATATTTTGTCTTGGAGACAGAAATGAAATGTCTACTCTGTGAAAGAAGTGACAAGCTAAGCCAGAAACACAGCAGCAAAGACACATGTAGCTTCCAGGCTGGATTCATCTCTGTGGCCGGTGATAAAGAATTATTCATCCTTTATAGTCTTTATGAATCTGTATTCACACTAGTGACTCAATCTTTCTGTGATCACGTTAACTCTTACAAGGGAGTTTATTTACCAACTGATTTTAAAAACCTGCAGCTTGGTGCTGCACTATTTCTGCAGACATATCTGGTGAAATACAGGGAGCTAGCTGTTTAATGCAGAGCGACTGTCTGTGAGCGCAAGTATCAGAATCAGGTTCTTTTTCTGCCCATTTTCATTTTCTGATTGTGTTTTGAATTTCTCTTGTTTTCTTGTGAGCTTAACGAGCAAGTACCAAAGGGTTTAAGTTTAGTATTTGAACTAACTTTCACAGGTCAACATCTTTTGCATGGGAAAGTAATAAAATTGTATTAGATTTATTGTGGTTTCTTACCCCACTTTGTGACCAACACTCTTTTTCTGATCATATGAGTGGTAACCTATACCCTGGGTGCTTAGCAGAAAGCAACTTCTCTGTAAAATTCCACATGATGGATCAAAACCCAATGTTCCTCCCACTCCATTCCATTAATTTCTTTACAGCTCCTTCATTCAAAAAATGTCATTTCAAACAAGCAAAAATTACTCATGATCTAACACATTGATAGGCATTTTGACAGATAGGTTTATCCTGGGACAAATGCACTTATGTTCTCCTGTGTAGCACCACATGTCCACACTGTTAGTTTAAAATTCCCAAATAAGTAAAGATTGTTTTTAATATCATGTGATGTTTCATAGTCATGTATTATATTATAAGGAAAAGAAAGGTAAAAGCACATATATATGTAAAAAAATGTATATATAAATACATACTTTTTAAACCTTACATCTTTGTATATATGCATATGCATATACACATATACATACATTCCTAGCTTTTTTGTAGAGCTTGTTTTCAATCACAATTTTAGTCAAAGTTCCAAAATATGGATTTCATTTAGGGTTAATGAAACAATTAGTAAGGCAATAACAATTTACTGTTATAAACATAAAACAAGTATGTGCCTTTTACAATAAGTTTTAAAAAAGTTTTTAATTAAAAAATGGAATCTAACATTTTCTAGTTGTCTCATTAAAATGGAATTAGGTTCAGGATTGGGAATTTTAATTCAAAACATTCACCTTTATTATTGGAACACGTTCTTGAACAAGTTCCTAGATTATTTTAGTAAATGTCCGTGCTAATGTGTTTGTAAAACATGGGGTCCAATCTTGTTAACATTTCCTTCTAGAATTAGGACACCGAATTTAACTTCAGAAGGAAAAAGGGGATTGTATAAAATTACTTCAGTCAAGCAAAGATTATTTCCATGTGTAACAATGTAATTTAATTTACATTCCTACATCTCAAACTAATTGAAGCAGTATTTTTAGTAATTACTGAATACTCAGTTGCAACATTCAAGATCCCTCAGTTGAGGTAACTGCCCTGCAAGCAGCAGTGGATGAAATTTTACAATTGTGGCAATGTGGAATATTCACATCACCTACTTCAAGGTGTACATCCCAGGGGCCTTTCTCATGACAGTGCCTTCTTCCCCTCTAGCAACTGTGTAAGTAACCCAGGCTAACTTACCTTCCTCTGTATCATACATTTCTACAGTGTTTGTTATGAAAAACCATATCCTTGGAGGAAGAAATTACATAATGTGTGAGGAAAAAACTGACTGAAATGCCTCAGTGCCTTCTATATTGAAAATTAATGTTTCTAAGGCAACTCAATCAAGAAAGGAAAAAAAAAAATAGTTGGAGAAATAAGTGATAATGTCAGGGAGGAATTTCAAACAAATCTCTACCTAAGTGAGGCTCATGTCTAACAGCTGTCCAGGGCTTGCTCCAAGACCATTTTTGCTCTAGGTCTGTGAAGCTTGAAGGAAAAGACAATTTTTAAAGAGGTTCAAGGGAGACATTTCTCTGTGTGCATACCCAGGCTAAGCCAACAAACTGCACAGGTACAGCTGGGAGCTTTGAATGTGAAATGTCTGCAGCCACCAGCGACCAGCTGTGTGTACTTACCATTGCAGACAGCACAGAGTAGGAGTTGCATTTTCCAGCCATGTTAAGACACTCTTAATCAACTCAGGATAAGCAGTGGGGCACACTCAACTCACTAATAAGCTTCTGGGGTCAGGTCGACCCTGGAGCTTCCACCCCAGGGAGTCCTATGGTTTCATGGGGAAAGAGTGGATCAGAGACATGAAAAAAGCAGCAGCATGTTGGATCTGCCCCTTTCTTCCAAAACCACCCTCACTGCTCCCCCTCCAGCCTTCCTAGTACCTCAGACCCACAGTGGGGAGGGCAGAGGCAGAGGTGCCAAGAGGCAGAAGACACAGGGAGAGGAGGTGGGAGAAACTGGAGGAAGCCAGTCTGGGCAAGCACAAGTTGCTAAATGCTGCATTTAGATGGTCAGACTTTATTTCACAGATCTGGTCCCTTGCCCATTTCCCCTTATCTTATACTGGGACAGTTAATTACTCCCACGCATCCATACGGCTTGTATTTTGTTCAGTCTAATCTTCCAGAGTCACTTTGAATTCTAATCTCACCATCCTGAGTGACTGAGCCCCTTCATCTTACATAGGTTGCCTGTGCTTACTTTACATGCTTTGTTTTACAAGAGCAAATGTGATTTTCATGGATACAAGTCTAATTTGTGTCTTCTCTAGAAAAATAATCCCGTTTTGTTTCTCTAAATGGTACTGAAATGTGAAGTTAATGCAAAAACACAAGTACATGAAGATAATGAAGTGTGTAAGCTCTGTGGTGCCTCATTTGTGCCTCACACAGAGTGCTGAACTAAGTAAAAACTTGATCTGCATCAAATGAAGTGAACTTAACTGACTTCCTTGAAGATTCATAAATAAGAAGGCCAGAGAGCGAGGCTGTGAGGCTGTTTGGCTGCATGTGTAAAGGGGAGAAATTCACCCAGCCATTCTGCCACTACAATTGGGAGATGCAGCTGATCAGTAAACTCAACTGAACTCTCCAAGTCGCTTGCTTCAATTTTCTCTAGAAAATGATCAATCAGAGGCTGGTATACAAGTAAACGACTTCCATAAATATCCAAAATCCAAACATAATTAATACCAAAGGAGTTAACAAGTTGCACATAAAGCCCCCAGAAGTAGCCTTATTTTGGAGAAGGTTACAAAGAAAAGAAAAAAAAAAAACCCACAATGTAAAGGTCTTTCATTTAATCTGATACAACATACCATATGTTTCTGCATGCTTCATTAATGCTCCCCAGTTTGCTGCCTAGAAATGCACAATGAGTTCAACCTTCAGGGGTCAGCAGTGCTCAGCATATCTATGCACTGAGCTCTAAGTGACTGTGGGACTATCGAGTAAGGGCTGACTCTGCTGAATATTAATCCTGCAGCTTTAGGTTGGAATCTGAAAACCAGTTAAGAACGTATCATCCCCCATCTCACAAATGCCACTGGTCACCCATACCTCTCAGAAATAAAATAGTATTTCATTCAGAGGGTGCACTTGGAGAGTGTTCTGAATAGATTTACTAGATTGTAAAATTCTCTGCTTACTCATAGTTTTGAAATTAGATAAATACAGTAGTCTTTTTTTCAGCTTTCTAATGCAGAGTCCTGTGTGTTATGAGTGATAACATTCATTTTGGAAAGCTTAATACTATCAGACTAGCTGTACAAGGTCTGGAATAAAGCTTGCTAAATGCAGCAGTTTTTGTGGCTGCACTGAAATATGAGCAGTGTAAAGAGCAGCTGCTTCACTGTCTCATCTTTACGCCCATTGGTGTTTCATAGACTGTTCTGCCCAGATTTTGGTTTTAGTAGATTACCTTCAAGTTAGAGCAAATTAAGAGTTTGGGATTTACTCACAGTGAAATTCTTACTCCACTAGAAGCCCAACAATTTAAATGCAAGGGAGCACAATCTTTATAGCTTTAGAGTTGTGTTGACAATGTGCTGTTTATGGCATCTTTTTATAATACAGAGACATACATGCATGAAAAGCTGAGAGGTTGAAGTTGAAATGACTCCAACAGTGGATCTCTCCTGTCATAACACTAACATTATTGCTATTCCAGGCTTTCTTATTCTTGTTAAATTGCGGTGGATTGAATAAAAAGGGAGTAAGAAGTGTGATGGATATGAAAATGTAATGATGACAGTATAATAAATTAATGCTTACCATTTGATCAGTGTTTGCAAAATCTGCCTCTTTCAAGCTACACGGCACCAAAAGCATTATAATATTAATCAGGACAATATAAAGGAATACATATTTGTATCGAGATCTACTTAGAGCAACGAGCATTTCTGCTCCCTAAAGACAAACCCAAAATTTGAAAAAAAGGATTTTTTGAAACAGTCTATGATACACTGCTAATGCCACTGCACATACAAAGAGGCATGTTTATATACAGTTTAAAATACAGACTGAACCTTAGCACAATGTCCTGCACATAGAATTTATTGCATGTAACTCAGCATCACAGCCATAACCCCTTGAGGTATTTTTACTTGACCTCAAATGAACATAAAAAAGGAGTTCATGGAGCAGCCATTTCTTTGCTATTTCTGCAGCATCTGTCAAGTCACTGGCAATGCAGCCTCAGTGTAGAAAGTGTTAGTGTTTCTGAAACATGTTATTAGTGTAAATCTTGGCCCGGACTTGACTTTATATTTAATGACAGAGTGTCAAAAAATACTTTTATCTGCATTAATCTAGTTGCTGGAATGAAAATACTTTCAGTCAATTAGTGTTCTGATACAATGCATTAGTTATGCAATCTAGTCTTCAAGTACTGATGCTCTTTTAGCCTACAATCTGTCTCTCACCCATGACACAGCTCAGTGACTTACCACAAGGGAGTAACAAATCTTGAATCCAGGTTTAGCCACAAAGTAGTCATCGGATTTGAAGGTGATCTTTATCTGATTTGTTCTTGACGTTATTCTTGGAGGTACTTCCTTGTGTCCACACCACCTTCCTCGTATAACTGTGCTGGTCTCTGATACATCTTCCACTTCCACAAAGTCATACCTGGGAACCAGTTTGAAGGATTAGTTTTTTGCTAACTGGTTGCAGAAGATGGCTGCAAATAGACAGGAGCACAGCTGGAGACACAAACACAACTCTCCCCTCTTCTCCATTGCAAAACATCCCATTTAATATTACAAATGCTGCACAAAATGCAACCAAGCTGCAGGCCGCTGCCCAAGCTTCAAATGGATGATTTTTGGGGGTCCTGGAACATAAGGGACAGTATTTTCTACCACATTAAAATAGCAGTGAGGGGAACTTGCACATGCTTAGCACACAGTAAGCATACGCATTGCGTTTCATGTGGTGGATAAATAATTTGGAGACCTGACAAAATATTATTTAAGGCAGGCTGCCCAAGCTGAGCAGCTGCAAGAACTTGTGTACTTTCTGGTGGTCCCCCAGCTCCCTGCAGCAGTAGCCACTGGATCCTGCCTCCTGTGCCCTCTCAGAAGGTTTGGAGGCAGACTGCCGCCATGCCAGGAGCAAAGGCAGATGCTGGAAGGACCCAGGGCAGTGCATGCAGCTGAAAGGTGCTTTATAGGACCTTCTTTGTAGGTGGCATGGTGATGCTGATAGATGGCTTGGAAAGACTCATTTCAAGCTTTCAGGCAGAACAGGGTAGAGGCACTCTGTGTGTTGTGGCGGGGACTCCTCCACTGTTTGCGTGGGTGTTGTCACCAGGGGAAAAACAATGACATATCTTGCCCTGTGCAAGGTCACACCCTGGCAAGGCATCTGTGCTACAGTCATGGTGCCCTGAGCCCAAAGAGGGCTCTGCCAGGAGCAGCAGACACTAAACCCCACGGATGAGAAGACATAGTGACAGCACTCACTGCCACAGCCTGTATATTTGCTGTCTTGGGTCATTTATTGAGTTCATTTATTGAGCTGGAGATTAAGGAAGGCAGAGAATAAAGTCCTGAGAAAAATGTCTATGAGAAAAACAGTCCCTCAGCCAGAATTATGCCCCACACATTGTAGCTAGTGAGGGAGAGGTCATGACAAGAGCGGCGGGCAACAAGAGACGGGGAGAGCTGCCATCCTCACAGTACAATTGAGCCTGAAAACTTTGGAGGTCTTCATCAGGAAAGGTTTTTATTATCAAAGCATGTGCTCCTTCCAAAATGGCGGTTTCAGATTGCTAACCGATTCTTACTAGCAACGTGCTAGCCCTGGATTAAAAGGCAGCCTCCCTGCCCAGCTGTGGGAGCTGAATATCTCAGTAAATAACAGACCTGCTTTTCTTTTTCTGCTGAGACCCCCGTGTGAAAAAATGCAAGTATTATGTGGCTTGAGAATATCAGCACTGCTGCTTTTATATCACCAACCCCAAATTGCACAGAATGGAAAATAACAGATCCACTGTAACCAAATCACTTAAATTTGCCCAAACTCTGCTGAAACATGAATTTTTTGTAACACAACAAAGTTTAATTCCAGACAGAAGTAAACTTATCTCTCCACCATCCTCTGCTCCCACTCCCCCATGGTGATGGATGTGGTACCCGGACAGAACTCTGTGCTGCCCATGTGAGCATCTGCCACTGCCCCTGGGCAGCACGACAGGCACTGAACGATTACTGTAACATGAGGGGTTGCAGAGTTTTCAGCATAAGATAACCTTGTAGGCTTTGGTGAAAATTTTCCTGACTGGCCTCCCCACTTTTTGAGGTCAGGAGCCAGAATAACTGCTAGCAAAAACAGGGCAAATCCAAGGATTGTTTCTGCTTTCAACAGCAGAGGTTTTGCTGCAATGATCATGGAAGTGGGTGCAATCTCAGTTGTTTCTGTGCATCCAAGGAGCCTCAAAGGCTGGGTAATTTAATTGCTTTTCAGAATCATCTCTTATCAAGTGACTGTGGAAATGCTAACAGCACTTCTAGAAACTTCTGTAAAAGCTTCAATATTTCCCCTCTCTCTTAAACAGCTCTGCTAATTTATACCTTTTCATTCCACAGCCTGGATGAACTTCAATCAGTTCATTCTTAATAGTATGCAAATTACAATAATTAGCATTAATGGAAAATTGAAAGAAAACACTAGGACGTTTCTGGTAAAAAAAAGCCTAAGGTCAAAAGCAAGTACAAAAGGAAGGTAAGGTGTGGAGGTCCTGAGTTACTTGTCCAATATGCACAGCATTCAAGCACCTGCTCAGCTTTCAGCGTTCACTTCAATTAAAACACGCCTGTCTGTCTCTCTAAAGCAGCACTGCAGGGATTGTCAGGGACTGGAATTGCAGAAAGGACCCAGTTTTGAAAAACATATTGAGCATTAGCAAAAAAAATCTAACTATGCACACGGTACTCAATAGTCTTAAAGCTATCTACCCAAGAAATTTATCACTCTGGAAGTAATACTATGCAAATAAAGGTCTTCCAGGAACAGCAAGAAAAGATTTATTGGAGAAAAGAATGTGGTATTTCTTCAGCTTCTACTGACACTATGGATGATGGAAAGATGTTTCTCTCTGCATCCTACACTAGGTGCTCTGGAACTGTCTTCCAAGATGGTCCTCAAACCCATAATGCCAGTAACAGCTTGGCTTCCCCTCACTGTCCCACCACCTCTAATGACTCTTGACAGAAAATAAGTACTTCATCTTTTTTTTTCCCCCCCAGTAAATTAGCCCTCTGTTTCAAAGTTGCAATGTTTTAAGGTCAACCACAGTTTATCCACTATGTAAATATTAACAGGCCACTTCTGTATGTGTTAGGCTCTCAATCTGGGAAAGCATTTGCTGTGCTATGAGGGAACTGTTGTTACTGACTCTGCTGCTGATCTTGGACCAGCAGTACCAGAGCAGAGCAGCAGCTGCCAAGACCATCAAGGCGCAGGGAAAGGAAGCCAGTTTCAGGATGAATTCTTTTATCATTAAATGGAAAGCAAACCTGCAGAAATGATTCTCTCTATTGGTAACACGGAAAATTAGCAAAGCAAAACAAGAAAAAGTAAATCCACCCTGTAAAACGCTGCAGAGCTGCCAAACCCTATAAATGCAAATTAATTGACAAAGAAGATAAGATAAGCAGAGGCTGGGTGTGCAGAAATCCTAACAACCCAGTTCTCTACATAGATAAGGTGTAAGTAACAACATGATCAGGCAGGGAGCTGGAAGCCGAGACTTAAGCATTTCATGTAAGTAGCATCTCTGCAATCTGCTTTTTGGAGTGCACAGGAATGCTAAGCCTGCTCTCTCCCATGGAATAGGTAGCTAAACAAAAGCTAAACAAAAGAAACCCCATGGATTTATACTGTAGTACTGAATGTTGGCAAGATTCACCTCTGTGCTCTGCTAATGTAATGCAGTTTATGCACCTGAGTTAATCGGCCAGATCAGCTGAGCTTATGGTCACTTTTGCTTAAAAGGGGAAATCAAAGCAACTGGGAAATTGTTAAGCATACTTTATTAGATATAACAGATTTTATTAGACACGTCAGTATGTAGAGTACAATGATGCTTGTGGACCTGTTTTTAAAGGTTTTAAAAGAAACTGTACCAGTGAAGAGTTAACAATAAAGACAAATAATTTGAAGAACTTAGTTATAATTTTAAATGCATTTTTATCTGTCCCTCACGCCCCAATATAAACACATACCTATTCACACCTCCCAAATCCTTCCACCTAGGGAAACAGATGTTTTTTGACTGTCTGAAACATGACAGAGGTGATAGAGGATAAAATCCTATTAAAGTAGTACCTGAGTTGTTAGATAGCTGGATATGAGCACACAAGTGCCTTGTGCTTAAAATATTACAGAAGGTCTAAAAACTGACAAAACTGCTTCAAGTCCAGGACAGCTCAGTTTATTTATGAATTCAAAGATCAGTTTGGATTGGAAAGGACCCTTGGAGATCCATCCTTCATGCAGGGCCATCCTATACCCATCCAGAGATACCCAGTTTTTGGATTGCATTGTCATGCCAGCAGCCACATCCTCAAGCTTGAACATGGTATTAAGGAGCCTTGTAGCAATAGGATGAGGGGCAATGGTTTTAAACTAGAGAAAGGTAGACTTAGATTGGACATTAGGAAGAAGTTCTTTACTATGAGGGTATTGGAACACTGGAACAGGTTGCCCAGGGAGGGGGTGGAGGTCCCATTCCTGGAGACATTCAAGGTTAGGCTTGATGGGGCTCTGAGCAACCTGATCCAGATGATGTCCCTGCTCACTGCAAGGGGTCTGGACTTAATGACCTCTAAAGGTTCCTTCCAACCCAACCCATTCTATGATTGATTCTTTCTAAACTTCCACTCGCCACTCACCTGCAGATATCATTTTCAGGCTCCTCCAGTCCAAACTGATTATCAAAAACCAGCTGGATCCTGGTGCTCTCCGGGGAGTGAAGCCGCCACGTCAGCAAGAGATTCCTGGGGTAACTGCTGGGGAAGCGAGGACTGTGGATGCAGCCGTTCCCTGCCACGGTGATGCTCTCTTCTTTTCGGTACAAGTCTGTGAGGTGATTGCTCTCTGTTAGTAGTCACAACTTGTAGAAATTAGTATGTTGTTCCAGTTACAGGAAGGCAAAAAACACAACAGTTTATAACATAGCACAAATTATTTGCATTTAAAGTCTATAAAAAGTTGGGTCTAGGAGTCAACTTACTATTAAATAGGAAGTACAGTATATTTTCTCTTAATTCAACTCCCTATGAACAATAAGAACAACAGCACTCAATTATACAGACTCTTTATTGTATGATAAATATATTACTTTTACATTGATATTGATTATATGATTTATTTCTTACCATTTTGTTTTTAAAACAGATTTGAAACTTTAATAAAAGCTGCAAGCTTGAGAACAATGAAGTGAGAGTGAAGTAAAAAGGTAAACAGTCCTGCTTCCCAAACTTGGGGCTCTGGTGACAAATGCCCTCTGAATCAAAGCAGCAACAAAAGGCTGCAGGAAAGTGGGTGCAAGTGAGTCTAAGTTTGTTTATTGTGCTTAAGTATTTCCTCCCAGAAGCATGTGTTAGGTCACATTTTGATTTTATTTATATGGTGTGAATCATTCGCTGTAAATGGATCATAACACAAACAGCTACTCCACGCTTACACCAACATAACTGGTCAAAAACTGTTCCACCAACTGACTTATTGAGCAACTTCAAGACAAACAGCCAAGTCTTTACTTAATTAAAATTCCACAACTTCTGCCCGAGCAAATACTCAATTGTTCCTAAAGTTTACTTTTACTGAGGTAAAGCCTCAGTTGCTGTAAATCCCTGACTCCAACGATAACAGGAACTGTGGCAAGACCCAGCTCTCTAAAAGTCTAAATGTCTTTGCAGTTGCACCATGCACTTGTATTGTCCAGCTGTTACTGACACTGAAAATTGGCTCCCAGCATCACATAACTGCAAATAACTATTTTTTGTGCACTGACAACTTGAGTGTGGTGAAATTTCGAGGATCAGAAGGCTCCAAGGCAACATGCAGATCATGACAGCGTTCAATTGCCAGTTAAGAGACTCAGATCTGAACCTCCACCTGTAAGACAGCTACCTGTGTACTCCATAGGTGTGTGGGCATTTAGGACTCAGTTCAGTTACTCACAGGAGATTTCTAACACCTTTTAACAGAGAATACAGTTTCCTGTCCGGCCACCATAAGGAGCGGGAAATTCAGCAGCACATCCAGCAGCCCCCAGCAAAAGCCCCATGGGAGCTGTGCTGTCTTGCAGAGCCATCTGGGTAGGGGCAAGCTAAGCCCCTTCTCAACAAAGACAGTGGGAGGTACCCCTAGACAGGTCATGAGTCAGTCACCTGATGGCACTGAACAAATTTCTACTTACTCTGGGAACTCGAACACTTGCTTCCATGTAAACACCTAAACTCCAGTGTCTTAACCTGAACACCACTGCCAGTAGTTTCCTGAATGTTAGGTCAATCTTCAGCTCCAGTACAAGCAACAGCAATACCAACCCAGTGCCTTCTCCTGAATTTAGCCACTGATGGAGAAAATTTCTCCCACCAAGCCATTCTATGAACGTTGGAAATACAAAACCAAAGTACGCAGCCAGCCACAGGCATCTGTGACATGCAGTGATCAAGATTTTCCCTCTTAAAATGAAATCTAATATTTGACTGAAGCTTTCTAAGCTCTTTATATAAAATAAATGCATATATTTCAAAAATTCAGATGGAAAACAGGAACCTAGAGAAAAGCTACAACCTTCATGGTAAGTACATCTATTTTTCAGGTTGCTTTTCACTGGTTCCTGGCTGTAAATACCTCCCTGCATGTAGCTGTAAGCAAACTGTGTATGTGTGTCAACAGTTCATTGTATCCTTCTGACAGGGCAATAATTTTAGCTTCCTAATAACCTGAAACTTAGAAGATGCAAGTCTGGGTTTCCTGTAAAAACTATCTCCAAAAATCTACTTGTGACATCTTTCTATGATGCTCTCATTTGAGATGAAATGTTCTCATATCATGAGCCATCCTTTCTAAGCAAATACAGCCCTGACTCCATAGCTCACAAAGAGCAGAACTGGCCAGTTTGGGATTTTTTTTTGTTCTGTTTTGACCAAACTATTTGCAATGAAAAAGTGACAATTCAGTGAAAATAAAAACCACCCACCTATCAGGTTTTTTTTTTTCAATTTTCATCAGGAACTTCTACAGTCCTACAGTCCATTTGTTGGTTTTGTTTGGTTTGGTTTGGTTTGGTTTTTGTTTCTGAAAAAAAGAAAGAAAAAAAACCAACACCACCCCTGTTGGTTTTTTTTTCCCCTAATCTGGAATGAAACAAAATGTCCAGCCAACACTACTGAGTTCCTACTGAAATGCTGAGGACTTTTGGACTATGAAAACAGCCAATACACCCAAGAGGACAAGATATTTCACAGGACTATGTCCAGGAAAAGAGATAAAAATAAAAGAGGTTTGATGAAAGCAAATTCTGCACTTCTGAATAAAGCAACCATTCCCTAGGCCAGAACAAAAGTTACTGCAGTGAAACATGGCAGAACTCGTCCTGTACCTGAAAAAGACTTTGCTTTTCTTTCTTGGACAGCAAACTCTTGCCATTTTCCCACTGTCAGCAAGCATTTATTTCACGGTGTGGTTCAATGTGGTTCATGCTTCTAAGGGAAAGTTTCCCTTTTCCCAGCCAGTCCTGGTACAGGCTTTATGCTGGAGCTGTCAGATTCTGAGATTAGAGGGCTAGGGACAGTATCTTTTAAATGTGTTCATACGTATACTCACAAACAAGAAATTTGTGCACTTTACTCAGCACACCAGCTGAGAAAGTATGCTGTCAGTGTTCTTGTACCCAAAGAACATAGGCTCTGTCACAGCTTTTTATTTAACTTCAACTCTGAATCCCACAGACTGGGGTGCTCTGCCAGCAAGCCCATCACAGCTGACCAAGATCAGCGCTGAAATATAAGGGCTAGTGCAGCTCTGCAGTATCCAAGTTGAACAGGTTAATGGAGAAATAAATCTGCATATGTTAAAAAGCTTAAAAATCAAAGCACAGTGACTTATTCCTATCATGGTAAATGCAATAATTATAAAGTCATTGTAAACGAAAAGCTGGAGAGAAGCATGGGGAGACAATGCTTAGTATGGTAAAATAGGGGAGATAAAAAAAAAAAAAAAATACTCCAGTGTGTCTTTTCCAGAAAGGGGAAAAATATGTTTGATGAGAATGGCCATAAATACCGTTTCTACAACTCACATGGGATGAAATAAAAAGCCACTTAAAGCCTGCACCTGACACTGGAGTAGACTCTTCAGGAGCTCTGCAACCGCTTGAATTCTTCTTCTTTCTCCCCTCCCCCTACATGCTATATTACATCTTGAAGTGGTGTAGCTAGGACTGGGACCAAAAGCACTAGAGTTTTCTAAGAGACTTTTCAGTGGGACTGTGCAGCATTAACTGGCCCAAACTTGGTCTCTGGAGGTTGGCCCCTTATGAATCATCAAGCATCTGGAAAACAGCTAGAGCAGATGTGACCAAGTCCTGTACTTCTTGTGGTAACTAAGACATAAGACCAAAGTGACGAGGTGTTTCTAAGCAGACAAGCATTGTCCTCATCAGATACACTGGAGGAACTCATGGAAACCAGGCACTGGGCATGGGGAAAACCAGGAAAAAAACACTTTAAAAAAGATGCAGGCAGATGAAAAGGCAGTGCCTCTTTCAAGCCACTGACCTGTCCCATGTTGCAATGCGATACAATGCAGTATTATACAGTGTCCTGAATGTCACATACTAACCGTGTTCTATAATGCATTATGGGAGTAAATAAAAGACAACAGTGGGTAATACACTGCCTGTCACACTTATTAAAAAGCATGTAAAATCATTTCACAGTGAATAGAAGTAGGTGTCAAGTCATAAGGCAAAAGGGCCATTTAAGTAAAACATAAAAGGAGGATATTCTAGATGGCAGGAGCTACAAAGGGGGAACACTGCACTATGGGAGGGAAACTATCTCATGAGGAAGATGAGTGGGAAGGACACTGGGAGACATCCTTCACAGCGAGGCAATTCCCTGCAGGGAGTCTGAACTGACTGGAAAGCAGCTTGCTCTATATTTTATTTATCTGAACTAATCTCTCTTTTCTTTTCCTTCATTGTAAACATAACGGTGTACATGATAGTGCAGATGTCCAAGTTAGAGGAGCTCCCATTTAAGTGCTCAAAGCAGCTGCATTTTCAGAAGTGCCTGTCTTCCTCTCCCTGGATGAAGGACAGATGGCTGTCAAACTGGGAACTGGAAAGTTCAATTTAATATTCTAAAAATCATGCTTGTCTCAAGATTTTCCACACCATGAGTGCCCAGAGCATCCAATATTCCTCCTTCCCAGCTAGGTCATGTTCTTCTAATACCAAGCTGCATAAACAGCAAGATTCAAAACCACAGATTTCACCCTGTGTTTGCTCTGGATGCCAGTATTAGCTTTAGCAATGTATCAGCATGTTCTTGTTAAAGCTACTTCCAGTCATGACATACTTGCTATAGAAAGAAGTTTGCTTTTATTGTCATCATTAAACAGACAGCAAATTCCTTCAGCAAAACAAATAAAAACCAAACCCAAAAGGAAATTACTGCTTGCTAATAACTAATCTAACAGCTGTTCTTGGATATCCATTAAGCAAGAAGAATTGATAAGTGTCAATTCCTTCAGAAAGAAGAGTTCAGAGAAAGACCTTGTCTAAGGACCTAACCAATAATATGAAATATTTTGTTCCACTTGTCTAAAGTTTCCAGAATTTTAGTCTCACTTGCTAAGGCGTTGTCCTGCAGGTAAGTTTGCTTCTTTCTTTCCCTTGTAGAAGTGGTTGGTCAATATCAACAACTTTGATACAGTGGTAGAGGCTGAAAAGATACCACATTCTGACATGTTTTATGACAAGAAATATACCCTCTTAAATCCCACGGAGCATAACCTGATGAGCTCATCCTCTGCTGCAGCTGAGGATAGTTGCTGGAAACCATGTGAAGTTCATTTTACCACTCGTGAAACTATTTGTTATTTCAGGAAAGGACCTTGGGAGTTTGCATGTGGGAGTTTTCCAGATATAACCCTCCTCCTACACGGCTGCTCTCTTCGAAACAAATACAGCGGTCAACAGTTTGCCACCAGTTTTTAAACAAATGAGATAACCTTCAGGGAGAGTAATAGCTCTTCAGTTACTTCAGTTGAAAATTAGCCTGATCTAAATAGCTGAATCCACAGAGTGAGAAGCAAAGAACAGTAAAACATTTTTGAATCCAGGCCATAAATCAGTTCATTTCGGGGACACGCATGCCAAGCAAGCTGTATTTATGGCAGCCTGTTCAGATATTCATTGGCCTTTTTTTTAATTCCTCCACCCTCCTGCAATAAGGAGAAACTTTATTTGTTATCCATAAGGGTCTAAGTAAATCAGAGGAGAAGATGACAGAGTTCATGGTCTGAATAGTGTATTCCATAGCTGGTCACAGCTTGTTGGAAAGATATAAAAATGTAAGGTCATTTACCATGGTAAAAGTGATTTAAATTTTTTTTTTCCAGTGAATCTAAACATCAAAATGAATCCTAGTCTGTGAAAACAACATCACATTTCTGCTCTCTAATGAAGAAAATACTACCATGTGGCGCCATGATACCACCATGGTACCATATGGTAGTATTACTCAGACTGTCCTTTTAAGGACAGAAGCCTAAGACACCTAGGACAGCTCTGCATGCACCATGATTCACCAGAAGTTCTCCAAGAAGTCAGACAAAGGGAGGGAAAGGCCTGGGATTGCCAGTAATGAAACAGGAATAGCACAATCCTGGCCAGTCTAAAAACTGTAAATTGATTCTTATGGAGGTGCTAAGCTGAGAAAACAGTAATTCTTGTATAAGGATGCATATGTAAGAATGTATCAGGCCAGTGGTTCCAGTCTAAAGCATTACTTTAGGTTGCTTTCAGCTTTATGCAACTTCAGTAGTCCTGTTTATTTCCAGGAGACTACAAACTAACTTACAGTTAAGTTCATACTTAAGGAGTTTGCTGGATCAAGACCCAAATAAGAGAGCAACGTTTTAACACCACCTTATGTGTTATGTGTCATTCAGCAATGGAGCTATTAAGAAGTGGACCCAAACCCCACTGGAGTTGATGTAAGACTCTTGCTTTGGTTAGCCTGTCACTGAACTTCAAAGAAGCAACTACCTTCTCCTTATCTTATCAACAGGCCCTTCCTTTTTATCAGGAGAATCAAAGATACTTCAGGCATCACCAGAGTTCAAATCCAAAGCCTGACCTGTTCTGTCACTGAGGCAATATCAAAAGATGCTGTGTGCACATTCAGCCAAATTCAGACCTCACATGCACTCACTCGGCTCCCTCTAAATCCCTGAGTTGTGTGGAGATCTTTGCTAGTATAGTACGTTTTATATCCATGTAGGATCCATCAAAGCAATGAAAAATGGAGCAGTAGTTGAAAGAAGTAAAATTTGCCAGTGCAGAATATTACAGAAGGTATCAGAGAATGAAAAAAAACCCAGCCATCTAAAATTCAGTTCAGAGCCATCATCTATTTTATAACAGAATTGTTAGTAGTCTGCCTGTGCCTCTGTGCAGAGCAACTGTATGAGACTTAGCATTACATAGTCTACAGTTGAACAGAACCTCAGTAAAGACCACTCATGAGAATATAAAGTAGACAATTAACAAGGAAGTCCAGTCAAATTCACAGAGACAGCTTGTTACAATGCTTCTCACTGTAATAAGCATTATTTTATTTTCATTTAATTATTTTATTTGCATTTAATAATATTATTTTTACTGTGAAATGGTCACCCTCATAACTGCATTTTGAATGTGGTACTAAAGGAACAGTCCTGAAATGAAGAAGAGGCTGGACCACATTTTGATGGGATGAAGGTTGTGACTCTCCTTTGTCCTCTTTGGTGGCTGCCTTGCTCAGACTTTCACCAATGAATACCGAGATAACAATTCCTTACTTATTTTTATGGGGGCATCAAACTCTGTGATGCTTTCTTTTTGCAGTGACTTGTATTAACTGGCTTTATTTGACTTCTTAATAGAGATTTTTTTCTACATGAAAGAACATGCTGAATGTCTTACATTAAAGCAAAAGTGTCTATAGAAAAGTAACATATGTTAGGCCAACATATAAAAAACCTTTGTTAACTGCTAATTCTTTCATGGTGTTAGTGTTGCAATACAGCTCTCTGATGGGCTCTTAAGCCAACAGCAAACTAAATCTATTTTTCTCTTGGGATTCCATAATTAAGTATGAAAAAGGAAAATGTGTATATCAAGAATGTGGAGCTCTAATGATGTGGAGTAAGACTAATGCAAATAATCCCATGATCATGAGAATGAAAATATATGAAACTTTGAGAAACTGTGAGAAAAAATAAAGAGGAAAATGACTCTCCTGATGCTGCAAAGAGCTTAAGGGAAACCTAGTAACTGAAGCAGAAGTTTGCAGTGAGCTCCGACACCTCCATGAGAAGTCTGGTACATAACAAACTTGTGCAGTGCCTTGGACAAGATGATACCCACTATATTAATTTTGCTATTTAGCATCAATTAACAGCAATCACTATTAAGCATGAACATTAACAGTGTACTTTGTTATTAACACTGGACACTTTGTTTTGCAAAGAACTAGCACATTGCGGACTTAGGGACTCCCAAGTTTTCCTGTTTAGGCAGTGGCTTCAAGTAAGCAGAACTCAGTGGGAGGATTCCTTCAGATCCTCCTGATACAATGAAAATATACTCCTTTTTTATTTTCTCTTCATTATTTTTCAAAGTTTTATAACCAAGAGAGGACTTTTTGCCTCATAAATTTGGAATGGCTCAAGTCTTAAAAGAGAATTTGTTTTAAGGTATTGTTTTAGAAACTGTTTCAGTCACACACTCCTAAGACTCAACAAGGTGTGGAATTTCCTTGAAGAAAGAAAAATGTCAATAAAAGGAAAGAGAAAATCCAGTCAAAGGAGGAAAGCTTCTCATGTTAAACATACTGTATCAGATAGACAAGCAATTATTGAGTGGAAGGTCATACGTTAGAACATAAGACAGTAAAAGGAGAAGCTGTTTCGAAAGACAAATCAAGGCAATTTTCTCTTGTAATGTGAGTTTCCTTACCCTCCATGTCAGTATAGAAGATCCAAAATGTCCGTAATGGAGTGAAAGGTCACTTCTTACAATGCAAAGTCTGGCAATAGTATTCTAGCAGACATCATTTCTTTGGACTGAGTTTGCCATGGGCATGCTTTTAGTCTCTTAGGGTCTATGTATCAAATGATTTCACAAAGATAAAAGCTCTTGGGGATATTTCAGTCCCTTTAAGGCAGGTGTGTTAAATACCTAAGTCCCCTGAAGTTACCTAGACCTTTAAGATAACCTCACCATAGGCAGATCTCACTCTATGAAAATATGATGGTCAGTAGTCCTTTCCTTTTTCTGTGGTAGCCTAACAGCTAAATCTCTTTCAAGGAAATAGAAGACCGTGTTGTGATTCTCCTATTTGCTTGAGAGAATTCAGACCACTTCTGTCTCCTCTCAAGGGACAGATGGGTTCAGGGTGCTGCTTCAGACATGAGTTACCACTTTCCAAGAAACAGAAGCAAAATGCAGAAGCAGTTCTTGGAGCAGGGACCAGAACCCCAAACTTGGTCACAAAGTAAAGATCCAGCAGCTTTTCTACTTTTTACTCCAAGGCATGGTGTGCTGGGTCTCTGACAGTGTAGACCAGAACACACCACAGCTCTCTTTTTGTTCCCATGCCTCAGATTTCTTCTGGGAACCACAGCATTGAGGTAAAGAGGGCAGTAGACACTGAGGTCTTTTGCTAATATGGAGGCAGAATACATGTAGGGCCACAGGGATGGCTTTCCATCATTTAGATAAAACCCCTGTGTTGAAAAACAGAATTTCTGCAGTTTGGAAAGCAATTTAAGTCATACATACTGCAAGTACTGGAAGTACAGAGGATCTTTCCTGTAAGTGCTTAGGATTTTCTCTGGAGGTTTGGCATCAGAACACTGCAGAGCTGTCATGTGGAGAGACACTGCAATTTAACAAAGTTTCCAAGCACATTCATAAAATTCTTGGCTGTGGCCTTATTTTATTGTTACGATCTTGCACCAAAGGACTATCTAGAGATTTTCTTTGTCCTGCACCAAAGAATGAAACTACATGTGGTGAAAGAGAGCCCATTCAGTGCCAATATATAGGGACCAGTGGCTGGGAAGATGATGCTGGTGTACGTCAGCATGGCCCACAAGTTCAGGAGCTGCTATGCCATGTGCAGCAATAATCTCTCACAATAGCACAGCCACGTACATTCTGGTCACTGTAAGCTAAAACCAAAATTGGCAATGGGGTTGAATCCAAAGTCTCAATTTGCACATACCACCTTCCCAAGTCCTTTCTGGAAAAAGAGCTGTATGGCTGCTTACCAAGAGGAAGTGATTGGAAACATTCCTTCTAGGCTGTGTGGGGGTGTCTGACAAAAAAAAAAAAAAAAAGAAGAGCCTAAGAAGTTGTGGAGCAAAGCTACTATTCAGGCTCAACTCATATTGCTGCCCCATGCAGTCCCTGCTGCAGCCATCCCACCTGCATCAGTCTCAGCAGGGCAAGGCTTTGTGTACGACTGGCTGGCCAGAGCTCTGCAGTGAGGGTAAGGATGTCAAGTAATGAGAATCACATCATTTTTAGTTCTGATTGTGGAATTTACCAGTCATTTAGAGATACTGACTGCATGAGTCAAAGCCATATAGTACAAAACTTTGCTATCTTATTGTTTCCTCGTTGCAGTGCCCAATACTGGAGGGGCAACGTAAAGTGTAATGTAACCTGAGTTATAAAAAATGTAAAGAGAACACTACACACAGGTAAAGCTAATTCTGAGGCCAGAAGATTATTGCATTACAGTTCTCTGTTTAATGTTGGATATCTCATTGGTTTTGCTCCGTATCTACCGTGAACCTAACACTTTCATTGTCAATTTTGTGGTGGTTGGAGATTTCTGATCAACACGTTGTGCATTGTGAAACAATGTGAGAGGTAGTCTTCCCCCTGAAAAGTTTACAGTTTAAGAGATAAAGGATGGAAGAATTAGAAAGTCCAGAGAAACATTATTTATATTGTTCAGCAAACCAGTGATGGGACAAAGAATTAAATATATCATATTAAATATATTTCTTGAGATTTCTATTCCAAAGCCCAAGCACCATAAATGAGATGGGAAAGAAACAAACAAAAAAAAAAAAAAACCCAAACCTCCCCAAAAAAACCAACAAAAAAACCCCACCAAAACAACAACAACAACAACAAAAAAATCAGCACATGTGATCAGAGCAGGACTGGGACTTTCTGCTGCACATGTTCCCAAACCTTTTGTAACAGGTTTTCCTACGTAAACGTTTTTAAGTTAAAGCCACAACAGATCCTGCATGAGCAGATGAAAATACATTGAAACTTGTGCAGAGGAAATGATATTCAGAACTCTGTTAAAACACCATGGGGAGCAGACATTATGTATCTTTATGTTCTGAACAGGGCTGAGTATACTGTGGGCAAATCAAGAAGTAATTAAATAATCCTTCACTTTCACGGGCCTTCGATGAAGTCTCACTTTTAAATGGAAAACTGGAGTCCCCTGTGTAATCACACTGGAGGTAAAGCCAAACTTAAAAGTTGTCCTTTGACTGTGGGTTCAGTGAAATGTTTGACAGAAAAAGAAGTGAGCAGTTACAATGACAAATTTCAGCCAGCTTCAGCTCCAGATCTCTCCAGCAGGAACACAAAGCAGCACATTTCACTCCTCTAGTTTTCAGAAGACATGTAAGATGGTGTAACATTAACCATGAGACACCATCAGCAATCCCCACCTCAAAGCTTCAGAGAAACATGGTGAACCAACTAAGCTCAGTTGCCCCTACTCTGCTGAAAGTCTAATGCTTTGAAGAAATAGCTATAGATATCAGGGCATAAGACTTAAGAGAGAAATCTTAGGATATGCCTCACTCTTCTTGACCTAGACTGTGTATCAAGAAAGCAGAGAAGCACTCAGCAATCATATGCATGTGGCTGAACACCAGATGGGACTTTGATGCTTGTCTCAATCATGACTGGAGTACGTCCCTAGGAGCATGTGGGACCCAGCATGTGGAGACCAATGCCATGACACCAAGGCTTGCAGCCTGCAGGCAGCCCTGTGATGAGGTGGTTCACCCTCCATGCCTGTTGGCTGAGGAAGTCAAAGGGAATGATTTCACTACTGTCACCCCAGCTCTGTGCTGATATGGATGTTGCACATCTAAATGAACGTCATGCACTTGGGGCGTTGTACACTAGAAAGGCACAGCTGTGTGTTAACTACTTAACACAGCCCTGAGCAGCTGTTTGGCTGCAGAGGAGCCTGATAAACTTATGTGACTGAGATAAAAAGGGTGAGAAAGTCCAGTAAACACAGTACTTGCACATCTTTTCCTTTTGTGAACACCCTGTATCAGAGCTACTGAATGGAGTCAGGGACATACTGCACCATTTCCCAAGAAAAGAGTTTTCCATACTAACACTTGAAATGCAGAAGGCTACCTTGTCACTCTTTGGATTACCCAAACAAGTGACTTTTACTCAGTTAGCTTTGCACGTTTCCATTACATCTAGGACTACTGTTCAGTAAGACAAAAAATTTAGCATCAGTCCATCTCAACTCATAACATTTTTCCTTAGCGTCAGGAACCTTGAGCCAGATATAACCAGGTACAGCACCAAGAAGAGAAAAATAAATTCACCATAGTCCTGCCTAAAACTACACTTTGGGCAATTTCCAAAAAAAAAAAAAAAAAAAAAAAAAAAAAAAAAAACAAATGTTTGTTCCTTTATTGCATTTACAGCTCAGAAAATAACAGTTACAAGCCACTTCATTCTTGCCAGGTTGAACCCCTGCCCAAAAGAGGAAAAATGTTAAAGTTCATATGTTTGACACAAAAAGAAAAAAAAAAAAAAAAAAACCCAACCCCAAAACAAAAGCAAAAAACTTCAGTTTGCCAGAACATATCTCAAAATGGGATTAATGACAAATTTGGTGTCAAAATTGTATTTTTCTGGTTTCTATTTATTAGAAAGTGTTTCAGAGGCTTTTATTTTCATTGTACCTGCTTCAGTTATTCCTGCTGAGTTTATCTCAACCATGGAAGAATAATCCATCGAAGGCTAAAATTTTAAACCTTTCTTGATTTAGGCACTTCATAAGTCCTATTTTACAGCACACACTCAAGAGTACTCAATAAGATGGAATGGCAACAACCATTTTTGGGTTCCCTAGGGTGAAATGTTCAGGGTTTTTTTATAGCTTAGACTGTAATTGAGAAAATACCACAACTATGACCTTGAATATGTTCTAGTATAAACTATAATTAGGTGACATCTTTTGTAAGTAACAGCTGTATGGTGTGTTACTAAAATCAGTTGTGAGTAGTGCCAGTAGTGTTTAATTTAGACAGCTCTGCACTACTGTCCTGTCAGTTCCTGGCCTCTGTAGCAATTTACTTGATTTAAAGTCATTAATTTTTGCATTCTGAGGGTGTTCCTCTTCTCACAACAGCTCCACCTTTCTCAGACCTTCACTTCTAATTTTTTACTAAAACAAACTTCCTACACCGTGAACCTTGTGAGCTGTTTTGAACACTGATTCACTCCATGCTCAGCCATTTGTCATCTCTGCTTGCAGCTGTAGCTGGGCAGCTGCAAGGACTGGTGAAATGCTGGACTTGGCTATGGTGGGAAGGGAGCAGACACCAGCTCACGGAAGCTGCAGGAGCACCGGAGGAATTGAACTAAGACCTTTCACCCCACCTCCTTCCCATATACCAGGTTTGCCAAGCCAGTCCTTGTGCTTTCAGTGCACTAGACACAGGGCAGCATTTCGGAGACATCGCCCTCTCTGCACTCCCTGAGAGCATCATGTGCTACAGACACCCAGACGCTTCCTCTCTAAATTCCAGGTCCATACATACTTTTCAAATCCACATTGACATGATCAAATATTACCAAGATCTGTGTGGTAAATAATCGGCAAGGAGAAGGTGTCCCTCCCTGCCTCCCTCCTCCCCATCTGGGTGCAGCAGGGTCAGTGCTGGCACACAGTGCCAGAAAGTGGTGGCACTCACTAAAAGCAACACGAAAACCTGAAATCCCAGTAGACCTGCAGGTCTCAGCCTGCTGAGGGTTTGTCTGACACACAGCTGCAAAGTAAAGGCCATGAGTCTTCCTAATTCATTCACTTTAATTAAGGGACTGGTAATCCCCCACCTGCCAATTCAAGTCTACCCATATACATGCTTACTCGGTTATTTCATACATAAAGCTTTAAATAAATTGCCTTTCTTTTTTGTTCCTACTTTTTAATGGATGCAGAGAACCATTCTGTCAAGAAAGAAACAAATGCTCCACTAAACCCATCTCAATGGACAATTTGTTTCTTCAGTGCTGCATTTAAGTAATAAAGGAAGAATAAACATAAAATTCTCCTAAGAAATAAAATGAAAACACCCTTAAAAAATACTTGTCTGAGGCATATTAGGATGCTAATAAACTCAGATCAGACATTTACAGACAACACTCGCTCACTGAATCCATTTTCATAAAGCAGTAAGACAGCCTGGAACCAGATTACTTGCTTGTGTACATCAGCAGCATCCTTACGGTGATCACAGCTATTTACAACAGCTAAGGATATGACCAGAGCAGCAGATGAAAAGGGGAAGAGAAAACTTTAAGGGCAAGATGGAGAACCTGAGAAGCAGGAGCAGTAAACGCCCCATGCAGCAGTACACTGAACTCAGGAAAAATTAAACTAAATCATCTGACAGTGGCATCAGGGAAAATTCAGGGTATGCTTCTCTGACCTGTTACTTAGAGTTGAAGAAGTAATGGTTGTTTTTCATTCACCTATTGAACTGGGGAGAGGAGGATTATTTCCGCTTATATCAACATGGGTTGAGTTGTTTGATCCACAAGAAAAGATTTTATTTTCATGTATTTCTGAACAAATATTAAAAGAAAACATAATTATTTTATTTTTTTATTTTTAGTCATTTATATATTATCTTCTGGACATAAAAGTAATGTCTGAAGTCAGCCAAATTTGTGAATTTTGATCACTATATTTTACATTTTTAGTGGGGTTATAGTTTTCTGGGGTCAGTAAGGTACCCTTGAAAGTCTCACACACCTGCCCTGGGGACTCCCATATGACTCAACAGAACATCAGCTCATCAACTGGTGCAAATCACTATTGTTCAGATGACTAAAATGGAGCTGGTCTGATTTACAGTCCTGGAGCTGGGTCTGAGCAGTGAGAGTGCAGTAAAGCCAGCTGCTCTTCAACCAGGACAAGAAAGCAAAGGAAAACAGCCCTTTACCAGGATGCAATGATCAGTGCCTTCACTCAGGCAACATAATTCCTGTCATGTTTTTTTTCATTCCTGCTCACACTCTTTGAACAAAATTTCCACTACTACACACAGAGCTAGAACACAGATGTTGGAGAGTTTGACATTAAAATGCACATCTTTCCATTTATAAAATTATTCAGATGCTATACTTTTTGTAATTAAAAAAAAAACCAAAAACCCTAATGTAATCCCTTTAACATTGTATTACTGACATACACATGCAGATAGTTTCAGGCCCCTAATTCAAAATTTGCCTAAAATCTTGTCAACAACAGATTCCTGGGCACGGTATTTGACTTTGGTTTTTGGTTTTTTCCCTCCCCTCTCTGAATCATCTGAAATATTTCCATATAGCCATAAAAAGACTGCTTTTAAGAAGTCAGTCCTGAAAGAAATGCCAACTAGTCATTAAAAGCCTATGAATCAGTAAGATATGTGCTGAGTTCTCCACATTCTCCAAATACAGGTTTCTGTTTATGTCAAGATGCAGAATTATCAGTCTTTGTGTACTATAAGAATTAGTCAAGAAATCCAAGGGTTGAAGACATCGAAAAAAAACAAAAAAACAACCAAACCCAAAAATTTGGATGAACTGGTTCCAAAAAAAGCACATTAGCAGCAGCACTTGATTAAAAGGCATATTAAAGGACAAATCGTCAAGCCAACTGCAGGCTTGAAACAAGATAAACAATGAAAAGAGAAATTAAAACATGAGGGATTATTTTCTTATTCAAGAATGTACATCACAGATGTAGGGATTTTTTTTTTTTTTCTCCAACAAAAAGAAGAGAACTCACAAGCTGGACCATCTATTAGAGAGGAAAAAAGTTTTCAGAGAACATAATTCACAGCTGGTTACAAGGAAGCCTGAAGATTGTATTTTCTCTCAGAAACTAAAGGACCAAGAGGCAAAGACTGTCAAAGCATTTGACATTACCATAAATATCTAAGGTTAGTAGGAGGACATTAAAGGTAGCATTACTTTCCAAATTCAACAGTGGTAGGTAAGAGAAGGAAGCTTTCTTGCTGCTCGAAAAGACAAAAGAGATGTTAGAGCTATAAACTATTAGCATCACCATAATAGCAATATTGTTAACATACAGTAATTTCCAGTAGACTAAGGCCAAGGCTGTGTTATGGCAGCTGTTGACAAATATAACAGGAAACAGACTGTGGTCCTAAGAAGCTATGTATTGAATAGATATCACCAAGGGTATATAAATCACCTTGGGATGCAGACAAAACTTACAATTCAGTAGGACTGGACAATGGTTGTTTTATCATTACTCATATTCTTTGTACCCCAAACTGTGTCTAGATCCAAAAATACCACTTGGGCATTGTATTTTTACTACATTTCTGGCAGGACTGTACTTCTGAACTCCACCAGCACACTCCATAAAACTTCTGTCTCTCAAGCGCCTGGGATCCTGGGAGCACCGCAGGTTCTGCAGGGCTTTACCCTGCACGTTCTGACACAGCTAACATCCAGGAGGTCCCAAACATAGACTCACTGGGCATAAATTACTCCTCATCCCATGTTCATAAGAGTTAATAGGCATTTTCTGGCAGATTACAACAGCTTTTCATCAGGCATGCCATGGAGCACTGCATACTGTGACACAAGTCAAAATGTTTATAGAGTTCAAATTTCTGTGTATGCAGAAATATATATTCAGTCAGTTTTTGAGAATCTGCATACACAGCTAAGACATTTCTGCATGCATGCCTCTCATGTTTTGTGTTTTTTTTCCATAAATTAGCAAGTCTATGATTAAATTATATAGCTTTCTTAATGTTTAGACTGATTGATAGAAGAATATATTTTACTCCCATTACTTGAAGAAGCTGTCTTACAGAAAGTAAATAGTGATTAAAGAAACCATAAACATTGCTTCATTCAGAATTAAAGCTACTTCTGCTACTTCTTTCATAGAAACTATGGAAAGAAGCAAGACAGACTGCTGTTACTGCACTGAATCTGCTCATGGCACAAGTATTTCTTAACTGTGTCTTCGTATTTTCACAGGAAGTAGTCAATTATCAGAATAGGCCTGGATCTCAATATGCTCTATTATCCTCATCACTGCCATTGCCAGCATGAGTAAAAGAAACCAAGCAGACAGAAACTGGAAAAACTCAAGTTGCAATTAGTTATTATGAAAGTCTCCCTTGTTATAATATCCTCTATTCTAGATCCTACTTGTCATTAAAAAGGGAATTGCTTATTATAGAAGACACCAAGGGCCTTAAGCACATTCTGAATGAAAAATAGAAATCTGTAGAGAAAAGCCCCCACCGTTCTTGCCAAGCAGAATTAGGGAAGGATTGTATTTGTTCATGTAGCCTCTCTCTTAGGACATCATCTTGTTCTCCTTGAAGCCGTGTTAGTTTCATCAGTAACAGGCTTGGGCTCCAATTTTTAATTCATGTTGGTTTTTGTTTCTGTGTTTCTTTTCTCCCCATCTCTATTTCATGGCTGGGTAAAAGATGTTAACCATATAAACAGATGGGATTTTGCTACAGCAGTTAACATGTTGATCAGTCACATCATCTGTTGTGTGAGCCATCCTTCCCTACCCCCCGCCCCACCCCTTCCACAAACACACAAAGAAAACCACCAGACTGTGTATCATTGGTCATGATGATAGGAGAGACTTTTCTCAATCTGCTCCCTGCTTCAAACATAAAAAGGTTTACACAAGTTTTTTGCACCTTACAATGCTCACAAAAAGAAAACCCTGTTGACAACTTCTGCTGTGTAGTGTAAGGTCTAAGACATACATGCCCATAGCTTCTTGGAAGTCTTCCTCTGGGGTTAGCAAAGAAGCATGCCACAACTGTCTGGGTACTCCTTCAGTGACAAGATGCCTCCTTATAACATAGCTGTTGCTCTTAAAATGTATTATGATAGAGACTTGTAGTCCTCTGGATTCAAGGTATTCCCTGAGCTAGGCACTGTATGGATTGGCAAAACCCTTCTGCAAAAGCTGCTCTGAAGACAATAGGCAGTATAGGAAAAGAACTGGAGAAGGAAAACAGAAACCAGATCACTGTAACAAGAGTAAGTGATAGGAGAATACAGAAAAAGCAACAGTCACGGCACATTCATGTGCATTACTAATTATATGTCTAGGATTTGCCAGTAGAAAAACAGTATGTGGTCTGAAGGTAGAAAAGCAAGTTTACCAGAAAAGGTACAGTTTTCCAAAGACTAGCTGAACTGACTTAAAAAACTAAAATGCCTTTGGGCACAAAGTATTTTCATTGGTCCTTTCTTCTTTGAGGCTGCATCATGTTGGTAAGGTTTAGAAGTGGATTTTTTGAGACCTCACTCCTTCTTATGAGGGACTTGAGAGTGTAGGAAGGGCAGATGAAATTCACCCTCCAGACTGCTGGGACCAGAACCGGTCCCCTGGAAGTGAACACCTTGAGGAAAATGGCAAAGAGCTAAAACACTCCTGACTTGACAATGGGTTTCCTGCATGCATGCAAATGAGATGTCAGGTCTGGACCCCAGTTTTTAAGGAAACCCATAAATACAGTCACACCTAGCACTTTTTAGCAGTGATTAACACACATGGATTGCAAAGCTCTTCTAGAAGCCATCATGATGATGTTCTCTAAAGATGCTTAGGAAAAACATGACACTTTTCCCTGCCTTAAAAGCTGCTCTCTAATAAAAGGCAACATTAGTTCCAAGTTGCATTCAGAGCACATGGGGAAATAAAATCCATGTTTGAGCAACAGATCAAGGAAAACAATGCCTTGGAAAAGCAATTGTGTTTTTCAGACTCCTATGTGACCAGTTCAAATGCTGCAGAAGTCAATGCAAATACTCCCTTTTGGTTTTGATAGAATAAAGAATGGAGAGAGAAAAAAAAAAATTAATACAAAACCAAAACCTCAACTGTGAAGCACATTTAAAATGCCAGCAATATACACCTTATATTCTCTGAACCCAGTTTTTAAGTGTGAGAGTCAGGCAAAGGTGCAAAAGGTCCCTTCAGCTGGGGAACATATTAGCGAGATAATTTTGCTAACCATCATGGTTTGAACTGAAATACCACTTCTGTTTAATGTTGTCTGAAAGAGCTGTAGCATCTAATATTTAAACATCAAAGGAGTTGACTATATCCCAGCAAAATTATTAATCTTTAAAGGCAGAAGAAAGCTAGTATTTTCAATACACTGACAGATTGAAGATTTCTCTGCATTATCTTACCATTGTTCAATAATCTGGGTCCATTCAGAGGTAGCAGCACACGCTTAAAATGTTGAAAAAAATTATATTCCAGCAGTGGCAACAGTATGGATATAATCAACTTCTGACTTTAATTCCTTTGAAGGAAAAAGGCTGGAAAATGGGGCAAAATCAGTGGAAAAAGTACTTGGAAAAAGGGAGGGAGAAAAAATGCTACAGTTTTTCTTATAAAGTGACACCTAAATTTGAATACAGAGATTCAATTATTATTTAAAAAGTTGTGTTTTCAATATAACTTTTCATCAAACCCATGAAGGAATCAAAAACTCCAGCATTAATCATTAATCACTTGTATTTCACCATTTTTTTCCATTTTTTCTGGAGGGTTTATCACTACACAGCGGCTGGTAAAAACCTACATTACTTTCTGAAACAACTTTAAAAAAAAAAATCCAAATTTTTTGTTTAAAAAAAATTTACATAAAATACAGGCAAAGAAATGAAAGAAAAGAGTAGCAGTGGACAGAACCCACATTATCAGAAATGACTGATGTTGTGCAAGCATTCCGCACAATCTAAGAACAAAGACTTGCTCTTTTTCCGGATGCAATGTTTTCTCCAATACCCATTCATTCCTGATAGGGAGAAACCATGGGCAGTGCTATTTTGACCTTCTTAAATCCATGACCAACATGTGAAAATCATATGCATAATATTGCTTTACATGTGTTTTCATTCTGCGATTAGATTCAAAAACTCAAGAGAGTTTCTCTGATAACAACCACACTCTTCTGCACCACTTTTTATCACCTTTTCCATATCTGGATATTGCAATTATATTAGAGAAGGAAACTCAGAACTGACTAAGGACTCAAGCTCTCAAGATCTAAACCCCAATGCACTCTCTCCCACATGGTTTGCTTCAGCAAAGCCTTTGCATAATACCCAATTTCCAGAAATAAAAGTGAACAATTGTTATTAAAAACTATTTTTGTGGCAATCAATCAGGTTTATAATTTCCCAAAGAGAAAGGATTTCTGTAAAGAACAACCTGGGGGACAACAAAATCTAGACCAGTATTAAGTTGTTTACCTGTGTTTCATATGCATCACTGATGCAAAAGTTGGTGAATACTCCTGTGAAAAGCAAACTGGATAAGGGATGGAAAGAAAATAAGACTTACTGTTCATGTCTCTTAGATGTCCTTAAAGATGCTAATGCACACTACAGTAATACCTAGACAGGTATCGGTGGGACACAGGACTATATTCATTCAGAAAGTCCATGGTTATAGATGGAATAACTTGAGAAAAAGAAGTTTGAAATGCTCTCTTCTCAAACCTCACTGAAGAGGTATTTTCACAACAGTTTTCAAATAAGAGGCAGCAGTTAGCTACCTAACAAGTAAATTAATCAATAATCTAATCATATCAAACCCAAAATACTGTTTAAATCCACAATTAGTAGGCCATACTCACAATGTCATTAAAAATAAAAGGAAATACAAAGAAAAATGGGAGTAAGGAATAGATCTGATAGATCTTGACATGTATTCAAGAATCAACAAATACGTTACTGTCAGACAAGCATTCCACAGATGATAAAACCAAAAGGGAGCATCATGAACATCCATTATTACCTGAGGCTATAGCCGAAAGCCAAAATGTATTAGGTTAGAAACAAAGGTCCTGTGACCAGCAGAAGAAATGAAGATTGGTTTCCTACTATCTTTCTCTTCCTTGCTCAACCTATTGAGATACCCTGCTATCTCTGCCTCTCTGGTGAGGCGTCTCGCAGCTTGACTCCAGCAGCAATATCGATTATATATTCATGAATCAGATTTCTTCTAGATACCTCTAGGGATAATGAACAAAACTAATTAAAATGCCATCAAAAAAAGTAATGGCGTTCTTCCGCTTCTAAATTCAGGCATGAATTTAATTTCTCCAAATGCTATGTTAAAGTTGCACTCTGAGAGGGACTAATGTCTCTAGTTGGCCAAACAGGATGTAACCAAATCTCAGGGACTGTACATGGTATTTAAGCCAGCAATCTTTCAAATCACCAAAATACTGAATGGAAAAGGAATGTGGAGAAAGGAGTTCCCAGCTGCATTAATTTCTAACTTTGCTTTTTCCCAGAAAAAACACATAGGAAATTCGTCAACAACTTTTCTTCAGCTTCATCCAGGGTGACAGCATATCTATGTGTTCGACAGATATGACGATCATTACTTGCCACTGTGGATCCCAACCACATTTCCTACACCCTGCTTTGAAAGCAAATGCATACAGAGAAAGCAGAAAAATAGGTAAGCAATTATCTCAATTTATTCCACTCCGAATCCTAAGCATTGGAAGGAGCATATTTGTCAATGCTCATTCAGTTGATGGAAAAGGTCGATGTGTACAGAAGAAACAGTTGCTAACACAGTATCATGTAATCTTTCTGTCAAAGGTAGTTTTAATGTACCCTCCACATGGAATCTACCCTTAGAAAACTGTAAGGGTCAACTTAATGTAATATAGCAATTGCAATATTAGGTAAATAAAGAAGGGTGAGAGCAAATAGTCAAACTACCAGTTTTGGTGACAACCTTGTACAGGGTTGTGAAAATGTGCAATAAAGATGTCCATTAATATAAAGGGAAGAAGGTTTTGTTTGGGGGTTTTTGGTGATTTTTTTTTTTTTTCCTCCAAACCCTCCATTTTAAATAAATAAAACAAAAATTGCCACTTAAGAAGATAGGTATGTACAGCTTAATTATAGAGGCGACAGTTTTCTGTTAGCCTGTAAAAGAACTCCAGGGACCTTGTAGGATTTTTCATTGGCAGCAGCACCTTGGCTTTATAATATAAGTCAAAGAAAACTGTTATGGGACCTAGCAGCTACTCCTTGAGATTCTGTAGACATCCAGCTCACATTTAGTCAGGAATACAGATCAAGTAAAGAGAGTTCCTGCCATTTTCAAAAGGCATCTGAAGTCCCTCAACAGCACTTAGTGCAACTGCTCACATCTCTGAAGTTACATATGGACTTAAATGCCTGGAAGAAGACAAGTGTCACTATAGTCTCTTTGTTTTCTAACAAGCATGAATAATATATGTAAAATTTACTCTTTCCCCTCTCAGTATTACCTGTCCAGCAGACATATGCTTGTGTGCATTTGTTTGCCAAATACAAAGGAATGGGTTGTGATGTATTTGTATGCTGTGTCCTGTATCCTGTGCAAGGGCTGTGTGTAGCTCTGACAGCCCTGCAATAAACCAAGGCATGCTGGTACTCTGCCACTCAAGATTCATTTGGACTGCTGAGCTCCAGAGCCCAGGTCAGGACATTAACCTGACATGGTTATCTTGGTGGAAGAACGTAGTCCTGCATACCCATGTCCACATGCACACAAAGCAAACAAGACTCCATAGCAAAACTGAATAGTATGTCGGATTCAGGGCGGGGAGCTCTGATACACTATACCCATCAAGAAAGAGAGTAGCTTTTAAAGTTATTCAGATCTACACTACAAGAATACCCCAAAGATGAGAATTTCGTTTTCTGACTTCAGGAACAAATATGACCTTTGCGAAGCCTTGCTTTGTTTCAAAGGTAGAACTCTGATAAAAATGACTTTAAAATTTTATTACTTATGTAAGTACTTCAGAGGTGCATTAAAACCAAACTCACGGCAATCTTTTTTTTTTTTTTTTTAAAGGCCACGTTTATAGTTTTCAGGGGCAAGAGTTTCAAATTCCTTGTTTGCCTGCTTCCCTTGTTCAAGAACAAGTTGTGGAGTCGACAGTGTGCCAAGCTAACAGCATGCCAAGCTCCTTACTGATGCGACAGCCTCAAACCTTGTAAAACTGTCACATTTCTGAGGACTGAAAACACTGATATTCTGCAATATTAAACAGGAATAAACCGGAGTAAATCACCAAACCTGACCTTGTCACAATGCTCACATACAGTTCTGCATACTTTACCATACTTTACCAACAGCAGCCATTAAAAAACTTGTCACTGACAGGCAATGAGACATCAAAGCTTTGCTGAATACTCCAAACCTGGAATAATTAATTTTAATTAATAGCTGACAAATGCTGACCTTCGCTGTATCCAGTGAAGTAAGATATCTATGACTACATACGTAGTATAATGGAGAAAAGGAAATGTGTAGTCCCTTCCATATAATTTACTGGGTTCTTGTTACCATATTTCTGGCTATAGCATTGGCATAATTTTCTCACTCCAGACCCTATATTTGTTATGGGATGCATAAGCTGGATCGATTCTCTTTGGGTAACAGGATACAGACTTTCACAGCCATCTATATAGCTGAAATGCAGCCTAAGCTGTCATCTTTACCTGCACCACATGGAGTTGTACACCATTCATACGAATCCTGAAACCTCCTGCCAACACCATTTCTCAAACCTATGCCTTTGACCATATAATCTCATCTATATGTCACTGACCCGCTCTGCTCTGCTGTATCAACTATAAGGTCCTTGTTCTGACTTTCAAAGCCTGTATAATTTATTATGGCTCACTCAGAACTTTTTGTATCCATGTGTTGTTTCTGCCTCCTTTTCAAAAACCAGAAGGTTTGACAGCTTGTTCTTACCTATTAGTACAAGTCTGGATATTTTAAGTATTTCTTTCTTCTTGTTCTTTACCCAAGCTCTCCCTAAACTAGCAGAGCTTAGGAGGAACAGAGAGGTTAAAAAGAGCAGGACTTAGTATTTTTTTTTTTCCCTGCCACCATTTGGTGCTGCTGTGGGAATACAAGAAACCTTGGTTCTTTGGCCTTTTTTTAATAACTATAAATGTGACTGCCAGCACCCACACCATGTGATAATCATTTATATAAGAAAAACCGCCATCTGCAGACATTTAAAATTCATGAGACAAAGTGCCTAGTTCATTTAAAATCTCTCTAGGGGTGTGTATCAGAATGACCTCTCCTTCAAACATCCAGCTATAGATAAAGTCACTAAGCACTAAAACACGTCAGAAACAGACCAAAACGAGACACACACCAAGAGGACCCACACCACTGGTGACCACTGCTGTCTGGGTTTAATGGAAAGAGTGTGATTTCCAACTTCATGATGCCAGTTTTGGGTATTCTGAGTACTATGACACAGGAATCTATGAGGAGTGAACCAGAGACCCCAAATGCTGTAGCAGCCCATGATGCATGGTGTGTGCTCCAGTTCACATGCTGGAGACAACACACCAGATGCAAGGCTGCTCTGAGATGGAGGAGTGGGGTGTAGGGCTCCCTCCTGAACAGTCCCTTCCTCTGGGTGTGCACTGGTAATTATGGTGCCTCCCTTATGCAAAGTAGTGATTCCCTACACCACTCAGTCAGCAGGGATCTCATGGAAAGTACATGCAGCCCTGTGTTCCCCATGGAAGCCCTGGAGCCACCACAGACAGAATCTTCTTCAGCCTCAACCAGGAGATGCATCGTGTGGCTGCACTTTCAGGAGCTCTGAGGAGTACCCCCTGAGCATGCACAAACACCTCTTCCCTCAGGTAAGTATAGAAGGGGCACATCAAAAAGCACCTTCTTACCAGAAATTCAGCCCCTCATCCCCACCACCAACCATCCCCTGACAAATTTCAGATCTCCATCAAAATACAGAGGAGTTATAGCTATTCAAAAGAAGTCACCACATCTATTAAGATCAGAAAACAAACATTTTCTTCCCCTGTTTTCTTCCCAGAAATGCCTGAAATTTTTTGCTCACCATTTTCCCAAAGAAAATAATTAAAATAATATAGCTCAGGGCAGATATCCATCTTGGAAAAACTCATCCCAAGCTGGCAAAGTGTAGCACAGTCATTAATCTTAAAAAAAAAAAAAAAAAAAAAAAAAGAAAAGAGGAAATTAACGAGATCTTCATAAGAGATGTTATTCCTAAGGGTCCTCAATGGGACTGTAAGTGGAGTTGAGCTGAGTCGATGCTCCCTCCTAAACCACATACCACCTCACGGTTGGTGGCATGCCAGGCCAGCCCTGTGTGCTCAGACAGAGCTGCCACCACTTCTCCCCTGAGGAGCGGTGTTCAAAGTGTGAGCTCTCACTCCAAACACAGAATTACGAAGATAAACTCCAGGCCATGGTAGTGAATTGATTCTAGTTTTAAAGGCAGAAGGATATGATGAATAATCCTAGAGATTTGGGTTTTTTAAGAGCACTATAAATGTTTCCCAAGGAGCTTCCCTGATCCATTTCTATCATGGACCCCCTCTGCTTTGGTGTGACACACGAGTTTACCAGCACTTGTCCAGGAAAAGTGCATAACTGTGTCATGGCTCATCTCCAGTAATAAACAGACACTGAAAGACTCACAATAAAACCCTTATCTCACATCTCACAGTACACTCTTTTTCACACTCAACTTTCCTTGCTCTCTCTTGTTTTCCTTGGTGTCCATAAACACATACAACTTTGACTGCATTTCCACATACTCATGAGTGTAACCTTGTGTAAAATATACACATTATATTAATTACACCTGAAAAAAATTATCTCACAAAATACCTTATCTGAGCTTTGTTTTTTTAAAAATAAGACCAAAAGGAAATATTTATCACATTATGACATTCAGATTTCTCTGACTAAAATTGATTAAAATACGCATATATCCACGCACACAATGAGAAGGTGAACACAGATACTCTCAAAGACATCTTTAACTGACATCACATTTTGCTTCCTGGAAGGATATACTTCTAAACGCTACCATCAGAAAAATTTGCATTACTAATATACTTCAGTCTCAACTTGTTCTGGTTTTGAACCTCTTCAGTCACTGATGTCTTTTCCCTAGAAGGTCAATCATTTAAGAAGGCAACATTTTGCCTTTTTAGACCACTATATATCACAAGAAATGTTGACGAAAGAACTTCACTGAAGACCCTTGATGAAACATTCCTCTGAAAAAACAAAAATCAATAAAATCTTTGAAGTGTTGTTCTAAAGTACAGCTGGTCTCATTTTCTGATGTGCCAGCATAAAACTGACTTCTGAGGAATTTTTACTTATAGAAGTAGGAATTGTCTTATTTGAAATGGAGGTCACGATAAAATATTTTGAAAACTTATACTGTCTCTTAGATAAATGCTTTGAGAGGCTAACAAAAATAAAGAAATATATTAAACGTTCAAAAAAATTACTGACAGAACCAAATGTTTGAAATCTGTGAGGTATATGTTCAACATCTACCCAGAATTTTGGATGGCGGAAAGAGGGATTTGAGCTCCCAGTTGCCAGGATCATGCCAATTTCTTGTAAAGAGTGTTAAGAGGGCTGCTGGTAGTGCCTGCAGTCCCACTGATGCTGGTCTGGTTCAGGAAGACCACACACATCCCAGAGGAGAGGGCACACCCAAGCACAGCGCAGGCTGCTGCAGCAGACATCGATGTCTGTCTGTGATTAACTAATTTCAGTTTTTAGCAGCATGCTTCATTATCCTTTATTGTACTCAAATCCAGCAGGGTCCCTGCCCACACCCCATTCATCACTCTGTACAGAAGGCAACAAGCTTTAGCTTCCACCCTTGCAAATGAACACTGTGGACCTGCCACAGACCTGCTTTTGTGCCTCCTTATGTATTTATTTTACCCTTCACTAGAATGTTATGATGTCTATGGAATTGTATAATCCAAATTAATCCTAATCAGTGAGTAATAATCATAAAGCCCACACAGACTACTGGAGTAATTCCAAACCACTGAATGATAATACTACCTAACAGCGTTGCAAAAAAACTTGTCATCCTTTCTTAAATAAAAATTGCTATGTTACAATGTGCAATGGAAGGTGTACAGTTCTTCATTTCTCTTCAGATGTTCAGCAATATCTTCCCACTCTCAGAGCCATCACAGCACTCATGGGATACTCATAAGCATCAAACTAATATTTTACCTGCTTCAAATATCATCACATTTTCATGTTGCATTGGTAAGAAATGTTTTTGACTTAACATGGTATTTTTTTTTGCTTGTCACTACCTTAGTATGCTTTCACACAGTTGTTATTTTTCTTTTTTTTTTTTTTTTTTTATACTGTCTTTTTTGGTGTGTTAAAGCATCTTTGTGAACTTTTTCCCAGGCATCCACTAAGAGGAGAACAAAACAAATACTCAGACCACTTCCAAGGGACCATGGGCGATGCTCACAATGCTCCTGAGAAATACAGAGCACTGCCCTGTCCTTGTCTCACAGCTCCTGCCCCTGAAGCCGCCTGCTGAAGAGTTGTTTCCACTCCCCCTTTTATGTTCCCCGACTTCTTTCATTTTGGAACATAATTCAGCATCACTCCCACACTGCAGTGTTCTCTGCAACCTCATAATTAAATTATTTGCAGTACACAAACATGCTGGCAGCATTGACGTGCCTGCACCACAGCAGGCATCTTGACGAAACACAAAACGTGCCTCACTCAAACCAGACTCAAGTCACTCTGACCTTCAGGCAAACGTTAATGTCAGAAAGGATTAACTTTGCTAAGTTTATTATGTATTGAGTGTTTTTCTTGGAAATATTCTTGTTTGTGATTTTGTATTGTATAATGTTATGCTCAGGATTATATGATTTTCTTAATGGTGTGGAATTAGACTTTGAATGTTATTACAAATCCAGAACAGTCATCTTTATATTTCCTTAATTTTAAGACAAATCATTTTAAATAATAGAGAAGAAACAGATGGGCAATCACAGTAAACAGAAGCAGATACAGTCTGGTTAAACTGTTGTCACTAGATCACTGCTTGAGAAAAACATGAGACAACACACCCCTACATTCTTCCATGAACGACGGGATTTCATGTAACCAGAAAAAAATTATATAAATTATGCCAATATTAACACCAAGTCTCAGTGTTTCGAATTACAAGAACAACAACTTCATGATAACTGAAATAGTACAGGGCTGATAGAGTAAGTGTCCATGCAGGCAGTCATGGACCTAGAAAGATCTCCAGGATCATGCAGCTGACTTTCAACAGTTTCTAAACAATCTTTAAATGCCTAATCTGTTAATGATCTTTAAATGCCTTTTAAAACCTTCTGCAATATTAGAGGGTTCTGGCACAGTGAATGGGCAACAACTATTCTGAAGTAATGTGAAAGACCTCTCAACATCTCTGTTACAGCTCGTTTGTAATAATGGGCTCCAGACTACATTAAGAATTTGCCTCAAAGCAGTTCCTAAAATATTCAAAATAATCAGTGTGATTATTCTCCAGCAATATATATGTGCAGATGATACATGGGATCTCAGTGTCTTTCACCCTTTTTCATACTGTGGCAAGGCAAAAAAAAGACTTGACGTCTTCATTAATATTTTGCAGGCCACTAATACATACTATGAAATATGCCTCAAGTGAGAAGGGAATAAATGAACTTTATGAGCCACTGGCAATTAGTTTTGAAATACCATGTAGATCTAGTGAGATTCTGAAGAAACGGGAAAAGGAAAATGTGGCCTCTGTCTTTCAAAAATAGAGATAACAATTACCTGAAAAGCAAAGCAATGTGCCTCTGGCCATTCCAAAGGCAGGGTAGCCAAATCGCTAGTCCTCAAGGTGAACATACCACTTGGGTATCATGTTGAAGAAGTATCAAAAGAGGAGAAAATTGCTAAACTACCCACGGGACAATGACCAAACTGTGACATGGAAAAACAGCAGCTTTCTTGATCATGACTGCTTTAAAGAAAAATAACAAGGAACCTGAAAGTTCATTTGCAATGTAGAAACCCACATCCAAGGGGACAATGACAACTCCCCAGGCAAAGTGCTCCATGTAAAATGCCTGACTTTGGTTTTTACCCATTTAATCATTTACAAGAAAGACTATCCACAATTTTCATTCTAACCAGAATTTTACCTTATCAGGTAAACAGAAAACAGCACATCTGTCACTGCAAACCACATGTCAGACATAGCTGGCAATTGCTCTGCTTATATAAATCAGACTCTTGGCTTTTATGAGCCCTTGCTGAAGTCATGGTGATGAGGTTGTTACTTCATAACTGAATAATGCAGTTTTATGGCTTGTAAATTCCCTGCTGAATGATCTCAAGTGAACCCGTGGAAAACAGAGTGAGGCAGAATGGCTGTAGAGAAAGATTGCTGCAGAAATCTGCCATCCAGAGGCAACTCCACACTCTCTCTTCATAAAGGCTGAGTCTGCAGTTTCAGAAGGCACTAGAGATTTGAAAAATATTTCACAGTGCATGATAAAAATGGTTAAATGTATTTCGCCTCTGTTTTCCACATTGGTCTGAGAGTAGGATGGGAGGATTCAAAGGCTGTGCTGACCGAATTTAGTTCATCAAATAACATTTTGCTCTCCAAAGTTATTTTAGTAGACCTGAAGTTGCCGCAGGTCAGATCTGAGCCTCTGGAATTTCTTGGATTGTAAAAGCACCCTATTCCAAAGTTTATGTTTATAACAGGAGTAAAGGGTCTTGGAAAACACCAGCAGAGAAACTCAAAGGATTTCTGAAAACAATTAAGTGGTTTTTTTCAAAAGATAAAGGAGAACAAAAGAAATTGCAATAGAGCATTGCAGCACAGCATTGCAGCACAGTAATGCATGTACTTGAATTTCATTTTAGGAACTGCTTCTGCTGTTATAGCAGGAGGAGAATGCACAAAGAAACACAGCAAAGAATATGCACTTTTTATACAAAGTATAAAAGATTACACTGTATTTCTATGCTACATGCTAACCCCCAGTGTATTTCAGGGCATGCATATTCTCAGATAGTGTGCCTAAACAAGAATCTGGCGAAAGCTATTTCTGTCAATTAAAGGCAGATTTTTCTGTCACCAGTACTGAAGTGGCCATTTTATTCCCTGCCAAACTACAGATTGCATTGAAAGAAAAAAAAAAGGTTTCTTTTTTTATTATGATGACTCTAAACCAGTTACAGCTGTCTAACAAAACAGATGTGGGACTGCAAAAGTGGAGGAAAGTTCACTGGATCAACTCTAAAGGAAATAATTGCGAGACAATATGCTATTATGGAACCCTAAGTCAGTGCAGAGCTGCTAACAGCTTTAATATGGACTCTCCTTCCTTCTTTCCTTCCTTCCTTCCTTCCTTCCTTCCTTCCTTCCTTCCTTCCTTCCTTCCTTCCGCATGATCTGCTGACAAATGTAGGCACTGTTAAATTGTATTTGCTTGCTCCTGGAAGGCGCCGATGCTGCGCGTGTTGCTATGATGCTCAGAATTTTAATGCTGCCCTATCACAAGAAGAAACAAACACAGTGATCCTTATCATGATGGTGTCCTGCCCCTCCCCGACACAATTTTCCTACCTTTTTCATTTCCTGCAGTCAAACCAAATATCTGCAAACAAAAAAAAGCAGTCTCTCTTTTCCATTATCTTGCTGAGTATACCCTATATATTATATAGAATACTTATGCAGTGTGTAATCAGAGTACTTATTCACAGTCAAACACTCCAGTCACTAGAGCTCAAGGGAACATACTTGAGCTATCTTTAAATTAGCTATCTCAGTGCTGATAGCAGGATAGCTATCATAACACACAGCACAGCATGCCAAATATTACAGCTGCTTGAAAGGTACCACAGGTACCTCTAAGAAAGCTACAATCTCAGAAGCATTTGCAGTGAGGGGTTCCTTTTTTATTTTGCATATTTATTGCGACTATCACAAGTTCAGAAATGAAGAAGGGAGGATAATCACACAGAGAAAGAAAAGGTGGGATAAAAACCAACATGAATCAGCTGAAGGAAGAAAACTTAAAAAACCAGGCTCACCTCCTTCAACCTTTAACTTACTCAGGTTATTAAGTAGTGTTATTTACCAAACTGTCATGTAAACAATCTTTCTGGACTAGACCTGATCAAATTGAAGGCAAGGGGGTAAAAAATTTTAGAAGAGCCAAATGAACTGGATGAGCTATCAGCTAAAGAGACTTCCCAGGGCTTAAAACTACATAGAAATGTGATGACAAACACTAGGAATTTTAGAAAGTCATTACTTTGACTAAATCTTAGGACTCTGAAAGAAGCTAAATTTGCAATTGTGAAATGGACTCTTACACATTTCCTGAAATTTTCTCACAGGAAAGCAAGGAAGCATATATTTACTTTTTGGTGATAGAGAAACACAGTCCAGGTCAGTAAGATGCATGGATAGGGGGAGGTCCTCCAGTACGATGCACAAGCAACATCTAACATTCCAATTTATTTCTTCAAGATGAGGACATTTCCAAGTAATTAGTGCTGGGAAACTGCCCACATTTGAAAGTCACATGAGGTATAATGAACACAACAGAAAGAAGATCAGCAAAAGGACAACAACTTACAAAACAAACTTCGAACTCTCTTACTGGTCAGTCTTGGTTGTCTTAAGCCATTATCTGAGCAACCCAATGTTCTGGATCAAAGATCTTCATCCAAAGATATATATACATAGATAGATGAGCTGTCAGTGAGTTCTTTCTCCTCCTGTTTTGAGACTTATGTTCTACCTACATAGATTAAAGAAACGTTCCTACTGATGCATTTTTAGTATTTTGTGCAATTAATCTTTATTTTCACGCAGATGGTTTGCTTATCAGAAAATGTGTATGATCGATATATTATGAAGCAAAGAATTACTGGGATATATTATGAAATATCTGGAAGACCTGAACAATAACAATAGTGGAAAAGTTGTTTGAATTATATCCCAAAGCTTGCATAAAACCCCAAAACTTGGGTAAACCTACAATAAACTGAAGCCTCTTCTCTCATTCCAGTGGATTACTGCATGTCAGAGGTCTTGTACAACCCAAGTAGAGATACAGAATAAAAATGAGCCCAAAAGCCAAAGTCCATCAAAAAAGATTTCATTTACAAAAGAAATAGTGCTATAAATACCCACGAAAAGCATTCCTGGCAAGTACTGACCAGAGGGAGTGCCACAGATCTAGAAAGAGATACTAAAGATGAATGCTGAAGCTTAATTTTCTAAGATATCAGATTTTCAGTCTCTGTAGCCTCTAGAGACAGAAAGTGAATTTGATCATGTAAAAAGTCTGTGATCAAAAGCTTGGGTAGTCATAAAAATGCTCTGAGGTAAAGGGATGATATTGAATAACACAACTGTTTAGTGTTGTACTATGGTCTGCACAGCTACTTATGAATAAAAAATTTACTTACATTAACATACCGAGGGGCAGCTATAGTCCCCAGCGTCACCAAGGTCACTCAAGTGAGGTCCATGAGTTCAGACAGATGCAGAAAAAGGCAGGATTACGTTATGTAGTGTAACCCATCATTTAGGAACCATGCTAACAACATCCACTTGAAATAAAAGAAACATATGAAAATATCTAAATAGGCTGTTACTGGTTAACTTTTAATACAAAATTATCTTTCCCTTTTGGAGAAATTAGTCTTTTTCAAACTAATACAGCATATTCATGGGTGACTATACATGTCCTCAGAGAACAGTAACATTAGAAATAATTATGAGCCATTTTAATTAATTAAAGCTATTTTTCCACCCACTTAGGTTTTTAATCTATTGCTGTGCTAGCCAACTGAAAATTGACACACTGACAGTAAGGAACTGATTATATCACCACCGGCATTTTCTGAAAAAGAGAAGAGCCAAACACTGTCTCATCCTTGGAAAGGAATGCAGCTCCAGGAAAGAAAGTGGAACTGAACCTGGTAAAAGCAGCATCAAATGCAAGACTTGAGGTATTTCTGTACTGGTATCTCTCCCCAAGGACAAATTTCAGGAAGCCCATACTGTTACAGGTAACAGGCCAGGATGAGATCAACATGACAAACATGCACAGAAGTCAACAAAAATCATCTAACCTCCTTGAAATGTGAGAGAACAAAAATACCATTTTAATTATGTCCTTAATTTTGGTTTATCTTTAAAAAGGGTTTTCAGAAAGAATGGTACTTGCATGCTCCACATTCAAAGCCACATTGCTTCCAAGTGGTGTTAACAATTTGGCCATGACTAACTATGCTGTGGCTCTGCTACTGTAGGTGAAGCTGCACAGAATTATAGGACAATAGTAGATCAGAGAGGCTTCTGACTGAACTCAAACATAAAACTGAAGCATGCGAGAGCAGAGGCAGGAGAAAAGTATGAATAGTCTGAGCACGCAGGGCCGAGGCTGGGAAACCAGCCTGAGTTTAATCTGGTGAGTGATGTGATAGGCAACAGTAAGAGCTTCCGCAAGTGTATCTGCAGCAAAAGGAAGATTAGGGAAAATTCAGGGCTGCTGCTGAATAGAAATGGGGACCTGATGACAAAGGACATGGAAACAACTGAGGTATTCACTGCATTTTGTCTTGACAAACTGATGAACTATAGACTAGGTAAGTAGACTGTGAGTTGGACTGAAAACTGAGAGGCTCACAGGGTTGTGGTCTGTGTTATGAAATCTACTTGGAAGGCCAGTCACTTGTGGTGCAACCCATAGGTTGATACTGGGATGTACTAAATACTGTTTAGCATCCTCTTTAATTACCTGGTCAATGGGACAGAGCGTACCCTCAGCAAGTTTGCAGATGACACAAAACTGGGAGGGGTTGCTGATACACCAGATGGATGTGCTGCCATTCAAAGGGACCTCAAGAGGATGGACAAACAGGCTGACAAGGACCTCATGAAGTTCAGTGAAGGGAAATGACAAGTCCTGCACCTGGGAAGGAATAACTTCAAGCACCAGGACAAGATGGGATCAAACAGCCACAAAGCAGCTTGGAAGAGAAAGACCTGAGGGTCCTGGTGAACACTCCAAGATGAAACATAAGCCAGCAATGTTGTGGCAAAGGCACCCAACAGCCTCCTGAGCTGCATTAGGCAGAGCATTGCCAGCAGGTGGAGGGTGGTGATCCTTCCCCTTTACTCAGGCCTGAGGAGGGCATACCTGGGGTGCTGTGTCCAGCTCTGGGCTCTGTAGTGCAAAGGAAACATGGACATACTGGACACAGTCCAGCAAAGGGCCACAAAGATAACTAAGGTCTTGAAGCATCTGTTTTAATAGGAGAGGCTGTGAGAGAGCTGGGACTGTTTAGCCTGGATAAGACAAGGCTCTGGGGGGGTCATATTAATGTATATAAATACCTGATGACAGCATAAAGAAGATGGAGCCAGAGTTTTCTCAGTGGTGCACAGTAAAATAAAAAGAGATCATGAGCACAAACTGAAATGCATGGAATTTCATTTAACCATCATAAAACCCAATGTTTTCTCTTAAAGATGGTCAAAGGCTGGAAAGGGTTGCCCACAGACATTGTGTTGTTTTATCCTTAGAGACATTCAAAATGCAACTGGACACAGCTCTAAACAACCTGCTCTAGCTGACCCTGCTTTGAGCAGGGAGTTTGGACTAGATGATTTCCACAGGTGCCTTCTGAGATCCATGATTCTATAGTTCTGTGACTCTTTGATTCTGTTTTTCCTAGTATCCTGATACTTGGGTTTCCTACAGTGTGAAAGTACTCAGCATTTTAAGGGCACAACAGCAAAAAATGCATACATGCTTGCATATACACAAGCAGTCTACACAAGTAGAGTAGCAGATGTCCTTACAGGCATGCAATACTGTGAATTTCTGACCATGGAAGTTGTACCACAGCCTCTGTTCTTTGGCCAAGCAAGAAAATTGACCCAAGTCCCTACATAGCAGAAAAGCAGTTATCTCTTATTAATAATTTTTCAATCAAAGGAAAAGAATACGAGTGATGTGCATGCTGCATGGATCAGGAATGTTGGGAAGCAAAGTGCCAGTGAGCAAACCACATCTGTACTCCTGGTATATCATTTTACAGTGTTCACGGCTGGAATGTGCTAAAGCAGCAAGGCCTAACTGGAAGCCAGAGAGTCAAACCCAGTGCCTCCATTCATCCTGCTGCCTTTTCCCTGGGCAGCACAAAGAATGGCTTGCTGAGCAGCCAAACGCCTCCTCCCATGCTGGCTCACAGGCCTCTGGGCTCTGCCGGCTGCCTCTGAGGGAGCAGATGGGAAGAGGTTGCTATTTCTGAGGGAGGGATGGAATAATCTTTCATTGTCAGTAGTGTGAGAATCTTACCTAAGGAGGTAAAAGGTGAGAGTGGGTTGCTGTTGCCCAGGGATGGTGGTGAAGACAAGTACTTGTGTCAGCAGACAAGAGCAGGTGGTGTTTTAAGGTGCAGAGATGGGATGTCCCCCTCTCTGGGATAACACAGAATGGATCCAGCTGTCACGATCACTCTGCACAAGTGCATCTCCACAAATCCCTCCTAACAGCACTAGTGATGAAACACCAAATTCCTCACCTTGCCCCTCCAGGTGCAAGCACATGGTGTCCCTGCCCAGGTGCATCTCCGGTATGTGCACAGCTGCAGCCACCCTGCACGGAGACTGCACAGATGGAGCTACCAATCTGGCAAGCCTCTACCAAACCTGCATGTTCCTTCCTTATGAACAGTCTTCTTTGACATATGGTATCGTTAAGGCACCAACAGTGCTTTAACTGAATCCTGTAAATAGGAAGAATCCTATAAACAGTAGGAAGATGCATTAACTTTTTGTGTAGCAGTAGACTTAACCTTTACCGACAGTCTACTGTCCTCCCAAGTAATTTTTTTCAGGTTAATTTTCTTTACTATGTTCTTTATCTATGCAAAATCTTCATGTAATTTTTCACAGATACATGCAAATATACCTGTATGTACAGATATATGTCATATTAGGTCAAAGAAACACAACATCAGAACTTACATTAAAATGTAGTTAGTAACCTGACTGGTGGGACACTGATAAGCAGAGGAAAATATATCTGATGTACAAATACTATATATATGTACAAATATATCTGATGTACAAACACTGACTGTATCGTAACTGCACATATGTATGGAAACTACTGTGCTAGCCTCACCACTCCTGGACAGGGTAGTACTCTGGCTGAATCCATAATACTGTTTCTGAAACAAAGGCAAACTCCAGGTCCTAAATCCAGCTTGCTTATAAGACAGTCAAGCAAAGCTAATTCCCTACCGAGTCTGAAGTGGGGTGCCCATCTGCTCTTCTCAACTGGAGATACTTTTCCACAATGATAAACAGCTGCTTGAAAAACTTTGAGAGACAGCAACCAAGAACAATATAAATGAAGACAAGCTATGTCAGTGAAGTAACTTCAAAGCCCGTGCATTTCTGACAGCAAAGTGAAAGGCCTGACTGAGATGTAAATACCCTTTCCAGCCAGTGGCCTCTTATTAGCACCCCAAATCCCCTAGGAACCACAGCTCCAAGGAATATGTTCTACCCCACAGGGAAATTACTCATCTCTAAAAGCTGCCAGATGCTAGACAGATGGGGAATTAGGGCCACACACTGACAACACTGAGCTTTTTGTGGCTATCTGTCATGTTTGGCAGGACAACTAGTATGGCAGACAGGACAGGGTGTTGTGGCCTCAGCTGTCAGAAAGAGGAGAATCCATGCAGAAGGTATCTGGAAACAGCTGGGAAATCTCCCCACACTTTCTGTCCCATGATAAGCCAGCAATAAAACAATACTTTGTAAACCAACTAAGTACCTGGATTTAATGTGGACTTTCCTTCCAGTGACCCCTGCATCACTGTGCAATGATGGGAAAGTGTCACAGGGTTCATTTCACATGGGGGAACTGGTAACACATCTAATGGCAGTGGTGGAAATGCAATCCAAAACTGCAACCCTGTCTCCATGGTAATCCAAGTTGTACCACTAATGTCACTGAAGCCAAATTTCACCCAGATATTCTAACTGCTGTACATTTTTTTCAGTCTCATTTTTTATATTAATTTGCTTTTGGGTTTTTTTTAGGGTGTGGGAAGAGCTATTCCTCTTAGCAATGCCCATCTCTTTGTCACAAACATGCTTACTACATACCAGGGAAACAAAGACCACTTCTGCATTTTTTAATTCAGAAGTCCTAAAGTGGATATAGAGAAAGATGAACATTGTGGGAAGCTCAAGAGGAGAAAAATAATTTGAAATTTAAAACAATAACCTGCAAAAATTGATTAATTGCCTTTGCTTGCATTTAAACTAGCAATATGCATGGGTGGCAACACAAACCTTCTGCATGATATCCTCTGAACACACGCTCTCCTGGATGCACTGAGACCAATTCTAGGAACACAAAGATAATTCAATGCCCGTAATCATTCATGCTGAAGCCCCTGAGGTGAGGCAAACGGTGATGTCAGCATCACTATGCCTTGAGCATAACACAGCACCGTTTCCACTATTTTCAGTCTTGCAAAATATCCATTACCTTTTTCTATCCTACCACTAACTTCTGCTGGAAGTCCTCGCCCATGGCTGACTTTCTGACCTCATCTTGGACCACTCTCAGTATCTGCTTGCAGCTTTCTGTTCCTTGACCTCATCATGTTAATGATTTTGCCTTCACATTTCTGTATAGCACAGTCCCAGTCCCAGCACATCCCCAAGCCACCAGTCAGCCCTGTGGCCCCCATGCCCACCATGGCTTTGAGCAACACAGAACCACATCATACAATCAGCAGCTAATGAATTTCAGGTCACCACAGTGGTTTTAAGAGGATGGTGGGGAACAAACCTTACAAAAGACAGCACCGCTCCATCCCTAGACAGAAATCAGGGTACAGCTATCACTCATCCCCACTGAGAAAAGCAGCAGCATTCGCCACCACCTCTTGTCGTAGGCAGAGGAGTGAAACAACTGAGTCTGGCTAATGATGCAAAGACACACATGTGACAATGACTTGATCAGCTGCATCCAACATTATATACCATCAAATACAGTGGGCATGCTGCAGGCTGTTTAAAAGCTACAATGATGGGACAACATGTTCTTCAGTGATAGAAGGCTCTAAACAAGCTCATGCATAAAATTAGAAGCAATCTGTAGAACTGTTATTTCCATTCTCCCATGGAATTGAAAGGAGGATGATTATTACAGCAGCAATCACTAGGGATGCTATATCAAAAGGTCAACTTGCAATTTCATTACCTCCACCCCCCAATATATACACACATAACAAAGACCAAGCCATTCACATTTCAAGAGCTTGTAACTCCTCCAGACATGGCATGTAGTACATAAATCAGAGCTCAAAAGCACTCACTTGCCATAGTAAAACTAGAAGGTCTGTTTGTAGGTATATTTGAAGTTGAGGTCTAATAAAACCTGGGTACATTTTCATGTCAGCTTGTTTCACACACTTCAGCAAAACAGCTTTTCCTTTTTCTTATTGAGAAATTTTGCACCCTATTAACCTTCTCTCTGTTGTAACAGGCACACAAGCACAACAACATTACTCTCCTGTGCAGGAACCAGAGACTTGACCTGTGACCAGGGACTGATCCTTCTCTTTGATCCTTTCATTTACAGAATGTAACCAACTTACAAACCACATTCCTATAGTATTAAAATGTGTATTGCCACCAGCAGCAAAAGGTGAACCACCTTCCTGAAACAGAAACTTTAAGCTGGCATTCTCCTTCTAGCACTGCAAAAGCTTCTTCTGAAATAAAAGGCATAGTATCTATTGGTTTCAAGACTTTTTAAAATTGCTACATGTTTTGTGATTGTGATCAGAGAAAATTGAATTATCTTCTTTTACACAATGGCATCACCTTCTAAAATATATCAGCAATGAGGAAATGATATACTAGTTCAATATGAGGCTTAGCTACAATGCCCCACGAGAATACCAGTGAAATTTCAGGTGATGAACACCGTAATACTGAACAGTATATGAGACTGAAGAAAAAAGACGGAATCTTCGGTGCATTAAAAGCAATTACCAACTAAACTAAGATCAATGACATGACAAACGACAACATAGGAATGCTCTTGCTTGCTTGAACTGCTTCATCTGCTCTCAAGCTTCAAAGAGAAACCTAACGTAAATATTTTTGAATTTCCATGACCTTCTACTGTAATTTGCTTAGTTTACACCAAAACCTTGCAGATAAATGTATCAGTCAAGTTACCTTGATGACATAAAACTAGTCTGGACCTGTCTCAATGCATTCTGTTACAAAGCAAAAATACGCTATAGGTCAGGAACTGATATTATCTGAACCTAAAATGCACTTTTATTCTTGACACCAAACACAATAATTGTTTTAAAAAGATTGTTGGAGTCAGGTCATTATACAAAAATACAGGAAAATAAATCCTAACTTTATAAGAAAATCCTAACTTTATAAGAAAAAAGCATGGAGGTCTGGTAAAGAGCCTAATTTTGGTGAACTCAGCAGATGTTTTGGCAGGAAAAAGTAGGAATGAGCCAGAAAATATTTGCTTCATCTGAGACTTCCTAGAAGTCAAAGTGGATGACATTTTCTATTAATTCAATCCTAAGAAACTTATCCCTGGGGAGGTTTTCTATATGATTGGCTAAGGGATAGAAGCATAGCCTAAGAATTTTGGCTCACCCTGCCTTTGTCTCAGCAGTGCCCCATATTCAATGGAGATGACAAAAATCACACTGCTTCAGGAGAAAGAAAACGTGTCAGTGAGTGTATAGGATTGGCCTTTTAAAAACTGACCATGGATTTACAGAAAAAACCCACCACTTTCTATGTTATTTGTACAAAATCCCTTTTAGTAAATAAGAATGAGAAAAAATAAGAGAATCCTAACCTAGGAATATGATTGCCTTCAAGCTACTTGCTGAACAACCCAGATGTTCTTCTTTGAAGAACAAAATCTCACCATCTCCAAATCCACCAAAAGCTGAATATCAAATCATGTATTTAATGCATTTTATAATGCTATCTGTGCAGGAACATGTTCCATATAAGAGCAACAACTGAACAACAACATTCTCACCTACAATTTCTGTCCCAGTATGTTTTTCTAAGAATGTATCCATGGTATTTCTGTGCCCAGCACTACCATAGCATTCTGAAATCTTGAACTCATGTATCCTCAAAGAACTGTAAGGCAACGAGTGTTACTGAAACAGAAGATTCAGGTTTGTGCTACAAGAGGGATATTACCATATCCGATGGCATTGTTTTAGACTAATGAAAGAAGACAAACCTCCAGCAGTCTCCAAATTCACACTGTAAAGAGAACTGGTCAATAAGGATTGCAATAGAAGTTGTAGGGGAAGCAGGGATTTAAAATGTTCTTTTCCAAGCAGCCATCAGACTCTTCTTCCACTCTCCTTATTCAGACCTAATATTTACAACCTTCAAACCCCCTCCGGGCTTTATTTGCCATCTGCATAGGACTTAACAGCAAACTATTATTACAGAACTAGTGCTGGCCTGATTCCCCCATAATTATCAGTTCAAGATGAGAAAGAGGAGCTCATATCAGGAATTCAAGCCTCCTGAAATTTTTGATGAGGAAGGAGAAAGAACTCACAGGAAATTAATATGAAAACATATTTTTATTCCAGTCTATGTCTGGCATCTTTTGCCTTATAATTACTGAATCTACATTACAAGAGAACAAAAAGGTCTCACCTTAGTTACAGTCTACTGCCTAAATGCTGACTGAGTCAGGTACATTGTCTGACTTGTCAAAAGCTATGGCAAAAGCTAGCTCATTTTAAAAAAAAAAGGTACATATTTGAGCAGCACAGTTACATGTTAACTACAAAAGAAAAATGTATTGTGGTTGAAGTCTGGCATGTGTTTGGGAATGTAAAACAGAACACTTTGCAGAGGATACATTGGCAGATTTTCAATTATAACACGCAAGTTATTTCTACTATAATATAATGCAGATATTTCAAATACTTCAAACATTTAGAATTTTTGTACAATCACAATGCCTTTGAAAATACACTGTGTTAAGGGCACTGTGTTTACGGGGCTGAGAGGATGGGGCAGGCAGAGAGGAGGTTCATCCATCACAGGGCAGGGAGATGAATCCACTCAGGGCAGTGACACAGTTCTAGCACACATTTTTACATAGAATTCCAGACTCCAATAAGAGCCAATTTTTACTACCCTATGTGTAATGCAGCTTTGCCTTAAAAAAAGATCAATGTATATTTATAAGTTTTAACTCCTCTTTTCCTCGTGATAAAAACAAGTTTGGGTTTTTTTTTTTTCCTTGTAAGCAAGAAATACTTCTTTTTATAAAATACCATGTAAATAAACTGCCTTCTAAATGTGTAAATTCCACAAATAATGTACTAAGTACCTTGGACTTTTGCTTCAGAATAAGAATTTTGCACAGTAGATGCAATTTCTTCTTCAGCACAGCTAGCCATTAAAGTAACATTAACTTTCACTATGAAAATAGTAAAGCACTTATATTTCCTATGTAAAAATATGACAAAAAGTCTTGATGCAAACAAAACTTAATGATAAGATCTCTATTCCTATTAACAGACTTAAATGACAAATAAAACTATTTAAGCATTTAATTCCTTAAACAATGAAAAACCTACTGAGGTTTAAAAAAGGAAAAAACCCTGAATACATTTAACATTAGCTCACTTAGCACTTGATGAAATGCAAAGGAAACCTGTTTATCTACCTCTGGAACCAGCAGCTCTTAAATACAACTGTGCTTTGTTTTCTCTCTGTGCAAGGAAGTACCTAAACCACTGCTTCACACCACACACAGAGCTATGGTCTCATGCCCTTGCCAGAATCCAGCTTTATTATTGCTGTTTCACAGAGAATTAAGGGTCAACCTTAGTCACACAAAATCAAGCTGAAGCTTCCCTTGCTGTCACCAGAGCACCAGAAACACCCATTGTACAGTTCACACCACCTACCAGAGATACCACCTCTAGGACTGGATGAATAATCTTACAGAAGTGGGTAGCTCTTCCCATCATCTGTGAGGAATGATTACAGAAGCTTTCTCAAAGTTAGATGCTTAATTTTAAAACTTCCAGAGCCAGATGGATCCCAGTATGACCAGGAGAGAGATCTGGCACCCATCACAAAGGAAATCTGATGTGCAGCAACCAGTTGTGGGCCGGCCAGTGGGAACCACAGGATGGTCACTGGGCCAGCCTTCCATGGAGAATGGACCAGCCCTATGATTATAGCTCTGATTTCTTAGAAACACAGGCAGTTCAGCAACAACTCCATAACTACTTAAGGGAAGCCATGGAGGGATGTGGTACAAAAGTCACTCAATAAAGAGGGTGTGCATGATGTTCAAATGTGTCCCTTACAACTCCAGTGAGTTTCACCCTTCCCTACTTATCCAAAATTGCTTTACTGTGTCACCTCTCTGCAATACCTTTCCTCTCCCAACTGCCAGTGTGAGATATGTATGAACAACAGTCCATGTCCCACCTGATCCACTCTGCTACCAACACCAGTATTTTTGTGCTGTAGGTAATGGATGTCAGTAGCACCAACAGCATCCTGCAGTTCCGTCTGTTGTCTCCTCCAAATAATCTTAATTCACATGGTGTCAGCGAGGCCACTCTGTTACAGTAGGAATTGTTCATATGAATAAAGGTCACTTACTTGAATCCAAATGCAAAAGAAGAGACCTATAAGACCAGAGAGATATTCCAGCCATCTCAGGCTGTGAGAACAGGTTGCTAGAGGTCCGGGGAGTGCCTTGCATGAGCACCAACTTTCTTATATCTGAATATATACATATTTAGCTCTATATATTTAATCAAGAAGAAAAACCAAAGACACTCTATTTGTTACAACTATTCACCAAGATGTGAAGAATCTCGCACTTCATGAAAGTAATGAAAAATAAACAAGAGTTGCAACATATACTCTTGTGCGAACAAGCCACGGTTCTCAAAAAGTTTGTGCATGGTCTGGACATCTTTTCTGACTCCAGACAGACTGTAATTGCTGGCTCTCAGCTGGAGTGAACCTCCAGCCTGGTGCCTGACCTCGTGCTCACCCTCACTTTTATCTTTTACATTAGCTTAGCAGACAAGGTGGCTTTATAAAATCTGTGCCTTACGCATTTTGGCAAACTACCACAACTTGATACTGTTTTGCTTTCATCAGGCTTCTCCTAAGTCTAGCCACTTCTGTAGTTCCACTCGCTGCAACTATCTGGTATCATCCAGGGATCAAGACATGCAAGTGGTATGCTGCTTGTAAAAAAAAAAAAAATTGCCAAAAGCCTCCTCTGGGACAAAGGAAATTCACCCCCTGCCCTTGAGCTGAGCTCTCCCCATTCTCAGTCTCACTGGGCTTGAGTCTGAAGACACAGATTGGGCCCATTTGTCAGAGAAGAAGCTGCCACCCCCAGGGTGGTTCAGGTCTGGCACAGACCCCAGCAGAGGCCTCAGCAGCAGGCACAACGGCTGGGACGTATGACAGAGGTGGAAAGGTTGGAGCTTTCAAAGCAACTGGGATGAGAAAGCTGGCAGTTCTGCAGCTAAACATGATTTGACACAGATATTTTGGCCACTGTTTGCTCATAGGTTTGGAAACAGAAAGATCATCAATAAAGTTTCTCAACAAGAAAAGCCACAATGAAATCAACACAGTGATAGAAAGGAATGTAGGCTCTTGCAAAAATCCATGATTTCTAAGTAACAAATTCCAGAAAGAGAAGGCAAAGCTGACACTTGCTTGGTTGGTGATGCTTTCTGATTGTAAAGATTGAACTATCTTGTTTGCATCATGCAACTATACCTGACCCAAAACTCTCCTTGAAGGGAATGGACCACTCTTGTGCTCTCTTCCCACATTGAGTCCAAGACAGGTACCAACTCAAACTCACACAGGGAATTTTATCTTCTCTCCTTCAAAGAAGTAGAAAATAAATACATGTTATGTTATCCAAGGTGGGGTTCATCCAAGTATAGTGACCTAAAGCAGAGGTATCTCTGTCACCTCAAGGACTTTCCTACAGACAGAAAACCAGGCTGCACTGGAAAGGAGTTCACCCTCCATGCATCTTAGAATGGGATGCATTTACTTTTGTATTAACAAAGCTGGAAGATGTAAACTCCCATAAGAATGTGCCATTTTTCACGTACTGTCTTCCCTACAAAAGTGCAAGATAATTGCAAAAAGCAAAATAGCTGCTAAAACAAAGTTAAAATATAAATGGTCTGCACCAGTTTGGAGCAATTCCTGTCTTCATCTGAGGTCAGGAATTCCTGTAGCAATGAATGGAAGATTGCACTCTGAATTTCACAGTGGGGTCTGTGGTAGGGATGTGACAAAGCTACTGAATTCCTGGCCAGTGTCGTTCCTGCGTCAGGGGATTGCTCTCCTTGCCCCACTGAAGTGTGTTTGCAGCACTTCTACACTGGCAGGAGAGCATAAGCAGACTGTGTCAGGGATGAGAATCAGCTGCTATAACTTGCTGCATTCAAATGCCAGAAGGCAGCTGGCTTTGGTTCTTCTGTACCAAGCAAAGCAATGGAGATGAGAGCCAGAGGGGAAATGCAGTACTTTAAGGGCTCCTTATAGACTCACTCCTCTGCTCCCTTGATCCTCATTAAGTGTTTGCACAATCCATCAAATTTATTCAACTATTGTTTTCCCAGCTTAGCTGTTTTGCAGGGAGTCTGACAACACAACAATTCCTGATGAACATCTGGGATGCCCAACAACATACTGCAGAAGAAAGAATGCCATATAGTACAAAACAGAAGAGGAAGAAATGGCAGAAGACATGGGGATATCCAGACTGTAGACCACAAGGCAAAGAAACTTTTTTTTTCTTGCCCACAAATGAAGAAGTCTAAAATGCTACCTTGAATGAGCACTACCCTGAAGACTGCTTTGTAGAATACAGTGTCAGAGGAATAGTTTTCATGTGCCATAAGAAAAAAGTGAGGTTTGCTACAGAATCCCTGAAACAGAACAATTTTAAAGTCTCATAATGGTTGGCTGAAGTTATTTGTGGATAGTGCAAATAATGTAGATGATAATATGGACACACATGGGGCAGACAGCCGAGAGCACAAGATTTCTATCTATTGCCCTCCTAATCTCCTAATCTAGGAAAGTCTCAAAGATCAAGACCAGATCTAAATAAAAAAGACTAACCAATAAAAATAAAAGATCACTGGCAACTGAACCGGTGCTTAGGAATCCTATGCCTCTGCACGAGCTTCATCTGTCTGTGGTCTAAGAAGTAGAAACTGATGTCCCTTGGCTCTCCAGGATGCCTCTTGGACAACTACAGGTGAGTAAGCATTAATTAACAACAGACCAAATAGAAGCTAACTACTGTTTTTTAAATTATGCTATTGCATTTGAATGCATCTATCTATAATAAATCTATTTAAAGTCAAACTGAAAACAATTGTATCTATTAAAACATAAAGTATTAATACCATTTTACTTACACTGAATAATTGAAACAGTACATGCTTGTCAAAGTTTTAAAACAAGTCAGATATCTAAAGTGGTTTATTAGTAACAAGTTAAATGGAAGACAGCAGTTAAGCACCTAGAATAAGAAGTTCTGAAGAGATTCTGACAGCACTAGTCACTTCTGCAAATACAGATAATGTATCTTTCTTGACAGTTTATTTAAATATTTTTGGTTCACTGAATAATTCATTCCAAGTTGAAACCAACTAAGAGTTGAGAAAAAAAAAAAAAACCAAAACAAAACCCAAAAAGCTTCAGAGACAGCTTGCTTTCTAATTTCATCTTATGAATAAAAGCACAGGGTGTGAGTATGAGCACTGCAGTTCTAAAACCTTGAAGGCAGTTATCAGAAATAAACAGATCAAGTCATTAATTACTAAGTTCTTTCATTTAATTAATCACTTTGTTTTAAATGATAAAACCTACAGAAAAAAATACCGAGAGACAAAATATATTCCACATATATAAGGTAGTTTTGACTCTTAACATTTTAAGAATGTTGCTTTTGAACATTTTTCAATAAATCTGTTATGTCCTTATGCAAGTTAGGGCTTTAACAAGTAGAAAATTATAATTAACAGGGAGAGATGCATTATTCTTTTTTTTTTTTTTTTTTTTTTAAATCAGCATGTATAGACCAAGAATCTGAGTGAGCTTGGTGCTTCTGGGTCGCAAAAGAGATGCAAGTTGCCACCGAAAAGCCTGCAGAAGGAGAGAGCTCTGTTCACAAACAGCTGCTGGAGAATGTGCCTTGTATGATGAGAGAGTAACTGCAGCGCAACCCTACAGCATCACTCCTTACTCCTTGAGCGGGGAGAGCTAGGTGCAGAGACTGCAGATCAAGCTGCATGTGATCAGTGGAGTCCTGGCAAGGCAGAGAGGCCACAGCTGTGTGCTGCAAATACCTGAAGAGCAGGTTTAGCTGTTGCAAAGTGTAAGCCAAGAGTCAGCTGTGTAGACCTTGTGCTCAATACATGACTGCAGTACTCTCAGCACCAAAGCCCTACTCTGCCACCAACCTTAGCAAAGTCCCAAAAGGCTTTCTATGACCTGCACACGGGCCAGGAGACTTTTTACCTTGATTTTACTTTCTGAAGTGATGACAGCAATTTTCCCATGCCTTCCTTGCAGTCCTGCAACAAAAGTGATCGAGCTGAGGTTTCAGCAGCATGTCTGACTACAGAAAATGCCATTATGTTTAAATGAAGCTGACTGAAAAGTTACTACTAAAATCAAGAGGAAAAGGAGGCTAGAGGAGGCATTCAAGACTGCTTCATGCTCTCTCAGAAGCATGAGAAACCTGTGAAGGTTCACTATGATGAAGGAAAAATAAACCCACCTAGGTAAAAAGAAAATTAGGAAAGTCAGTGTGAAGAGCTCCTCTTTTAGAGATCAGGTTACTTCAATATTTGCTTTCTGATAAAATTCTTCAAGCTGTAAACTGAGAGTATCACAAGTCCTTTATTACTCTGAGAAGACAAATTTATGCTGCCTAATTTGTATCCAGAAGAAAAAAAAGGCTTCACCTGACACTCAGTTATGCAGTCATGTTTTAGCTCTGCTGTATTACTGCAGAAGAGAGATAAAGTACCATCACTGGGGAAGCTTTGAATGCTGCAATGTAGCTCACAGCCTCCTGGGCGCATTGCCCCAAAACAGAGACGCATTTCATTCGCTGCACCAGCTTTCTTTGAACGTTGTGCTGGAAATGAAGGGCGGGCAGGCTCCCTCGCTGGAGTTCCTGGCTGCAGTCTGCACCGATTCAATGTCTGGAGATACTCTGAACAGTTTTCTTCAAAGATACCACTTCATAAAAATGCCAATATTCAAACGAACTTTGGTTCATGTCAAACATTGTTCAGTCACAAGACTACAGTTGTGACAGACAGAAAGACAGCCTGAATTGCACGGTTTGGCACTATAAAATCCCAACCCTTCTCCATACTGCAGGGAAAGGCACAGCTGTGAGAGCTACTGCTGTCAGTGGTGGGACACAAATCCTCAAACAATGCTGGAGTGCTTTGTTTCCACAGCATACAATGGACATTATTGAGGGCCTTACCTTTATAAATAACCTTCTGTACTTCAATGTTTTATGCCATAAAAGTATAACAAGAGGTTTTATTCCACAACAAACAACTACATCCTGAGATGCTGGAGAGGAACAGAGTGGTGCCCACAGACCAAACTGCTCTCCACACACTCAGGTGCCCACTTTGGTTTTGGTGGTCAGGAGGAAGATGAGTCGTTCATCTCACCCCCCGAGCTCCTGGTACAGAGAGACAGTCACAACCCCAAAACTGTTCACCTTGGACAGTCACAACCCTTCCCTGCCTCCCCACACTGTCTCCACAGGGGACTCATACCTGGCAATGCAGGGTACCCAATATGGACTCTCTCACTGTTCTTGAGAGCTCTAGCATCACGATGGCTGCAGCATGAGCCATGTGTCACAGGACGGCTGAACCTAAGGAACCTTTATTATTTCCCAAGTCCTCAGTGAGGAAACAGAAACTGCTGAAGCATCTTGGCTTCTCAAGGCGAAGCAGGAGTTAGCTGCTTTGTTTGTCTTGTTTGCTTCTTCCAGGGTGGCCCTGTGTGTCTTGAGCACAAGGAGTTTTACAGACACAAACAACATTCCTGTGCCTTTGCTGCTATTTCTGGTGGGTGTGGACTCATCCCTTGCCAACACCCAAACTGTTCCTCCCGGCTAGGAGCTTGACAAATCAGTAGCTCCCAAGGCCAAGCTCTATCCCATGACAAAATCATCAATTATCTCATTAAGAATCGTTTTAAGACAGAATTTAGTCTTTGGGGCAGGGAAAAAGTCATTGAGGTAGATGTCATAAGATAGCACCATAGATAATCAGTGCACCATAACAAAAACACTGCAGAGCAAGCTAGGCTGTAGCAGAGCAGTCCTACAGAACAGGTATTCCACATCTAGAATTTATAGAAATGTTAGGAGTTCAAGAGGAATTACTCTAAAAAGACACAGGATTTATTAGATGGTGCTAAACTTTCTATTAACATTTTGACCTACCACATATAAAATACAACAGGTATGCAGCTTTTGAGTGTCAACTATGTTCCAAATACAACATACTTTTTTTTTTCTTATTTTCTATTAAAACTTACATGAGTTTTCAGCAGGCATTTTATGCCTATAGAATTTATTTGAGATCCTTGTCTATTAGCCCAGTGGTAGTCCAAAAACACTTGAAAGGTCTCACAATGACATTTTTCCCTCCACTGTTAAATCCTTTCGAAAGGTGAAACATTCCCCACAAATGGCTGGCTAGCTGCCCAGCACAGCAAAGAGATGAAGCACCTGCCACCTCCCCTCTTATTTCTGTAAGGAGGAGAGAAAAGGGAAATCTTCGTCCTGAAAAGCACAAACTGAGCTGCACAGACACACTATTGTGTATAGCTGCTGTGAGAAGGCATGGGGGAAGATGTCCAGTGAACTATCAAGAGGAATCAAGAAAAATGTCATCCTCATAAAAAAGGGAAATGCACGTAGAAAGTGAACAACAAGGAAAGACTTTGAAATTTTGCTTTTAGTGCCCTTGAGCAGTTCAGAGCAATGCTGGCTGACATGGGAAGACACCGTCCTGCAGAGATGCTGCTGCTGTACTTGCCAGGTCCCTCTCCTGACGGAGGGACCCGTTACCACACAAGGACCTGCACCAGCTCTGCGGGATGCATGACAGTCACAGTGTGTTTAACAAAGGACACAGTCTCCTCCCCACTTCTTTCTCTCACAGAGGCTAAGGGAAAGAAACTGGTCCAGCATAAAAACAGAATACCATGAACACACATCATAATCTGGTATTAAAAATAAACAATAGAAACCACTCAGATCTCAACAGATATTAATCCTCACCTTGTGTACTGTTTCTATCAACCATAAAAAAGTACCATGGGTTGTGTATTAAGGATTGTTTACATGTAATTTTAATTTTCTCTTTTTTAATTATCAGGAGTAAGTGGGTTTAGGGGGCTTAATTAAAACTAACTGAAATAACTGTCTGATTGTTTTAAGAAGTGTTTTTCAATTCCTAGGCTGAAAAGGGTTTGCAAAACAGAGGCTGTGGACAAGGTCAGACATGTCACTGAACACTCTTTCCAAAAAGTCAGCAGAAGTGCCACTGACAGCCTTTTTTTTCTTTTTTTTTTTTAAACAGAAGAAATCAGGCCAAGAAATGGTTGGGTTGAGGTTAAAATGAAAAGGATATTCCTTTACTTTACTATAGCCAGGTAATCTCAAGTAGAGAGGTGAGTCACTCCAGTCATGTGCTATTTGGCTCCCAAGAGGCAGGATGTCACCACGTGCACGAGAACAGCCAGGCACCCCGAGCCACACTCTCCAACACCTCATACCTGCTGCATAGGGACAGGATGGGAAGTCACATCACAGTGAAGAAAATGGATTCTGGGGAGTACAAGAAGCATGTTTACAGACAGCAAAATCAAGCAGTTTTCATGCAGCATGTAACTACCTTGTGTTGCACACTGTTACAGGATACGGAAAAGGCTAATAGTATAAATGAGTTCAAAAAGGATTAGACATTTGTAGAGAATGGATGCATCACAAGGTATAAAATATGATGGTTTGGATGCAGACTACGGCTCACCAAGTCTCCAATAGTATTAAATACTGAAAACTGAAGAGTGTAGTGGAGAAAATGTCTCTGTATTTCCTCTGATTTTTATTTTCTTTAGTCTGACCCTTGTGTTATTGTAGTCTCTGCACAACTGAAAATAACTTCTCTGTGTGCAAAAGAGTACATCAGGAAAGCCAGAAACTACTTTGTATCAGGCACTGATTCCCTTATGGTCCTGGGTAAGGCATTTGGCCTCTGTTCTCTTTCTGCAGACACCAACTTGCAAGCAGTTTGAAAGCAACTAATTAGCTAATGTTACATATGTCTTAAACATGAAATATGCTACATATCACCAATTACTCTAATTTAAAAAACAACAAAGAAAAATATTTATTAAAACCACCGTTTCTTTAGGAATTTGTACAAAGAGGTAGCTGTTACAGCTTCTAGCACAGCAACCTGACATTTAAAAAAACACTGAAATATCTGTATTAAAATACCATACTAAAACAACACAATCTTGAGCGTGAGATGGAATAACCCATAACATAGCCAGTTCTACTCAGATTTTACATAGTACTGGCTTTAAAGTCACAATACTACGTTTACATGAACACAAGCCATATGTCACAAACTTACAGAGATAAGATACTACATATGCAGTATCTTCCAGATGGATCTCAAGAGACTGAAGATGTGACTATAACATGGTCTGCAGCAATGTCAGCTTGTGGAAACCACTGCTGTATCTTTAAACTACCTAAATCTGGATAACTGTAACAGTACAGGTGCAGTAGCATAAAGCTTAGCAAAACATTTACTCAGCTCCTTGGGCAAGCTTACCCACCTATCCTGAACTCTATACTTAGGCTGGTGGCAAGGCATTATCAAGGTAGTCCAAAACTACATTGAGTAACTCTCTTCAAGGAGAAATGGGTTCGCCAGCTGGGATAAGCCATGTGAATCTACCTACCCAGTGTAAATTACATGTTTGGGTTTCCCCCATTGTCACAAGAAATGAAATGACCAAGCACAGACTCAGAATTGATGCTGTGAGTGTAAGAATCAATATCCAGTTCCAGACATCAGATTTTCTGAGCATCAGATGTGAACTGCATTTGTACCTCCATCCTTCATTCAGGGTGTATGCTGTTTTAATTGAATAAAGTAATAAAACTATCACTGTGCTATGTAAAAAGCCTTAATGTGGCTGCCAACAGGGCAAATTAAGAAACAAAAGGACCAGTAGTTTATCACATGGTTTATTGCTGAGAAAAACAGTGCGCTCAAGCTATTATCACTATTATGCTACAAGTTATAACAGGAAATCAATAAGGATAAGACAAAGAAATGTTCACATTAATCCCTGAGGCACTGAAATCTCCCCTCCCTTATGCAAAAGGATAGAAGGGAACTGAATGGCTGCAATGTCACTGAAATATGTCCAAAGGCACCTCTATTACTCACAGAACAAGTGTTGCTGCAGCAGCCATTTAGTAAACTTTTGAGTATTGTAAACCAAACCTACCTTCAGTGAATTTCATAGTATGCAAATATCAGACTGTAGGAACAGGATATAGAAGCAAATCCTCTGCCCAGCAGAGATCCCCCCCAGTCCTGATGCTGACTAGAGCTGACATTTCAAGCTGCCGATAGACAGGTCTAATGTACATCTCCCATGCAACTGCATGTAAAGAAGCTCCCCTTTGCTCCTCTTCGCTCTGTTCCTGACGCTGTTTTTCTCTCGCCAAGCCCAGCTGAGGCACGAGCTGTTCCTCACTTCCCAGCTCATTGCCTCCTGACCTCCGGAACCTTCTGCTGAATGTTGCCACTTGCTATTATCATTAGTACTTGGAAAGAAATATATGTGTACTGAAGAATGGTAGTAACCAGTAACCAAGACAGACACCTCTAAATGAAAGGTCAGTTCATCCCCCTTGGGGAAAAAAGATATTAAGAATTACTTCTATGCAACGCTGCAGTGTAGCTCTTCTGAGGAAGTGAAAAGAAATACTGGAGTGGGTGAGAAAAGGGCACAAGAAATGAATGGATAAGGATGGTGAGGACAAAGGCAGAGATAAACTGCATGGAGTAACAGGGAGACCTAAACTAAATAGAGTTGGAAGAAGATATAACAAAACAAAACAAAACAAAACAAAACAAAACAAAACAAATGATGATGAAGTAGAAAAAGGCTCCAGTTGCTGAGCCACCAGATGTAAGAGTTGTTCTTACTTTTCATCATATGTTCACCAAAACCACTTCTGTGGATTTACTCACTTATTATTAGTACATCTTTATGCTTTATCACTTTTTTTTTTTTGCAATAAATTAGTCCAACCTATTTATAGTGCATAGAATACAGAAAATAAAAGTGGTTCATTTTTTCCCAAGACATTATAAAATTTCTAAGATCACCTTTTGTATAAATATGTAATATAAAAAAAAAAAATCCATTACATTGAAGTCTAAGCATTATATTGACATGTGCTTTGTCCATTGCTTCATTCCTTATATTTCAGTATGTACAGGACAACATTAGAACAGTTAACATTTCTCAAATAGTGAATCTGATTAATGAAATGACAGTAATGGATTATCAAAAAGTAGTGATTTTTTTTGGTTTTTTCCCCCTTCCATTATTCATTCGGTTTAATGCTGCCGTTTTTACAAGTATGAATACATAAAAATTGAAACTGGACATTTTCAAACTCTCTCAAACATACACAAAATGTTTAATTTAATGCTATTAAAGAAAGAGAAACATAATAGTTCTTCAGGATAGCTTCATTTTTCTTCAACCTCAGGTAAACAGTACACCAAATTCAGTCAGATAACTTTTACTTGACAATACCCATCTCTCATATTCTTATCTACTGCCACAGAAAAATTATCAGCTATTTGAGGAAGTTGCAATACTGCACAAAGAGGAGCTAGAAGTTCTAAAGGAAAAAGGTAGTGAGGTCACTCATAATCACACTTACTGGAGTCCCTTCATTCCAGTGTGAAGCCTCTGCTACCACTCACATTAACCCACTTTTGCTGCGTGATTTCCTCTGGCCTGTGCTGCACAAGAGATAAAGCACCAGAATCAACTCTGCTAAATTACAAAGAAAGACAAATTTAATCAAGGCTACTAAAATTATACAGGTGAGGAAGCAGGATCTCTCTAAATATTCTGGATTCCCATTTCTTTTTCATTTCTCTGTCCTTTCATAGACTTTTCTATCATAGATCAAAAATATCAACTTCTTTCTATCAACAATACACAAAACCAGCAGCTTATGGTAGCTTTCAGCTTTTCCATGCTTTTCTTCATCTTGTCCATTTTTGGTCCCAGTTGTGCAACATTTAGCATGTGTTACAAGCTCTCCAGAGCAACGCATGGCCTAGCATACTATTTTATAAAGAGACAGAAATGAAGTAGAAAAAAAAAATAAATAATGTAAACTAATATATTCTCCTTAGGGACTAGGGCAAATACAAAAAGTAAAAGAAGGAAGAAGTCACAGATCAAGCAAATGCCCTAACCAAAGTTTCTCACTGAATGAAAATTAAGAAACAGACAGCATGCTCTGAAATGCTAACAGTTTGGGGAATGCAGACTTCTGTTGTGCAAAACCAGGCCCATGGGACTGTCAGAAAGTTAGCCAAAAAAAAACAGGAAAGAGATGAGATTTAATATCACCTTGCCTTAACATCAGTCTGAGGTGGGGGTAAGGCCTTCTCAGGATGAGCCTGTCATTGTTCACTGCTTATAGACAGAAGCCAGATGACCAGCTTCACATACTTACTGTTTAAATCATTGCGTGAGATGAATCCAAAGGTGTCACCAGCTCTACTGCATTGCAGTGGGACATTCTTCAATGAGGACAAAAAAAAAGTTGTAAGGCAGCTTTGGGGAACATCTGTGCATTTATGTGACTTTGAACCCTCTGCAAGTCTACATTCTACTGAATCTCCCTGTAAACAAGATTGTATCACTTTCTATTTTTTATCCTTTCTGGCACACTATTTCATCAGCATTTCTCCTGTAAGCACTAACTGACAACACATGCTAGCGGTTTCCAGCATAATATTTAACATTGCACACACAGAGATCTCTGCCAAAGTTTCACTGTGTCATTGGCATGTTAGGCAACACTGGAAAATATTCTTCCACCAGAAAGCCTGCCATCTCCACAATGTATTCTTTTTTTCCTAGAAACCATTTGATAGTCATTCTTTCCAGAACCTGCAAGACTTTCAAGCTTTCTGGAGTATTACCTTATCTTTGAAAGCTTCATTAAAACAGTTAATAGATTAATGCAATTGCCAGTTACGTTCACAAAATCCTTTTTCCAGAATGACATCCTACTGTACCACAACCCCAAGCTTCTGTTAAGCAAGAGCTAATGGCTCACACAGTTGTTACATGTGGGGATAACTCATGAAGCCACACCAAATCTGAAGCATGACCACAATGGAGAGAGAGGTCTTATGCAGATACTCCTCAAACCAAGCTCTGCTTATGATAGGAGAAAAACAAACACACAAACAAGCAAAACCCAAACAAATAAACCAACCAAACAAAAATAAACAAAACTCACACACACACACAAAAAACCACAACAAAAAACCAGAAACAAAACAAACACAAAAACAACATCACATTTATAGATAAAATCATGTCCTTCAGAGCCCATGGCTTAAAAAAAAGATCTGCTTCTGTCCCACAGCAGTCCAGGTTTCTGGGGACTGGTAAGCATGAATCACAAGGTTCCACGTTTCTAAAGTTTTATGTGAGACTTTCCTCAGCAGTAAGGAAGACGGTGGGGAGCAGAAGTCAGAGGGAACACAACATGCTTTAGCAGGCGGAAGACAAGTGATACAGGAAAACAGCTAATTCCACCATTCTCCCTAATGGAAATGAACAGACCCAGCAAAGTAGTAGGGAGTAAAATTTTGTTCACAACAACCTTCACTGAAGGGTCCAAGATACAAAGGAGAGTATGTAGTTTTGTCAAAGCAGCTGTGTTCCGACCATGCTTCTCACCGGTAGACTGTAATCTGCTCTGAGTCTGGAAGTCATCCTGGGATATACCTCACATAGGTACAGCAGGGCTATCTGACTGCATGTCATATCTTATTTTAAAGTTTAGTAATAAAGTACAAAGTTATCTTGAAAAATCTGAATTCAAGTCAGTCTCATAGGTGACAAAACTGTATAAAACTGACATAAAAAACAAGTTTGTCTTACTGCCTTAAAAATCTAGTCTTTCCACAGAGCAAATTCACATACTGAAAATTTTCTAGCCAGTACACATCTTCTGTTCCCATTGCCATTATTGCAAATATTTATATTTGAGGCACAGCAAGCTGCTACAGTTCAGACAAGTCTAGACAAATTCAGACTGAAAATGAGATCAAATTAAACTCTGAACCAATGGAATAACTTAAGAATGAATTCTACCAAGCTTAAGTGTTTAAAAACAAGATTTTTAAGTAATGAACCAAAAACTTGCTCGAACTAAAATCAGAAATGTGTCAGTGAAGCAATGAAGTAATCATTTGTTGAAATATTATAGCCTGCTTAATGAAGAATGCCAGAATAAATCTTCCGGTCTAAAGCTTGCTTACAAGTTCTGCAGGAACTCCTCTTCAGAAAAACTATCCCAGGATAAAAAAAACAAACCTGTATTTATAACAATATTGTACGTACACCACAATGGCATTATCTGAAAGGCCATTATCAGCATTACAGCTCTAACACATCAGGCCATTCCTTTGTAGCATTCTACTTCTTCTGAAATCATTCAAGCTACAGTGACATGAAACAAGAGAAAGGTCTGGAAGACTCAAAATACTGAGCCTTTGTTCAGAGCTGAGAGAGACGGGGAGATCAGTCTTTCAACTGAACAATCACATGGTGATCAACACTCACAATGAGAATAATGATAATACACAAATGGAGTGTAAACAGACTTCAGTGTAAGAGTGATTCCTCAAAGTCTTTCCACGCTAAAAAAGTATTTGTGTTTCTTTTATTGTACCATTTGATGTTAGCTTTATTAATTCTTTAATCACAATACCTCTCTTAATAGGAAAAAAAAAAAAAAGTTAGTAATACCAATTACCTTAAGTTATGCTGAAAAAATGCAAATATTGGTCACTTCACTCGGTTTTTGCTGAGAGCCCCCTTAGGTCTAATTGGTGGCACACAGCAGCACATTCTGTGATCTCCAAAGCAGACCTTTGTTTACAACGTACATGCATGGACACAAACAAGTTTAATGTTACTGAGGTCAACAGGATGGAAGTATGCGCTTCAGGGTTGTCTTGATTCAGGGCCAAAAAGTAAGGCTTTTAAAAAGATGTTCAAAACTGGCTGTTGAAAAGTGGGATATACTCCGAGGGAGAATTCTGCTAAGTATTTAATACTCAGTAAATCATGACAGTCAAGCGCTCTTGCCAACTTTTTACTGCTTAATCCAACATAAACTGCAAGAGATGCAAAGATGCATGGCTCTGACACTTAACCACCTCAATGGGTTATATATGCCTGGTATTTCAAGAATATCAACATTATCTCCACCATGGCAGACAGAGAGAGCTAATCCGTTATACAGGCAAGAGACTGGACTTCAAACTATTTCTGCGTAAAATCTTTAGGATTTTTTTTTTTCAAACTATCATAGTATTTTCATGCATGTGAAACTTGCACTTGGTGGGCTAGAGTTTAATAATTGCACTATGCTTGAAGAATGCATAATAACATTCAATATAGAAAGAGATCTTATATCATGTCAGCAGATTTACATGAAGAGTTTTAGAGATGGTTTCCCATGTGAACACACCAAGTCTACCTGTCTGCTTGTCAATCCCTACTACCGGATTTTTAAGCTTCAAGTTAACTGGAACCAATATGAGATAGGAAGTGAGGCTGCAAGATACAGTATTTGTACAACTTAACAGAAAAAAAGGAGAGGCCAGCTAGAAAAAGAGAAGCCTTTGATGACACCACTCAGAAGAAGGCTGCAGAATGGCAGCACCCTTATCAGGCATTGGGGAATGCATACTGGCCCTCATCATAAAGACTGAAAAACCTTAAGCAACCAATCCTTATTGGTTCAATGCCCACAGAGAAACCTATTGTCACTCAGAAAAGCATTTTAGGAAGTTAGCACCCAAAACCTAATTTGTCTGTCCTCTGTCCTCTCTTAGTTTTCAACCGTTCTTAGTACCCTGCTACTCCTTGAACAGCAGTACAGCGTTCAGAAGCTAAAACTGCATTCCAGAAGGAAACAAGAAACAAAATTACTTGGAACATCTTCCTGTTAGCAAAGGTCACATCATCCATATGTAACATGATCATTTGTTATAAATATGCGGAGAACTTAATTCCAAAAAGAGAACCACCAAGGTGAGAGGGCAGAGTTTATCTGGGAGCAAAGAGATGTAAACTCAGCACAGCCAAATCATGGCCAGAATTACAGAAAGGTTGATAAGCAGCTTTGGTACATACCCGAAGTAGTACCAGCAGTAGCACAGAATATACTTTTTTTTAAGATGGAGGTCACTTGACCTGTATACAAGGACTTGGACTGAAGCAACCCTTCCAACAGTAGTGTAAACAACAAAAGGACAGAGCTGAAGCACCAACATATATTTTATGTTGAATGATATATGCGAATTTGCTATAGCAAAGGATATCACAGGAAATGTGAAGAGTAGTAAATCATGTTAGGAATATTGCCTAGCAGGACAGTTCCAGCTGTTAATGAGCAAAGATTCAGGCCTCAGAAAAAATGCTGATTTAGCAGAATATAGCAGACAAAAAAAAGACATGAGAAGAAAAAGACAAACCATGGGTAGCATGAGGCACTGCTAACCCCTACTGAAGGATAGAAAGGGGAATGAGTGGCACGGAGAAATGAAGGACAAAAATAGTTTAGTCCAAGAATGGGTGAGGACAATCAAACTGAGAAGACTCCAGTCACAAGGCACAAAAAAAACCTTGAAAGTGGACAATAGCTTAGAGTAGAGAGACCACAGTCTTGTGAAGTGTGAAGGACACTGAGTAATTTACATGTAGGATTAAAACACGTTTACATTTGTTGCCATATCTGTGCCACAATTCTTAGATCAGGCCACTAAGGAGAAGAAAGCCATCCAACAGTTGTGAACCTCATGAATACATCAAGTGAAAAGATGGAAAGATGCAGGAAGAAAAATGAGGATCTTAGTTTTATTTTTAATACCTGTTAAAAGCCTTCAAGGTGCAGACTAAAATCAAGATATGAAATGCTATTATTACCTTCAGTTCCTTTATTCTGAATCATCCTTTCCCCCAGTGGAATGCTATTCCAAGAGCCTTTGTTTCAGATCACATTCAAATGATCTTTTTCAGTGTGTCAACAGATAATAATCAGAGGAGAGGACAAACAGCCACTGCTTGTCCAAATCACCATCTCCAACATACTCTACACATCTGCCTTTGCAATTATGTTTAATCTAAGATCAGTAATAACAGCAAAGAAGGAACTCTGGTGATTGTTGGTTCATATGTCTTGGTAGTACCTGTTGAAACAGGCCAAATCAGTCAACCTGGTATCTTTCATCTGATAGCACTTGTACCAAGTTCCTCAGAGAGTAACTTAAAACTATAGCAGGCGTAAGCAATTTTGTAATATTAGATAACAAAAGAAAACATATTTTTAATTATAGATTTTTAAAATTCTATTTGGATTCATAGCCCTAGAAATATTCAGTTAATTTAATGACAGTTTCTGTTCAAGTTCATTCAGGACCAAGCTCTGCACACTGGAAACAATGGTGGCAATGTCATTATCTTCCAGGGCATATGGTCAAATCCAGAAGTGTCTTAGCATTGCTCAAAACTTATTAAACCATTTGTCTCACATTAGATGAAATCAAATACCCTTTAGAAATAGTCTGAATCAGGCCTTCTACCACTTGCATTTTCACAAGTGAATTTATTGTGCCAATAAATCCTTACAAGACCTCTACAAGAACACCGGTTTTCAGTTAAATAGGGTTCCATCATCCATTCACAAAGAGGGTCAACAAAAGAATCCTATCTTAGCTTTTCTGTTCTGTGTTATTTATACATCCTCTCACTCCTGCCTTCCTATCCACTAGCTCTTACATCTCTTTGTATGTGCAGTTTTCTTACCCAAATAAGATGCCTCACAACTGTAAGACAAAGAGCAAGACTTAACGTCCCCACTAGACATGTCTGTATTTCCTCGAGTCTGGATTTTTAGTGTATCAGAATTTAAAATTTTTCAACCATAACTTTGAAAAGACAACTGATTAATAATTATACCATTTAAACTACAAGTTATTTGTGGGCATAAAAGTCCAAGTTTGCAATTCCTTTTTTTACACTGGTAGCTGTTAAGAAGAAAATAATGTAAAGAGCTGAGTAAGAATGGTCTGGGATCTTTTCTTGAAAAAGATGAAATGGGGCACGCTGAGCTATGACATTGTTGCAAATGCAGTATGAGTGAATCACAAACACAGTATTTGGATGTCCACATAATACAGTTTCTAGTTCTAACTGTTTGGGATTCAGAACCATTGCATGATGCAAAACAAACCTTACAAACTCATGGTGTTCCTACCAAGATATAAATCTCAGTCTAATATCCAAAATGTGATTTATGTCTCTACTTTTCCCATGCAGTCTGTCATCTATGTGTTATACATATGTTCTACTTTCAGACAGGAGTTACACATTGATTACCTTTACTGGCAAGTTTGGCAGCTTATGTCCATTCTTAATGGCACAGAATCTCCAAACTCTCACTTTCATTAACTTCTTTTGACTATTATAATTTTCAGGAGACATTCATTCTGTCTTCTTTTTCAAGAAGAGAAATTCCCTGTTTCCTATGACTTTGACTTTCTTCCTTTACGGGTTTAAATTTTACTATCTGAAATCCCCATAACTCTCTGAGAAATAAAAATATGACTGGATGGGGATTTCTGAAAGCTCTCAATACTCTATTCCCATTGCAAACACTGTGAGCTTTATCCCACACTCCAGTGGGATGACTGCTCAGGCTGAGGTCTGATTTCATGTTGTAGTACTTCCATAAATGGACTTCTAGGTATACACAAAATCTATTTTTTAATACTTAAGCACTCAGTAACATCACCAGTGTGAATTTGGTCTGGTCTTACATTCCCATTTGTGAGCTTCCCTAATAATAATTGAACCTGTTGGCTAAATGGAGGATAAAAGCCTCAAAGGCATTTCAGTTCTGTTAGTTTTCTGAAGACAGGCAGGAAAATGGAGAGAAGAGAGACTGTATTAATGCCTCCCTGGGAGCATGAGCCTCCTCATCATTGGTCAGCCTGCAATCTAGAGGGGCAACATTACTGTATAGCACTAGGAAAAGTTTCAAATGCAGCTCACATTTCACAGCACAGCCTACTAATGAGGCACAAAGCCTTAAGAGATCAGGTTGCATTACTTCTGCCGTCAAAAAAAAAAAAAAAAAAATCGTATTTTATTTGAATTCAACATATTAAATACAGTTTATGCCTAAACACAGTGAGATTTAGACATTTTATATCTGCATTTACACAGGTTTATTTTAAGCAAGAAAATATATTTAAAGAATTCTAAATATGTATGGAATTATTTTATTTTTCTCTTTGCTTTTATATCTGCTGATCAACAAGGAAAAATGGTATCTTACAACACGTGAGTGGTAGACAGACACCAAATACCTCCCATTTCACAGCCCGAGGTGCAGGAACACATGTGGAAGTCAATGACCACATGCACTACAGCTGAAGGTCCAGGCAGGAGATCTGCAGGCATAGGTCTCTTAAGTCAGCATTATATGTGAGTGGGTTTGGTCAGGCAGAGGGAAGAGAAGGAAAAGAAGGAAAGAGGCTTCAGTTGAGAAGTGAGATAAACACAACTGCAAAGATTCAGAAGGTAGAGAATGCACCCAAAAAGTGTAGATTCATGTTTGCACTTCCACATTCATACAAGCAGCCCACACCCAAAGGTATCTTCCTAGGAATGCTACCAAACGATTAATGCTGTTCTTTGTAGTCAGCATTCAATCAACCCTTTTTCCCCCCAGTATATACACTCTGAAGCAACCTCTGGCTCAACTTTCATGACTGTGTACCTTCAACCAGGCATCGCTGAGAGCTGCTTCCTTATAAGCAGTGACTTCAGACCCTGCCAGAAACCTCTGACAAATTCATTCTCCATGAGTCAGAGGCTAGTGCCATTATGAGGTCTAAAACAGCTGTCAGGGGTGAAACATCTTAATCTCAGTTGACCTCTGTATATATAAAAAATTGCTAAGACAAGACCTTGCACAAATATATGTTGGTCTAAATCTATTTAATAACTGCCCGTGAACCTGAAAAAAAAAGGAGAAGCCAAATCTAAACCTAAACCTGCTCTTATTCCAACACTCCACATTTTAACCCAAAAGCAGTGGTAGCAAACATTATTCTTGAAGTTCACATTCCCAGAGTGATGTTCTGATAATCACTTGCTAGGCAGAAATAACTACTACAAGGCCAACATATGTAACTCTAAAGAAATCTTTAATCTAATCCTAAAGATGCAGCACTTTGAAGAGATCAAGACCCAACTCACATTTCTCAGAGAGTGATAAAAACCAGAATATTTTTAGGTACTTCTCTGAATTTGCTGTGCTAGTGACCTACTTGCCCTAGATCTGCTCTGTATTGAGAGCAAAAGGGAGTCAGTCAAATGCAGAAGGTAATTCATCCCACCTGAAGACAGACATCTAAAGCAAACGGGATGAACGGTTTTCTGCAGGTCCCTTTCTCTCCCCCTCAATTATAAGGAAACCTTTAACAAGATGCCCCATTTTTCAAACCACCCAAGTTTGGCAAAATGAACTTTTTTTCTCCACCAGTTATGTTTGTGCCTCATTTAAACACACAGTAATGCAGACTGAATCTAAATATACATGTGTAACTATCCCTTAAGCACAAGGCAAGCATGTACATAAAAATGTATGTACATACATATACATACACACACTTTTCAAAAGCCTGCAGCCAAGACCTGAGATAAAGTGTCTGACTCCATGATGTATTTTCTGATTTACTGTGGAGTTAGGAAGATGGATTGGTTCACATCTGAGATTTCAGCTGGGATTTAAAAGTACTAGTAGGAAACCTAGCTTTATATCTTCAATTTTAATCTGAGTTTTCGTTTTTTCTTTTCAGGCTTGTTTGTTTTAAAAAAATATATAAAAAACACAACCATCAAGAACATATTTGCCTGCTATTAAATATAACAGCACAAGATCAAGTCATTCTTTCTCCTCCCTGTGAAGATGAGCTATGTATAAAACTATATAATGCTTTGTCTCACCATACATTTATTGCACATCCTGAATTTTATGATTTTTTAAGATGTCAAGAGAACATATTCATAATAATGAAAATGATTGTTTTGACTGTGATTTGCATCAAGCTGCATTTGGATTGAAATTGGAATTCAATTAAAATGCGCATATCCCAGCATTTTAAATAGCTCTTAGTTAAATAAAATTACCTTAATTGTGTTGAAAACATCAGAAAAAGCAGTACCATAACATGTTTTGCATCCAGGTTTGACAGTAAATAAAGGAAATGCTGCCTATTAATGAACTCCCATTGTTCCTATTCACACAATAGAAGTCATTTTTCTGAAATGATTCATGGGCCCCAAAATAAAATGAAGTAAAAAATTAAAACTTTTTGAAAGTATCTGTGCAGGTGTGTCCCTATTTGTATTCTGGATGTTTTGGTCTACAATGCTGGGTTTATAAACTTGTGGTTTGCTTTTTACTTATGGACTGAAAGCGAATTGTTCTGTTTGGGTTCTGTTTGGGTTTTGAGATTCTATAAGTTCAAACTGACTTCTCAATTTTGAGTGAACTAAACAAAATGAAAAAAGAATACTCAAAGCAATTGAAGTTTCAGATTTGGAAAAAAATGCCCACACCAGCATTCAATCTACTGTAGATATAGAAAATACAGGTATTCCATGAAATGCAGCCCACTGTGATAAGGCTGTAAAACTTGAGCTGACCTTAAGAAAACCAGCTCTTCAATACCATACATTAATTACGAAAACAGCAATATTCAAACAGTAGAATTTGATAGATCTCAATGAAACAGAATTTTTCAGTTATCCAATACCATGTGTTATATCTTGCAAAGTACTACATTTTGCTCACATCTTCAAATAAGATGTCATGATTTCAAATTGGTTTCATTTTCCGATCAGAAAGTATGCATTCTTGATTAATAATATTTTATTACACAACTGAGCCTTGTATTTAAGGAAAAAAAAAACAAACCCAGAAAGGAAAATCTTCAGATTTTATGAAGATTTGTGCAGAACAGTCTCCAGAACACAGCAGCCTAACCACCACTCAGTTTGCAATGCAATAGATGTAAACAATATGAAGAGTAAATAGACCTTCACAATGCTATTAATTACATTAAGATATTGTGACATCAATTCTTGGAAACAGCATAGGATTAGAATGACTTTCATTGAAATATACAACATGATCATAGCTTAGAACACTACATTTATTACTGTAGTATAAAAGTTTTATGTCCGACAGCTCCAAAATTGTAGAAGCAAAAAATGTGTGACCTGCTTTTCTATGTGTAGCAGAACAATAAAAAGTCCTGTATGTATTTTATATAGAAGGTTGGAGGGCCTGTTAACAAAATTGTATCATTTGGACACCTGAATTTGGAGTTAGGTCCCAGATACTCAGAGATAAGCATCATCTTAGATCCCATGTATACAACCAGGGAGCATGGAACTAAATAAATTTACAGTACACTGCACTAATTAGAGAGAAATCCTAACTGCAAGTGACATAGGAACCTTCTCACTGACTGGTAATGTCATCTGGTCCATAGCAGGGATTATTTTCAAAACAAAGGCAAATAGAAGAGGATTATTCTGAAATTAGTCTCACAGGAAATCTCTCTTTAGAATGCTCTGTGGAAACACAGATACTTACACTAGAACCAAGTAATACTGCATGGCATTTGATTACCTTCTATAGCTAGTCTAGCTGCTACACATACAGAATCACAGAGACCAGGAACCACCATTTCTCTCTTAGAAAAACAGGATGCAGGAGGTTACAGAATATGTTTAAGGTCTCAAAACTAGATCCTTGAGAGTACTGGAAACTAGAAATGTCTCCAAAGAAGCCCTAAGACCTCCACTTAATACCCCCACCAGTAGCAGCATGAATGCAATCCTGAACCACCTCTGCAGCAGCAGATTTCGCCACAGGAAGGGCAACTGAAGCTGTCTGAGATGTATTCATTACATTTTAGTTAAGAAGTTGCCAGAATAATCACAGGGAGAGATGGTAGCCACCAGAGGACAATACGGCTTGTGAAGGAATACCTCATAATTTAAATGCTCAAAATTAGATGGTATCAGCTGCTGTTGACTGAGTGATCCTGATGGATTTATAAGACACAGTGCTAGAAGCTGTTTTCTCTCAAGATTCCTCAAGTATATGTTTCTATGCATACAGGATGGTCTCCAGCTGCCAGATCTAGAGGAAAGTGCACGTGAAGATGCTGTCTCTCATTTTTTCTGTAATACTCCTTTCTCCTCTGCCAACCACAATGGAGAAAAGCCGTAACTCTTTTATACAGTTTAACCAGTTCTACTCTTCTCTACTAAAAGTCAAATATGGATTCAGAGTATGGATGTAAGAATACCAGTTAATACTGGAAACATGGACCTCACTCAAACCACAGTGGCACTAACAGCTTTATTACAGTTGGATTCCTCTCAGCAAAGATGTCTAAAAATTATCAGATTACAGAAACAATTCAGTGTAGTGTGGAAATTAGGTGCTAATTAAGTTATGTGAATAGATGAACTTTCGCAACACAAAAGGTGTAAAATAGATTAGCATTTTATTTAGCAGTCATTAGTAAGAGGTGAACACTCTTACTAATGCAGCTGAAATCACACTACATTAATAAGGCCACAATTATACAGTAAATTACTTTTGTACAAATTAAGCAAAATCACACAATATTCAAAAATGCATTATTCCCAGTCTTGGGAGGAAGGTGAAGACAGGATCTACAGTGTCCATCTTCTGTGGGAGGTGAAAATGGCATGTGTTGGCACAAAATGACACAAAAGATATTTATGTGTCACATGAGGTGCACGTGGGCTGTCTCTCCCACACAGCTCAGTGAGGAATACAGAGACTGAACACATCATCTGCTTTTCTTAGCAAAAGCTGCAGTACCACACAGAGGTACTGCAAAAAGTTGAAATTGGCAATATATCAGATTGTTTGCTGGCACAGGGCTAAGCTGTGGCTTCAACTCTTCAGGCACTGAAACAAGGGGTTGCCCCTTCACGTTCATCACCAAGACACAGAACAAGTACTTCATCAGGGAGGAAGGAGGGGTCTGAACACACCATCCAACTTCTTCCAGCGTCTCTGCCTTAGTCATTATTTACAACACCCTTTCTGTGTTTGTACAGTGGAGGCAAAACTAACTGGGAAACCGAGGCATGGCTGCAGCTCCTTCCCACCCTTCCCTCGGACACCCAGTAAGTACCTGGCTGGTAACACACATGATTTTCACCCTTCATTTCAACTACATCTGGCCCTACAATTAATCTATAAAAAAGAAAGATAACATTTTTAGTTCTTCTGTTTTCTTTATTTTGTACATTTAGCAGGGCTGTGTAGTGAACTCTACTTCATACCTAATAAGATTTTGAGTTTCATTTTAAAAATATGTTTTGGGTTAATGCCACATGTTTAGTCATTGGGCAAAGTTTGATGTTTTCTTTTTTTTTTTTCTTTTTGTCCTGGCAAGAACTGAAATGAAAATATCTCTGTTGCTAAAATATTTTTTTCTTCCCTTCTTTCTAGTTATTTTCCTTTGCCTTACTAGTAGAGCAATTATTTGGCAAAAGGTTTGTGAGGGCAGTGCTTTGTTTTCGATATAGTAAATGTGGGGATTTGACAGATAGTAGAAAACTTCAGTTTCCAGTATTGTCAGTCTATTCTCAACTTTATTTTTCTGGGCCTCATATGTCAGCATTGAAAAGACAAAATTTACCAATATTTTAACTGAAATGGCATATATGTGTAGGAAAAATTGGACGTTCCATGTGAAACCGTTCAACAATCATTACGGGTATGAACTATTTATTAGCATCCATCATAAGCAAGAACAGTGTATCTCGAATGTGGCATGTAACTTTCTCCAAGTTCAGCCAAGTCCCTAGTGGGAACTCCCTGGGTTTCTTCTAGGCAGCTCTTTCAGGAGGTCCACTTTGCACTCTGAAAAGCTGTGACAGGTGCTGCTGCATGAATAGGAACCTCTGTCAAAACCAATTTACACATCTGCCTGGATTCACATGCCTGCATCAGATCCTCTATTTTATCTGGTAATTTTAAGAAATTTTAAACTGGCAGAAACATCAGGCCAACAAAATAATGGTAATATCATGAATTTCATGCTGGTTTCTCTCTTAATTATAGGTTTTGCTTTAGCAACAGGAAATGCAAAATGAAAAATAAAAAATTGACAATGATGATTTATAATAAATAGTCAAAGGAAATTCTTGTCTCCTACACATGGAAACAGAGGAAAGCAGAAGCCATATTAGGTGAGCAGGTTAGCTATCCTCTCTAGAAAGAAACAAGGCTCTTTCAAACTCTGCATATTCCTGTTCTGGTTTGCCCAATCATCTTTGAAGGCCTTTTTGAAAATGAGGTGCTAGAAATTTATTATCAAAGCTACAGTGATGTGGACTTAAATTCTACAATCACTTCATTGCAAAAGCATATACAGAAATAGGGTATCTGTCTTCTGATAAGAAGAACAGGTGACACCTTTTTTCCTCAGTCAGGATTTTGACTACTGGCTTGCCTAGGGTAAGGTGAAAAGTAATCCTCCTGACAAGGCTTAACTTTAGGTCTCAAAAGAGTTGGTGATGGCACAAAAAAATAGCAGTAGCATCCGGAAACATCATTGTCATTGTACAGCTGCAGAGAGAAATCCTAAGATGAGATCCTTGTACAAAAATAGAAGACAGCACCTGCAAGCCTTGAAAAATATCCTGTGCATACTGTTAAAAAAGCCTTTAAAGTCCTTCTAAAAAGTAAACTGAACTAACTTATCAAGTCATTATGATTCCTTCTTTGTGGCTTTCCTCTATTTCCTTATGCACTACACGAAACCAAACCCAAGGAACGTGCAAAGAAACAAAACCAGGATAATAGCTTTCCCTGTTCTATTCTGGACTTTCTTTGGAGGGGAGACTGCTATTTAACTCCAAGTCACAGGAGTTATTTTCAGGAAAACATGTGAGAGCCAAGATATTTTATTTTTACGCAGAACATCTTACTGTTGTTTTGTATGATTCTCTGTTCCCAAAAAATCAGCTACTCACATGCCCTGTTATGTTACTTCAGCATGTCACACAGCTCTGAGCCTACAAAAACAGTGGCAACTCTGAGCAGGGAAATGATCAGGAGGTGGGATGGCACAGGCAGCAAGGCCACAGCACTTTAAGCATGGCTACACCCTGGTAAGGATCTCCAGTGTTTGCCCACATGTAATGACTGCTGTGAGTGGCACTTCTGCCTCTCCAAGCTTCTGGGGCTCGATCCCTACAGTGAAACAGAAAGCATTACCATACAGTGTTCCTGCCTACTGAAAAATATCATCACATGCATGAACACTGCCCAGCAAAGGCTTACTATGTGTGCTGTGACCAGGTTAGGGGACTGGCAAAAGAGCAGGCCCAACAGTCATGCCTCTTCCACTTTTCATCCCCTTCTGCTTGCCACTGTGGGAACGACACAGGTCCAGGATCGGCGTTCAGATGCATACTGGAGTATGGCATGAGGTTCCTCTGTGGTGCAAACAAGTTTATTTTCTGGAGCAATGCTTGTTTCCATGTTGACATGCTGTATGTATGCAGATGGGGATGTGACATCAAAACCTGGTTCTTCCATGCAGGTCCAAGGACGGACCCAAGAGACCACTCAAGGGTGGGCAAAGGTAGAGTTGTCACTGTGTCCATTTCTCAAAGGCACGACGCCAGACACCCTGAGAACACTGCACAGTACACGTGGCATACACCATCAGAGAACTGACTTTGGAGGTTCACATTTGCATATGTTAATTATGTAAAAGCAGATCGCATATATACTAGGAGAAGACAGATCATTACTATATGATGCAAGAATTTTATCTCTTGCTTAGAAGAGGTTAATTTTGGCTCCTGCTTTCCAGGATCTAATGTATGATGGGAATTGGTGAGAAACGCATACCATGTCATTAAGCTCTCCTGGCTGACAAGTGTTAATTACAAACCAAATACAAAGCTTGCCCAGGTAAAGAACTGTTCTTTGCCATGGAACAGGCCATGGAAAGAAACAGTACCATAACTTTAGGGGTTTCTATCGATTTCAAAGCTGTGTTGGTCCATTTCCACAAAGAATCTCAAGGCCTTATTATCACCTAATTTCTGTTTTCATGCAACACTACTGTCATTGGTTTGCTAAAGCAAACCAGTTTATCTTTCAGGTACATTCCTGGTTGAAAAATGTGCACCATGGTACATAAAGGGTTTCCAAATTCTACTGTACTTCTGGTAGTCAATATTCTGTGTAACTATTTTTATCCCTTCTCTCTAACTAGTCTGGGAGTCTGCTTTATCCTCAATCCACTTTGATTGTGAGTCACATCAGATTAGAAATACATCCAACTATGAGAAAAATCTGAAACTGATCCAAAAAGAAACAATAACAAAAACCCACGCATATTGCACTTGGAGACTCTTTAAAACTGAAAAACAAACAGAAACAATGCAAGACACTGAAAAATACTGTCAGGTTTCCTTAAGATCTTGTTTAGAAATGTACTGCAGCTGAAATATCTTGTAGGATATCCTGTGGATGACACATAAGATTGTCAGTAGAGTAGAAAAAGCAGACGGCCACATTGAAACCATGAGGCTTCATTCTGTACTTTTGCTACACAATCTGTAACTCCAAGAGCTACCTTTGTCTCTATTGGTGCAAAGGATTTGGGTTTTTTTTTCTGTGCATGGACACTAACTGAATATCTTAACTGTAAATACCGTAAAGCTTACCAACATAAGCCTCTCACTAGAAGAAAGACATTGAAGTGCTGGACTGCATCAAAAGAGCAACAAAGCTGGTGGAGGATCTAGACAAGAAGTCTTGCAAGGAATGCCTGAGAGAACTGAAGGAGTTCTGCCTGGAGAAAAAGAGGCTTGGAGGAGACCTTCTCATTCTCTACAACTACCTGAAAGGAAGCTGTAGTGAGGTGGGGATCGGTCTCTTCTCACACGTAAGAAGCAATAAAACAAAAGAAAATGGCCTCTAACTGTGCCAGGGATGGTTTAATTGGACATTTGAAAAAAATTCTTCACTGAAAGGGTTGTAAATCACTGGAACAGGCTGTCCAGGGAAGTGGAGGAATCACTATCCCTGGAGACGTGTAGATGTGGCATTTAGTGGCAGACTTGGTTGTGTTAGGTTTGTGTTTGGACTCCATCTGAAAGGTCTCTACCAGCCTAAATGATTCCATGATTCTATAACAAACTTGTCATTGAATTCCTAAGCATTTTTTTTTATCCTGTATTAATTCATGTAAACTGTGAGCCAAACCCTGCTGCGGTAAAAGCTGATGGAAGTTTTGTCATTTAATTCAGTGCAATGAAGGTCAAGACGGCTACACTTCAAGTTTTTCATGGACGTAGTGTTTAATAAATATTTTTACATAGCCTAAAATCATCAAGTCCCAACACACAGCAGGGCTAAAATACACTGGCAAGAAGTTTTTACAGGAGGTAAAAGCGTGTCCTCCTGCACTAGCTCCAAATATGCAGAGCTCTGACTGCCAAAGGAGAAATATGGGAAGTTAGCCTTCACAGCATGGGACACAGATCAAAAAGGAAGCATGAAACTGAAGATTACTCAAGTACAATAGGAAGCTTGAGATCATGTAGGATTTATTCACTACCAAAAATATTAGAGCCAAACCCAAACTCCCCAAAGAACATCTAGCCAATTTGACACTGTAAACAGGATATTTCCTTAGCTTTGTAAACAGGAGATTGATTTGATACAAACTGCCAAGTAACCTAACACAAACCAGTACTTTAGCCAAGAGATCTTCACCAGAAGCAGTGATATAAGTGGTGTCTTTTATCCAAAATGTGGTATAATGTAATCAACCTCATAAATATATAATAGCAGGATTTTAGGAGGCAATTCTTGAATGCAGCTTGAACCAACTAACTAAAAGGAATACTGCTAAGCTTTCCTGCATTCGTGGGCAAATTCTTACTACAGAGAATGCCAACACAGAACCTTCACAGTATTTCTCAGGACTTGTTTAATATCCTACTGTCAAATCCCTGCAGGTCCACAAAAGCCAGAGCAGGCAGGGGCAGACAGAGTTTTCATGTGGTTGGGAATATGCTATGAACATTGAGAGCTAACTCAAGGTTTTCAGCTGGTTAGGCAAAACTGAACATTGCTACACAAGGAATGGAGAAGGAAGGCAAGCAGAAGAGACACAGTTGGGCCCAGAGATGTGAGAGAACCAGACTTCATGTTCCTGATACTGCTGCACGTGGAAAAAGGGGTGAGAGTGGGAAAGGAGGAGAGGAGGATGGTAGAGACAAGGAAGGCAACCACTGTTTCAGAGGCCAGATGCATTCCACCCATTGCCACCCCTCTGTCAGCTGCAGTAGGTGTTTGGAAAGGATCTCTGGAGGTCATCATTACTGCTCTGGAGGCAATAAGGAGCTGGACATTTTGAAGCCTTTTGGACTCCTGGTGTAACAGGCAGCTGCTTACTTTTCCTGTGTTCAGAGCCAGTCCTATAAGATATTTTATTTACTGCTGAAGAGATCAGTCTGTAATTTGCTGTATATATATTTTAATATAAGCAAGACTATTCATATGAAATGACTGGAGCGTAAAACATATAAACTTGTGCTGCACCTATTGTATATATAGTATTATTACGGGTAAGAAATGAAAGCCATTCCCTGTCCCTCTAATTTACTGTTCCCCAAAGGAGGTTCTTGCTGTATAAATAACACACATTTTGCAGATCTGTTCCTTTTATGTAATATTTACACACAGTCTAAAGGAGTGACAGAAATACAACATAGTAAATCTGTATGTTATTTTGTTGAAAGAACTTATGCCTTCAATAATCCCTTCCCTGTAAATTCCTTTTTACTTAATAAAAGAATTAACAACCTGTAAATTACTTTCACAACTTCCAATCATAAGCTGGAAAACTGACAAACATTTTTAAACATAGCTGTTGCTTTCAACCCAAATTCCGTAAATTACACAGGTAACAACGTTATGTAAAGTGGATCTTAGTGACATCTAATAGTTAGGCTCAAATGCTTGTCACACAATTCATTGTTTAACTAGGACTTAAAAAAAGTTACATTAAACCTGGGAGGGTTTTTTTAGTATGCTACAAAAAATTCCATGAGTACAACATTGTTATTATTTTAATGCTAATTTGGAAACAATTACATAAAGTGTGCTTATGTCCTCTGATTTATATATTATAAATGTGCATATATAATATGCTATACTAGGTAATACATCAAAGATACAACATATATTCATTCTGCATATGCATGTACGTAATACCCATGCCTATGATATATATGCTGCTTTTTTTTATATATTAAAAGAATATTTGATAAAAACATAGTGACCAAGGATGAGGAAAAGGCTGAGGTACTGAACGCCTTCTTCGCCTATATCTTTAATAGTACGACCACTTATTCTCTGAGTGCTCAGACCTCTGAGCTGGAAGACAGGGACAGGGAGCAAAGTGAAGCCCCCATAATCCAACAGGAAATGGTCAGTGACCTGCTACACCACTTAGACACATACAAGTCCATACGTCCAGATGGGATCCACCCAAGGGTAAAGAGGGAGCTCATGGAAGTGTTCAACAATCCACTCAACAAGCGTACATCATTTATCAGGAGTCCTGACTAGCCAGGGAGATCCCAGTTGACTGGCAGTTAGTAAATGTGACACCCATTTACAAGAAGGGCTGAAAGGAGGGTCTGGGGAACTACAGGCCTGTCAGCCTCACCTTGTGTCAGGGAAGGTTATGGAGCAGATCATCTTGAATGACATCATGTGGCACTTACAGGACAACCAGGTGATCAGACCCAGCCAGCATGGGTTTATTATGAAAGGCAGGTGCTGCTTGACATATCTGACCTCCTTCTGTGAAAAGGTGACCTGCTTAGTGGATGGAGAGGCTGCAGATGTTGTCTATGTGGACTTTAGTAAAGCCTTTAGCACCAATTCCCACAGCATTACCCTGAAGAAACTGGCAGCTCATGACTTAGACAGTTGTACTCTTTGCTGGATTAAAAATGGGCTGGATGGCCAAGCCCAGAGAGCTGTGGGGAATGGAGTTAAATCCATTTGGCATCAGGCCACAAGTAGTGTTCCCCAGGGCTCAGTATTGAGGACAGTTCTGTTGAATATCTTTACTAATGATCTGGACAAGGGATTGACAGCACCCTCTGGTAAATCTGTAGATGACACAATTTGGGCAGGAGTGTTGATCTGCTTGAGGGTAGGGAGGATCTACAGAGGGATCTGGACAAGCTGGATTGATGGGCCCAGGCCAGTGGTATGAGGTTCAACAAGGCCAAGTGCCGGGTACTGCACTTGGGTCACAACAACTCCATAAAATTTTCCAGCCTTGGACAAGAGTGGCTGGAAAGCTGCTCAGTGGAAAAGGACCTGGGAATGTTGGTTGACAGCCACATGAATATGAGCCAGCAGCATGCCCAGGTGACATCCTGGTTTGTATAAGAAATAGTGTGGCCAGCAGAACTAGGGAAGCGATTGCCCCACTGTATTTAGCACTGGTGAGCCCGCACCTCAAATATTGTGTTCATGTTTGGGCCACTAACTACAAGAACACTGAGGTGCTGGGGCATGTCCAAAGAAGGGCGTTGAAGCTGGTGAAGAGCCTGGACAACAAGTCTTACAAGGAGAAGCTGAGGGAACTGGGGCTGTTTAGCCTGGAGAAAATGAGGCTGAGGGAAGACCATCTCACTCACTAAAACTACCTGAAAGGAGGCTGTAGACAGCTGAGGGTCTGTCTCTTGTCCCATGTTAACAGTGGACAGGATAAGAGGAAATGGCCTCAAGTTGCATCAGGTGAGGTTTAGACTGGATGTTCAAAAATATTTCTTCATTGAAGAGTTGTAAAGCCCTGAAACAGGCTGACCAGGGAAGTGGTGGAGTTACCAACTCTGAAGATATTTAAAAGATGTGTAGATGTGCTGCTTAGGGGCATGGTTTATGAAGAATGTTACTGCACTAATGAGCTTCCTATTTATGCCTGTTCCTAGGTGTTTTACAAAACACAACCTCTCTGTGGGATCACAGTGAAAAAACGTATTATTATAGAATTTTCAGCAGTGTTCATTTTGTAAGAAGCGAAGCAATACAATTATCAAGTTTTCTCTGCAAGCCTTTCAAGCATGAGTTGGCCTAAGTAAATTTCACACAAATACACTGTAAAAAAATAGAAATGAGAGATGTTGAGAGACTGTCTGGAGGGTTTATAGTGACTTCCACTGTATGACCTGATAAAACATGTTTCAAAGCTCCCTTGGAGAATTCATGCTGCTTGCTGCTGAGTCAGGGTAGGAATTAGCATGCAATATTTGCTGATACTTCAGTCCAAATAGTTAATTATTTAGATAATCCCAAGATACAGGATTCTATGATCTGTAAGTGGTCAGGTTTGCCAAATTGCACTCTTCTGCATTATTACTACTGTCCCACTGTAAGGAGTTTGGTCCACAAGACACAGATAATGCAGGACATACCCAAAATACACTCTGAAATCTATAAAATCCACAAAAATAACTTAATAAAAATCTGGACCTAGGATTTTTCTTTATTGTGATTCAGGTTAATGTACCACACTAAGACGATACTACACAGAGCAGAAAGCATCTGATTTATTCATAGGAAAATGTTAGGACTTTAAATTTCAGAAGTTCAGAATGTTTACTGCTGAATGCAGGATATGAGATGCATAATAAAAATGTACAAGTGAATACCATAGGGGATGGAAAACTCACAGCATACTCAACTTTTTTTAGTAGTAGTAGGTGTAGTTTTTGTTTGTTACGTACAATGACAGTGTGAAATGTCAAATAAAACAGTACCCTAAGGAACATGGTATTGATCAAGTCTGAGACTTTAAAAGTAATGATTTCTGTTGCTGAGCAGATCTGCCTGATTTACAAGCAAACTGCATTAAAAAGTCATTTTAACTATTCAAAGGAATTTCAAAAATAAAAGCATCATCAGCTGCTAAGCCACATCAGCATGAGTTAATGGCATTCATCCACAGATTTTCTTTTAGTTTTCTGAAGGACTGTGTGCAGTCCCAGTGACTGATACAGAATTGTAGATTCTCTGAGTATATACACCAAGTTCAGTACCTACAGATTTAGAAAAAAACTGTACCTAGCCTGACTAAATTTATTCTATAATAAGAGACATCATCAAATTTACACAACTGTAGACCAAAGTGCATTACTACAGGTAAATTACTATGGTGATTTTTTTTTTTGTTTTAAATCTGACGAAGCCTGAAATACATATTTATTTTACAAGAACTGCAAAAACAACCAAGAAAATGAAGCTCATAAAAGCAAATTTGTTTTTCCTAATTTCCAGCTGTATACAAGCCTCTTATAAAAGAATTGAAGGAGTACATTCCAAAACTGAGGTTCCTATACCACTAGTGATACAAGACTCATTTCAGCAGTTGTATCTTTTCCCAAGAGCAGACAGTTAACCTCTGTTTGGTGAGAGAATACTTCCCAAATCATCAAATGTTTTTCCCTGTGCTTAGGCACAGGCCAAGACAGGGAAGAGGAATGTGGAGATAATGGCACACATCCATTTGGACAGGCCATCAAAGAGACAAAAGCTGTTGCTATTTCCCCAGAATGGTAAAGTATAATTTTAATTTGCATTTTGGTGGTGCACAAGCAACACAAAGTTTGGAAATTCCTACTTTTTTTTTTTTTTCTTTATACATAATGAAAACCACAAGAACCTAGAATGTTATCTCAAGTCCTCTGATGTTATGGTTTCAAATCCACATCAGAAGATACTGGTTCCATGGCTTTCAGATGTTTACATACTGAAATGATTTGACAATATGTTGTCTGTTCTGTTCTGCCTTTTCTTTAAACTTTGGATTTTAAAGTTTAAAATATGTATCATGACGCTTAGTCTAAGTATACAAACTAGGTATACTTTCCTATATTAAGCATTCATACAGATGTTTGTTCAATAGCAGATAAGAACAATCAACTGATGTTTCAATTAGACACTATATAGTAAATAACACTACTTAGCATTTTTCATCTCCACTTTTGATCTCCAAGTACACATAAACAACCAAAACAGCAGAAACAAAATTTAAAACCTCTTCCAATTGGGCAGTATTATCTGCATAATGCAAATTGGGAAACTGGGGCAAAGAGAACAATGGAAGCATCTGGAAGCCCTCCCTGTGTGTTAGTTATTCTGATGAACTTCAGAGGATTAACAGGTAATGGCATTAATAAACTCTTCAAGTAAATACCACTTCATGTGCAATAAATGTGGCTGGCATCTCCAGGATACTTTAAAAAATTGATTAGTGCTACACTGGACAGCTGAGTCATCAATGCCCGTCCTTCCACTAGGATAAGAGGATGTCTTGTAAGCAGGTTATTTATATTCTTAATATCTTCAGCAGGAAGTACAGTCAGGTTAGCTTTGGTAGTCATTAAACGATGCCTTTGGGTTTTTTTTTTTGGTTTTGCTGCCCTTCATCTATAGATTTCTTCCCAGAGAAACCTCAGTCTAAAGTAAGAGCAATTACCAATAGACCAACTTCCTTTAGCCTAAAAGCAGAAAGACAATCTCGAATCGCGCACAGTGCAAAGGTTTGTTTTGGCCAGAAGCAAGACTAAGGCGCCATATTAAAGCTCTGTGTATGCAGTATCACTAGCTTATCCTTCTTGGAGGTAACAGAAAACTGGAATCCAAAGAATTGTTTTCTTTTTTAATAACATGTGCAGGTGGTCCTGGACTTGCCAAGATATAATATTTTTTTTTAAGAGCTGAACAGACCTTGCTTCCTCTTCAGTATCTCTCTTAATTCCACAACATCATAATTATGATGGTCAACCCATGACATAATATTAAATTAGTTTTTATCCCTGCTGTGCATTTTGAGAGAGACTGCTGGAGGATATTAACCCCAGCCTATTGTGTGCTCTCAGATCCTATTCCGTACTGTCATGTCTGCAAATATTTACAAAGCAAAAAAATACTGTCTGTCTTACTCAGCAATGCAAGCCACATGTCTTTAATGCTATTCCATATCAGCACTTCAGACCAAAACAAGACACAAACATCACTGAAAATTATAAAAGACAGAAATATTTTTAGTGGCCTACAGCCAAAACTTTGCTTGTGAGCTCGTTGCATGCAACATTTGGAATACAGCTCATAACCTTTGGCTGCACAAATATAGACCTTTAGTCAACAAACACAAGCAATGGTTTGGTTCATTTGAGCAAAATCTGGGTGAACAGCAGTTGATCTGCTTTAGATGTTGTGACCCAATGCCCAGGTCCACTGGCCACATCAGATCACACCATTCTTTGCAGAGAAAAAGCAAGAGGATTCCCAAGCACTTGGGGAGAGCAAGGCTGTACCATTCTAGAGGGCTGCGTGTTACCTCCCCAGTACATGGGTAATATCCACTAAAGTGCTGTGGAGGTGTCTGACTTCAGCATGGGTGTGCTTTGCTGTGTCTGTAGGCTGCAGGCCTCACTACCATATGGCCCAGGTAGGGTCAAAGGTAGCATATAATTTCATATAGATATGCTGCTTTCAGACAGCCCCAGTACCAGTCCACCCTGGTACCCACAAAGTTCAGCCACTACAAGTTGTGGGTGATCTACAGAAACAGCAATTAACTAATCATTTCACATAGGCTTGTTCTCTTCATCACTCCAAGAAGCAATTTCACCACAGAAAGTCTTCTTCTGCAGAGTAAAACACCCATCACACCACCAGTACGCTGAAAACTTTATTTATATAATTAGGGGTTACTTATTTCTTTCACTGACTTTATAGAGAAGATCAGAGTAAAACACGTTTTGAAGTTTTAAGCAAATCACTTCAGGTTTCCATGAAAAAAGCTGGTTTAGTTTGACTTGGAAGGAAGCTTGCTTAGCTTAGTCCAGAGATGGTCTCAGTTGCTCTATGAGGTTTAAGATGGCAGGCTAACAAGTCATGAAGCTTGATATAATATGCAATCATTTTAAGGCATGAAACAGAAATAATGGATGTATGCTTTTATTACAAACATATTTTTATTAGATTAAATTTTATTTCTGCAACAGAAAGAACTGCAGACTTGCTATCTCAATTCTAATAAAAAGCCTCTTCACCTTCTTCATGCCTTCTTCAGTGACTATGAAAGGCATACAAAAGATGAAGCAAAAACATCTTCCTGAATCAACTGTATACCCATTACACACATTGTATACATTCTGAAAAATAAATACTGGCAAATACAGAGTACAGTCTTGGAAATGGCTCAAGTGACTGGGTTTTTGAAAAGGGTTTATAAAATATATAAATTCTGGCAACTGGAAGACATTAACTTGAAGACTGAACTTAAGTCTGTTCATTTTCAGGGAGAACATCCTGCATTTCACTCTTCAAGAAGATACACCACAACGTGAAAAAGCAGGTTCTCCCATCTGAAGTTGGAACACAACAGGCTGCTCCCCAACCAGAAGCTCATTGCCTTTTCCAAACTGAAAGACCTGTTTTTCTGTCTTCAGTCACGAACAAGTGGATTCCAAAGGTGAATTTCAGTGGTGCTATTTTTATGAAGCCTCCACATTCATCCACCACGGGTCCACTGCACATGGCCACATTGACTGCTCAAGGCACTCGCGTCCATACATCCTCTGCCGACGGATCGCCGCGGGAAACGCATCGGAGTTCAAATAAGACTGAAACCACCCTTCCTATGAGACGGGTAATACCCAAAAGCCCGCAGACACCCTCCTTGCTGCCCACCATCACTGGGCATCCTACTCCTGCCAACGGTGCGGCGGGCACAAGGAACGAGCCCAGTCAGTCCCCACAGGGCACTGCCCAGCAGACCCGGGAGAGCACCGAGCCCAGACCCTGAAGCCAAGGCCACCCTCCCTCAGGAGGACGGCACCCCGAGAGCCACGGCAGGGGCCGAAAGCGGCGAAAGGCCGCACCGAAGCCGCACAAGAGCCGCCGCGCTGCCGCCAAGCACCCTTGAGGAGACGGCGGCAGCGCCCTGAGGGCCCCCTCCCTCGCCCACCACACCGCCCCAGAGGGGACAGCACCGCGGGCCCGCTCCCACCGGAGCAGGCACAGCCCCCGGCGTAGGCACATCAAAGGCGCACAGAGGCAACGGGGCCCACGGGCGCCGAGGGGCGCCGGGAGGGGACCCTCGCGGCAGCTGGAAGCGGGCACCCCGCGCTGTCCGGGGCGAGGTGCCGCCCGTAGCCCGGAGGGGACGATGCGAGCGCCGCCGGCCCCGCCGCCTCCCAGGAAACCTCCTGAAAGTTGCCCTGAGAAGTTTGGGACCGCCCGCGGGAGCAGCCGCCGGGCAGAGCCGCCCCCTCAGCCCACACCTCCCTCCCTCCACTTGGCCACACGCTCTCGGGCCGACCCCCACCGGCCTCCGGAGACCGGCCCCGGATGACCCCTTCCTGACAGACCCCTGCCGGCCTCCGGAGACGCGGCCCCGGCTCCCAAGGAAGGGGGGATAGCAGGTCCCGCGGCGCGCTCCGAGCTCGGAGCTTCCTCTGCAAGTGCAGCCCTTGGGAATAAAGAAGAAAGGCAGAGGGACACTTACCATCGCGCCTGATATTCGAGGACCGCAAGGCTTTTATAGATCCGCTCTGGGCAGGGGCAGTGGTGCCTTGACGGCTGCAAAAGTTCGCACAGACGACGGCGTAGAGGAGGAGGAGGATGAGCAGTTGCATTGGGATCCGCTGTGAACGGGACCCTGCCTCTGCGAAGAAACCCGTCTGCTCTCCCCACCAAGGGTGCTTCCCTGTCTCGCCTTCTCGCCCCGGACGTTTTGGTTGCTGATGTTGCGGGCTGCTTGTGTGCTTGGGGGAGTTGTATGCAGGGCAAAAAAAAAAAAAAAAAAAAAAAAAAAAAAAA